>OX632358.1:16729488-17329488 GCA_951751655.1 Ophion costatus | reverse complement strand
ATAGCCTTTTTTCGTGGCTCCAAAGTGGACTGGCCCCTTAATCTAACTCTTCGTAAAAAAAGCTACGAGATATTGAACTGGTTTGCATACGTATGATATGTATTAGCTTTAATTACCGTTATATATTATATAGCCCTAATGAATCCGGCAAAACAAAAGGTTCGTTTTGAAGTGCAGGATTCGCGCAACAGTCTACCCTCCCCAAACGTCAAGCCAAAACTCGATGTGGGCTGCTCACTCGTATCATAAACGCGCAGCCGCAGTTCCACTTTACCGGTTGAAAGGAAATGTCCCGCCATTAAAATTTCCGAGTCTTGGGCTACGTATGCGTTTTTGTAGATACCCGCGAGGATTCACGTTTATGGCAAATCGCTTTTAGCAAGTATCTTAATGACGACTTCTCGCTGAACGACTCGATACATATAAGTATGGGGATTATCATGCAAAACGTGTGCGTGAGTACCTATACGGATTTATATTACCGGCATATTTGAAAATAAATAAATGAATACATGATATTGCTACTTACGTAACGTCTCTGAGCTATTACACCATCTAATTCGTCAACCGCCAACAAAAACGCGCTTTTACTTTACATTACAGAGCCGCTGTTGAACAGACCGCGGGAAGCACGATAAAAACTTTATTTTTGAATGTCCAACCAATCGTTCGCCTTCCAATAAAGCGCACCCGAGCACTTATTTGGCATGGTCACTCCACAACCATTTAAAAATTCGTCCTGTAATTCGTTCCTGTTATCTCTGATCCCGGTACAGGCAAGAAGCAGTGGTCGTATGGAAAAAATCCTCGATGAAAACATTGAAAAAGTGAAAAACATACGTACGAATAAAATTTTATGATTCTATCGCAGACGTACGGTAGTCGAAAATAACATATAATATGCTTGTACGCAAATCTGGAAAACCTTCCAAGGTATTTCAAGGTGTAGGAGCGGGGAAAGAAAAATGACTTATGAACATTTTCTTGAAATCCAAATTCTTATAAAAATACTAAATTAGCTGAGTTACGCAAAATTTGAGCCACTTATGCGCCAAGGATAGAAATAAATTGAAGGGTGGTTTTAACCCCTTGATTGCGAGATATAGACATAACAAGAACAAATGTATCGGTTTTTTCCGATCCTCGACACACGTGCATCTGAATTTTTGTGCACACACAAAAAGTACATTCGAATCCTACAAAAACCTCCGGAGATGTGCAGGAAAATATTGATCCTTGCAGTAAACAATATTCAATGTCCTATTCTGGAAAAGAAAATAAAAATGCTCAAAAGAAACGATATTGTCATGCGAAAGTTTTTCGATCTCGCTGCGATCAAAAGTTATCCCCAAAAACGAAGAACCACCAATTTTAAGGGCACGTTTCACCCGCTGCAATGCGTTTCTGCAGATATAAGAAAAAATATGTGTCTAATATTTTTACATACTCTACAAATGTACGACTGTCATCAAAACCGGAGGGGGACACGTCGCGCAGTTTCCTGGTTAGGTTAGTGGGCCGTAAAAATAAGCAGCTCACGTTAGGGCCATATCAGAATGCGGATGTTTTTTTGACTGACACAACTATAGCGATTGAGCGAAGGAAAACGTTCTTGAGCAGTATCAATATTGAGTGCTTCTTTCAATCGCACAACAATGTTCAATTCGCAATGTTATTATTTGAGGTAACCAATTTTTATTATAATAGCTTTGATAAAAAATAAATTATTATCGATTCCGGAGTAAAGGTAAATGCATTTTCGCAAGAAATTTCTCCTCGCAGTTAGTGTCACTGATTGGAAGTACAATCTTCGCAGCAGACAAACAATACTAGATCGCGGTGAGTTTATTCTCGAACCGATACATCTGAGCATTTTTCTCCGACTCCTTTACTCATACATGGAGAAGGATTTTCTACATTATAACGCTTGAAGGTAGTGTGCTACATAATAACGCTTGCAAGTCATGCGATTAATAGGAATGGAGGGAAACGTTTTGCATTAATATTTATGAGCGAAAGCAGCAAACGTAACAAGTACCTTAATGACCTCTTTCCCATGGCTTTGAAGGAAAACTAGACCATTGTAAGCATGGGTTCATCAAAATAGGCCATATTCACGATTCAGTGTCCAAATTGTTTCGATTCTAGTTTCCAAACTAAACTGCACTTCGGCCTCTTGCACCGTCGCGAGATAATTCTGTACTATCAGGAAGCGTTTGTTTTTATCAATTCCGCAAGACAAGCTTATATATTACGATTAACGTACGCGGCTCCTCATTTAAATATCGATGTGCAACAATTTGCCATAGTCTTGAAGTTTTCATCATCGGAACACATCGAAATTATTGTACGTTTTAATTTTTATTATCGCCCTTAATATTTGTTTACAAATTTACGGCGCGAGGGTTGGAAAAATCCTAAGAAAAAACGTTTGAGTGATACACGTGAGCGAAAAGAGTAAAATATTTGTGGACCATGACAAATCGACAATTCAAAATAATGAATTTTCGTTGCATTTACCGAAGAATGCACATCTCCGTGAACCATACACTTTTTCACGTACGGCAATATACACGAAGAGAAATAAAGAAACATTTGAGTCCATTCGTATACAGTTGATTCGACGTGGAACGCCTCGTACCTATGGCAATCTACCATTTACGGAGCGTGAATTGATTCGAGAAAGAGAGAAAGAATACTGTTGGCGGTAAAAGTATTTTAGGGTGTACGTCGCGAGAGCCAGGGCCGTTTTATGGCTTCGTCATTGGCGTCAGACGCATAGAACAGAGTCGTCCGTGCGAATGGTTCGAAAAACGAGGGAGATCAAAACCAACGTAGCAAAGAGGACAGAAAAGTGAGAATTTATGCTGCGAGTACAAGGGAGATGGAGAGGGAGAGAGAGAGAGAGAGAGAGAGAGAGAGAGAGAGAGAGGGTGAGCGCGAGAGCGTAGACTAGGATGCTCTTTATGAGTTTTCGCGATAAGGTCGTAAGCGCGGGTGAGAATAATTGCACTAAGGTTGAAAACATATCGCGTCCCTCACTCACGCTCTTGTCCTCTCATGCGCAGCTGTGCACACATTCACATCCATGGCTATAACGTAACGCACTCCAGCACCATGAAGCGGATTCTTTTAGATCCAATTAAAAGAGGCACCATCGCAGCTCTATGAACGGCCGAAGACGGTCTTCCCCAAGCCCAGCAATGTGAGAGGGCTTAGAGCGTGTCGGGAAGAGAAAATAAATTCTAAGCGGGTATATTCTGCCTCATCACAGGCGTTGCTCGTTCATCGTGTGAAAACGTGACGAGAGCTCTTTTCATAGCTGTGCCGTTACGTACCACCTATCTCGCACGGAACAAAATAATTCACGATTAAGCTTCCGATAGTCCTGTACGTGATAAAGGCAAAGGGCCCTAGTGAATATGATTCAATACACAAATTATGGATCGTCTTTCTTTCGAAGTATCAAAGTATTCAACTCAAGTCGACAACGAAAGCTAACACATTTGAACAGCCTTGCGTTTTTATTGGCTTATCGAGCTCCCGTTGGATATCGTATCCATATATGCATGGATAAAACAGGGGCCTCGAAGTTTAGAATTAAGGCGAGAAATCCCTTTAGAATTTTCGAAAAATCGATTTTTTTTATTACATATTTCGAACGTATGATACCCAAAGAATATATCGACCAAAGGAAAACTCGAAATATTGAGTATCTGCGGAGTTATCGCATATAGTCTCGAGCGCGGGGTAAGTCACTACAATTAATAGTTTTCACATGTTGAAACTTTAAACGCGATTATCTCGAAACTATACTTTTTCAAAAACTGCTCGTGTTGTAGCTCAAAAAGTTATCGACTGATTTGGATAAAAATTTTGGGAGGTTACTCTTAGTAATATTATCGGAAGGATATACCTAAAGTTTGAAAGGTAGCGTGTAAATAAATAATGTTTTTGGGATCAAATATGCCGAAAAAAATGGTCGAAAAATCGAACTTTGGAGTAAAAAGGCTCCCAAATTTTCAATTTTGCACTTTATCATCATTTTTTAGGTATTTCCTTCCCCTTAATATGTCAGTAAACGAATGACACTTATTAAATCTTTTTCAGATCAACAGAAAAAGTGACGCCTTAAGCACTTTTCGATGTCACGGAAAACAGGCGTCCGAAAATCCTCAATAACGCCGCCATTTTGTTGGTCATCCCAAATTTTTTTTTTTTAACTTGACAGTTATAATAAAATCATGTCCAAATTTGAAAATGATCAGATCATTTCATCCCGTCTAAAAAAATTCCCGACAAATACCTATTTTTCACGCTCCTGAAGGGATTTCTCACCTTAATACTATGCTTAAAAAAAATATCATTAAATATCAAAAAGTATTGAATGGAAGAGAAAATTTGTAATTATGGTATAGTAATAATGAAGAAATTTAAATTTAAACCTACGATATGGCACGTAAACTCATACAAATAATACATTTTATTCGACACATTGTGATTTTTTGTAGTATTCAAAAAATATTTTGCCCACGTGATTGGAACAATTAGTTTCCAGTATTCTACAAAAACTACGGTATAAAGAGTCACATTTTACTAATAACTTCGTAATATTTTTCGCTAGACGCCGAAGATTTATGCTATGCGTATAGTGAAATCTATACATCCACGAAGATTCATGCTATACGTATAGTAAAATCTATACGCACGCATTATTTTCACTATACAGCGTATAGGACTCGCGCCTATGCGAGAATAGTTGCAAATGTAATATGCACGCATCATTTTTACAATACAGTGTGAGTATCATTTTTACACTTCTATAACAAGTCTTAGAATTCCGAACTGGCAGTAAACTGCTATACTTTTCTAGCACCGAATATTAGAATTCTGGCAGCCAGTGTTAGAATTTGAGGCCGTATTTTTCTCCGTATGAGAAAATTAATCTCCGTGCTATAATGCACTGCACGTCATGAGTATGCAGCAGAAAAAATTGTATGTCTGGCCTGATCCCTCAATTTTTCGGGCTTTGAAAGAGTGGAAACAACAATTTTCCAGTAGATTTGACAACAGGTGAGGGATACGCAGGAAAGCATGTCGAGTCGCGAACTCTACGTCTCGTCGCATATTGTGTGTGCGCGCTCGCGCTCGCTGCGTGTGTGTGCATCTTTACGGAAAGGTGGGGAAGGAACGAAGTTGCTGAGGTTGCAGGCGAAACGCAAAGGGATGGTACATTCTCGGGTCAAGAAACCGAGGGCCTGTAAATCCGCTTATCCCCCAGAGGGAGAGATCGTGAGAGGGACAAAGAAAAAGACGGGGTTGGTGAAGACTGGAAGACGGAGAGCGAGAGAACACTGGATGTGAAGCTGGGTGGTGGCTGCAGGCAACGAACCTAAACAGGGGCTGCTCTGATCGAGCCTGTATATGGATTTGCCGTGGGATTTAACATTTCAACGGGAAAGGTCCTCCAGGTAGGATTTCATTTGGCCCCAGGGGGCCATGGAAGCAAGAATTCTCCGGAAGAAAGTGCTCGATCGTAGCACTGAGGCAACGTCTCCGGACTTGCTAGGAAAAATATAGCCGGCGGTGAAAAAAAATATTTCCGTATAACGTATTGAATATATCGAGATTTTCGTCACCACTTTATTATTCGTATGCCTTCGCGATATTTTTTGGTGACATTTAGGAGAAACTATTGCTGACGAAAATTCGCCGACGAATATGAGGGTGAGCGTTAGATCGTGCAAGGTGTTTTCTAGCGAATTATGCTTGTGGGTATATTCGTTAGTTATGGTTAATAATGCAAAAGCCCGCTTATTGAAGCGTCGAAAGGACGCGATGGCGCTGGACCTCCTTGCCACCTCTGCGCGCCTTCTACGCTAGAGCCTACGAGGCCTCAGTCTCTCGTTAGCTATACCGGAAGGAGAGCTCTGTGTCATTGACTCGCCAATTATTAGCGCAACATTTATCTATTATACAGTCCACTACGAATTTAATAAAGAGTTGATATTCGAGTATTAGATTTACCCTCGTGTTGAGTCATTATTACAAAATAACTTACACCATCAATGAGTGTTCAGAAAGTACAACGTCTGGCGCTACGTAGGCGTAGCTTCGTACCACATTCACGAAAAGAACGCACGTTGAAACCCCTATACTGCTTGTAAACGAGTGTTTTTTCACCATGCTCTTGTAAAACACTCTTGCATGCATATAACTCATGCATGTAACACTCTTGTTATGCACTTTTTTGCGCCACGGAACATTTACCGGGTTTTCATAGAAACTAAATAGATGAAATCGATAGGACAGATTTTTGTTATAACCTATGATACGATGCTTTGAAACACATGAGTAGTGCCCCCCCCCCGCCGGTCCGCTTTTCCGTAGGTACTAGTTAGAATGGGGAAGGTAATACCTCCTTGGAAACGGGGCTGTTTTGTACGCGCCACAAAGAATATTTCATAAGAAATATTTCAATCCTTTGTAGATGCACTGATAAAAAAGATGTCTTGTAATCAAGTAAGCGTGTTTGGTTGACCCTTTTCATTAGGATTGACTAAAATTTTCGTGAAATCAATGTTTTTTTTCTTTTTTTCCCTTTGTTTCTACTAGACCAAAGATTTATTTTAAATATGTATATTTATTTGAATAAAGATCTATTTTACTACTTTAAATAACAACAGATTTATATGCTTCTAATAATTTTCATGTTTGGTATTATTTACTAAAAAAATTATTTAGACGCATAAAGTAAATGGGGCTGTTAAGATTTTTCTTATTTGCATCAACTAGCAAATTCATGAAAGTACGATATGTGGTCGATGTGTGGCGCACGATCCAAGGTATCTCCCGCAAGGCATTTGCATTCTGCGCGAGCATACAGCCAAGTTCGCAAAACATATCGATGCCTTACGAATTTTGCGCAGTGCCGCTCGTGATCAGCAAAGTGTATTCCTAAAGACGTTGGAATATATCTTGTAATAACCACGCAAAAGGAACGTTTTGAACAAATGCATATTTGTCGAATTGTCTACATCGAAAAATGGTTGAAACAAACAAAATAATATATTTGGAACAAATAGAACTTTTATAGCTGATGAGGCGGTGAAAAGAAACATATTGTACTTGGATAATTCCTAGTTGAATCAAATTAAGGATGTTGTGTCCAAATTTGAAAATGGTAATAAAATTTTAAAAATTTGATACGTCATTATGTAAAACATTTGAAAGGTTGTATAAAAATTTCACGACGATTAGGAAGCTGGCTGCTGAGAAATTAGAATTCACAAATTACACGCAGCCTTATGGATACTGAAGTAACTTTGCAATTATTATTTTTTTTTGTTATAAAAAACGATGCCAAAAATAAAAAAAATCACACTTGAGGAAAAACATATAAGAATATAGCGGCAACGTTGCATAGACCGAAAGTAGCGGGAAATTTAAATACTCATTTTCGTTCACGGACGACGTCGTTTCTTGCACCATAACGCCAATTTTGTTTCTGATATATTTGAAATAAAAAAACGATTGTTCATAAATATTTCTTCTATTTCTTGAAAACAAATAGCAAAGTTTGCTATTTGCTAATAGAATTGCAAAGTTACTTCAGTTTCCATAAGGCTGCGTGTAATTTGTGAATTCTAATTTCTCAGTAGCCAGCTTCCTAATCGTCCTGAAATTTTTACACAACGTTTCAAATCTTTTACATAATGACCTATCAAATTGAAAAATGTTATCACCATTTTCAATTTTGGACACAACATCCTTAACTCCTTCAACAGTGTGTCAGTCCTTATTTAACTGGTTTTCATGAATACGACATATCGCGAATACAATAAAAGTATTTCTTTCCCGACAGTTTTGTATCATACTTGAAGTATCGTGAAGTATTCACAACACTTTTATGCAGCAATAAAGAAACCACGAGATGAAAAAAATATATTTGTTCGAAAGTTTTTTTTTACACTTCGGCTATAATTCGTTGCATTACACCAAATATTAATAATAAGCGATTTACACGCATTGTCCAAAGATTATTTTTGGAAGTGTCTTAAAACTTCCAAACGATTTTGCCACAGCCGCATGCGCATGGCAGAATGCGCATAGGCATGGATGTGTTGAGAAAATAAACTGACCTTACAAAAATGGAGCATTACAAAATGGGACAAAAGATGTTGTATGCTCTAAAGCACCAGAGATAAAAATACCAGCTCGAAATCCAAATTGTCTGCTTGGTCTCGATTGTAATATCAAATTGGTGCGATACGGGAGGGGGTCGCGCGTGTCAGCCGCCATCTTGAAAAACCCGAAATTAAATTGTTTCTATAAATATTTCCGACACCGCTGACTGAACGATGAAAATGGTTATCACTATTTTTGTAAAGAGTACATTTCTCCACACTCACTTCTAATAATTTATTCTAGTTTATAATTTCTAAGTTAAGCATATGGATATTATTTTTTATCGGTTCCCCGAAAATTTCTTTCGAACCGGTGATTGCACAGTAAATGTTCGTACACTCAATCTTGTAAGGCATCAAATTCTCCACAAACATAGCATTCAACTTCCTCTCTCGGATGCCCACTAAAAATGTTAAACAATTGATCCTAGAAAAAAAATGTTCCATACGACATTTGTAGAGAATGTTACGCGTCACAAGATTGATAATAACAATTTTCGATAAGTCACCAACTGTTTCAGAGATATTTACCACAAACTACATTTCAAGATGGCGCCTGAACAACTATTCCCCGCCCCAACTTGGGTTCACGCTCAGTGAACAACTCTGAGCAAGTTTCAAAAGGACCGCGTCGCCCCGTTGTTTTGCCATGGTGCAGCCTGAACGGTGCAGAAGTTAGGAACAAAACAAAACGAGCGCAAAAAATGCACTTGGGCGACGTCAAGATGTTCTGTGGTTTTTCAACGTGATGTATTTATGATATATAGGTACCATCCATACGTGTTTATCATAGACGTAGTCGTCACAACCGCTTAGCGCGACAGTTTGATTGCCGTCGTCGTTTTGTGGTTCTCCTTTTTTCTCTTCCTCCCCATTTCCATCGCTCTTTCCTGTTTTATGAATCCCATACACATTTCTCCTCCATATTTCTTCCCTTTTTTTTCTGCTTAATCGGAGACATTCTTAATTTCCCGGTGGCAATAAAACTAACATAAATTACGAAGATCCAGACTTGTGCGTCGGTTGAACAGCATATTTAGAAATAAAGGCGGTATGCAGCGAGTATCCATACGGCGAGTATCCACGACCAATATAAATGCGACACACACACCACATTTCTCGTAGGGGTTTCATTCCAAAGCGCTGACCATTTTTTTATTAGTATATTATTTTATAATACATAATTTTGTTATAAATGTATTATACGTTATTATACCCGTTTCTTTCCTTAGTTCTGACGTATACCCTTACGGGCTTTTACGTAATACTGTAGCCAATTGAATTAAGGCGTTACCCCCACTTGTAGCGCAAAAAAGGCCTTTTTCATGCATTTTTTTAAAGAAAACTACAAAACTTTTTTAATCGATCCATATACCATCTTAAAGAACACATCTTGAAGAACTTTCAGTAATTTTTTTATCGAAAAATATTACTTTGCTTAGTGGCAAATGGCCGTCAATGAAATCATGTTTTTATATACACGGTTTGCGGTGACCAACATTGCGGCGAAGTGGATCATCTGAAAAAAAATGCGGATGGATTTAGTCAAATATAAGTATAAACTAGTCTTTAATCGAAGGATTTTAAAAAATATTCATTTTTCACAAAATGGCGGACAGTCAAAGTTAATGGTTCGATTTTAACGAAAAAAAACGGCCATTTTTTTTCGAAAAAAAAAAATCGAACGATTAACGACTACAATTTTATGTATTAAATAAGCCTGCAAAATTTCAAGAAGATCGGTTCATTAGTGTTCGAGTAATCTTGGTCACCGCCTTCAGAAATGCCATTTTGAGAAAAACGCGTTTAAAGTTTCAATTTCAGTTCTTCAATTCACGGATTCTTCTCTTTCAACGCTCATATCTCAGTCAATTTTGTTCGGATCGACTTGAAATTTTCAGCACATATTCTCAGATACTTATACTTCAAAAAAATGCAATAAAAAAATCGATTTGTTTTTAAATCGCAAGTGGGGTTAACCCCTTAATTCCCATCACTCCGTACCCGCGCACTTCGCTAATGCAACCTAACTTTCCTTGCCACCACGTCCGTCTCAAGCTGTACTACACCTCATTTTTCGAGGAAACGGGGAAACTGTGGAAAACCCGTACGGGTATAAGCGGCCCTATATAATCTTCTGATTCTCTGGTGCACGTACTTTAAGGCAGAATATCAGTGTGACAGGCTGAAAAATTAGGTATTTTTTGGGATTTTTTTTTGAAAAAACGGCTCGATCAAATTATTTGAAATTTTGTGTATTAACTATTGAAGTAATAAAGCATACAAGGAAATTAATTTTTTCATTTTTATTACATTTCATTAAGCAGAGGAGCGGTCGCAAAATGGCGCCTTAAAAAAAGACTCCCCGACGATTGACAGCATAAGTGCCACAGCAAGCATCTGAAATAAAAAATTCAAAAAGATTATTAAATTATAATAGTATAGCTATCGCAGCATCGTAGGAAATTTGAAAATTTTGATTAGAAAAAAATGGCGGCCTTTAAAAAAAATCGAATTTTACACAAAAACTTTGCAGTAAATTGTTAATAAAAAAAGCAAACAATTTTTTAAAAAACTACGATGCGACGATAGCGATAAATTTTCTGAAAAGAATCCTTTTTGAATGAAGTCGATTGGACAAAATTTGACAACGTTGTGCTGTCAACCAGGTCAAAAAACATGGTTTCGAGAAAAACGCGGTTTAAAGTTTTGAGAGGATAAAATTGAATGATGTAACTTAAATATTAATATAAAACAAGTTCTTACCGATTAGTCTGCTATCCCTGGACTATACAGAAGCTCTTTTGCGCCCAGTAATATCATATCCTTTTTTCACACTGACATTCCCCCTTAACTCAAGTTTCTACACCAAGGTATCAGAAGTATTGGCCTCCCCCGCTCACTGGTTGATGCGCCAGCCGGTGCACGGCTAAGCGGTCACCGCTCCAAGTATCGGCCGCGCACAATCCTGCTTAACACGAAGTATTGCCGGAGCCGAATCCCGACCGCCGATTGAACAGTATCGGTTCTTTAACGGGTAGTTTAGTTGTTTAATTTTACCTCAATCTTTTGTTCGGTTTCTAACCTGCTTCCGGAAAAAATACTTCAAATTTCGAATTTTTTCTTTCCTATACAGCGATTTATTGAAGAGTTCGTCCTGAGTTTCTACACTTCATTTCGAAAAAATCTACTCAGGAGAATTATAAGACCAAAATATGAAGACCTGGGAATATCTTATTTTACTTTTATTAGGATAATACTCTACACAATTAAAATTAAAAAAGAAAAAGCATTATAACGAAAATATTTCATCATTTATTCAGATTGAGTTTAAATTATCTTCGATCTTCGAATAACCGTATCGCCTTGACAAAAAATTAGCCTACTCTGTCCTTGGCCGTCAAGTATTTGTAATTCTCCAAACGACTTGAGACAATGGCAGTCAACGACATGAAAAAATGTCCTTTATGAAAATAAACGAGCTTTTCGGGAAAGCAGCACGAAGAAGTAAAACATATTTTCCAAAGAAATTCGGTATATTTTTTTTCCGAAAGCACGTTATAAACTAAATAAAAATGGTTAACATCATTTTTTGTGCGATATCAGTACCGTTCGAGTCCCTGCCATTCGAAGCCTTAGACGTTGGGAGAAATGTGCAACATTCACCTAGCTGTCAAGTTCAATAATTGAGTGAATGAAAAGATGCAAAAAAAAACAGTTATCGACCATTTTTTGCATACGCCATATAAAAAATGTATTAAAAAAAATTATCAGGTTTTCGAAATGAAAGTTTCCCGTGAAATGCCTGACGTACAATTAGATTCCTACAATATCCAGGGTAAGCTATCTTTATTTTTCCCTGTGATGGCTTTCCTCCATATAATATACGTCCAAAGTTACCTTTATTCTGCCCTATGCGAGATAGCATATTCTTCCGATGCCATCAATGCCAGCAGTTAATACGTAAATTGCGTGACCACGGAGGAATAAACCGATTCTACGTGCCTTTTAGAACCTAACGTCGAGGGAATGGGCAATGCACACCTGTGCAGACGTCGTCGTTGCCGTCGCTAAAACAGCGGGTCACTCTTCGTGTTACTGGCGAGAACATTTCAAACGTATCCAAGAGAAAATGAGCAGTGCGAGAAAAAAAAGTCTCGGCTGCGTTCTCGACGTTGATTTACGATAAATATAATACACGCGTACTCATCCTGCGCGAATACCAGTGAGATCGTAGTGCTTCCCTAGTTGTAAACATCAAGTTGCACAAGTTTTTAGTGCACACATTCACCCATACCCGCTACTTTGAGCGTTCGACACTTCTTTGTGAAACGCAAAGCAGCCGAATCCGCAACTGCATACGACGAGAAAGAAGAAATGTGTTTATTTAAGGGAATCAAGGACGCGCGTGAGCCTGTAACATAAATTGTCAAGTCGATGTGAAGGAACGTTGCAGCTGTTTTTCGGTAACAGATCAGAGGTTGCCTTGTGCGAGAATGAAACTGGCGGAGGAAAGGGAGAAAAAGGGACATTGGGAGGAATGAAAAAAAAAAAAAAATGAAGGCGAAGAGACGAGATGTCGTCGGAGGTTACGAACCGGGGGCGCTTTTTACTTTTCGACAATGCACATCCCCGGCGACCTCATTCTTCCTTTGTTATTTTCTCTCTGCCTCTCTCTTTGTTCTGTTAGGCGAGCCACTTATTTTCGAAAAGACGTCGGAAAATCGATGTTCCGGCTATACGATTGCCTTTTCTATTCCGCCGTTGTAGTCTTCCCATAATTCAATTTGTATGTGGGTGAAAAATATGTATGCGCATGATCCAAGGTGTATATGGAAATTAAGGTAAAACGATCATTTACAGTAAACATACATACGTGCATACATATATATCATTCGGATATTCTCAAGTCCTGTACACACAGTTTTTGATATTCCATTTTCTCGGGTCACATGTGATTTACACGAGAGCAAACGTGCTCAGCTCCTGTTGATCAGTCTGATCTTACTATACCTGCTCTATACAGAGAGAAATGTATAGTGACCTCAACCATATTTCAACCATATTTTATATTACCCTGAGGGGACAATAATATTTTGTAGTCATGGTTGCTGCCGAAAATATAGTACTGCTTATGATATTTTAGCAGTTGTGTTAACTAGGATCATATGTTAATCGCAACCAACAATCTTTCAAGGATACGTTGTTTGTCAATGCTATATAATGTAGTAGGTTTTCATAAAATAGATGATTCCTTACACTATCAAACAATAGTGGTTTTTACCATATTGAATGGTATGTCTACTAAATGTATATGATATTTCATAAATTCAAAAAATTTCATTTCAGAGTACTACCTGTATGATCGTTTATCATAATTTTTTATTCCCTGACCCCCTGAAATGATTCCTATCGAAGAAAATATTTCACCTAGATGGAGATTCGAACCTACAACCTACCTATCTACATTCAGGCACGCTGCCACTATGCTACCGGGTACTTATGGTATTTCGATCATAGATTTAGCATAACAGATAAAAGTAATTCCAGCTGCATTTCCGAATAGCTGCTACCTCTGATATAAGTGGAATTTTGCACAGATTGCTTTTTTGATAATATATGTCACTGCTTGAATGGATTTTTGGCGCGGCCCAATAGTTTTCGAAATATCGGATTCTAAAAACTGATAAATGAATGAGCTAATATATCTCTATCGATCATAGTGTGCCACCGCTGTCTCTACTTTATTGACGAATGATTTACGTCTTCACTATACGATTACCATAATGTTGTTCGTATAGTCACTTTTCGTAAGATCTTATAACAGTTTATACTCAATAAGTGTTAACGTCGCAAATGAAAGAATCCTCGAATACTGAAAAATAGCCAGTTTTCACCGTTGCGCACTGAGTTCTACCACAATATTAACAAAAAATAATCGACTTGATCGGCAATAATCGGGTTTGATGGCCTGCCTTTGTAATTTAACGTGTACGAAGGGTTTTTCCCGTGTAATTAATATTTTGGTTGCTTTAATTTCCATAAATGATCCAAACTGTACGACACAGTTTATCATCGTTTTTTATATGCATACAATATCAAATATACGCGAAATAACGAATAAAATCAGCGTTATGTTTTCCCTACGGATTAAATGAAATTTTTTTACGAACACCAAAAACGGAATGGCTCTCATATATATGCGCTATGCTGAGTGCCCTTTGCCAATGATTGCGGGATCGAACTGCATGTTCAAAACGATGCAAATATTATATTTGCTGCGCATTCGCGGTATGCCTCTACAGAAAGAGCACCATATCTATCAATAAATCACATGTCACATTTATATAAATACAGCAATACACGATTTGAATGATTCAGAGGGTCCCTCTAAGTCTACCATTATATTTACTAGTAAATACAGGTTAAAACTTAACGCTATAAGCATTGAAGGCTAAAAATTACGTAGAAACTTCGAGAAATCGTATAGATCGTATTGACATTTATCCCCACATATTTACAACAGTTCGAAGTACTTTACCTGAACGCCACATTGGAGTGAAGTAGTAAGTACTAAGTTGATTAACTTTTTTGGGTCAAGTCATAAAAAATATTATACCAAAATAATTTGTATGTCAAGGCTTATTTCTACATTTCAATATAAAAACTTGGATTTTAACATGGATACAAAGTGTTGCTGAATTAAAACTGGTTTAGTTGACTTCCTTGTGCACGTAATGCGAATAAGATCGTTTAGTAACGAGAAATGAATCCAAGTCGACGAAATCAATGCTCAGAATTATTGGCTCGAATTTATTCAGCAAGTATAGCGAACAAAATACTTTAAAACGTTTCGTGAAGTGCGAAACGTTTTAAGATAAAGTAAAGTACAATTTATTGAACTGTATCAATATCATAGCACAGAATGGCATATTGAACTAAAGAGCTTTGAAAGATAATTGGAACGATTTCGAACGAATGACCATTCGTGTTGTTGATGAATGCTGGTCGACCATAAAGTTAAACTATGAATATTCAATCGGATTGAAAATACACCCCAAGGAATAGTTGTTACTCGATGCAACTGATAAATCGTTGAAGAAATATAAAAAATTCTAATTAATAGTCCGTACGTGATACAAATCCAGCAAGCTTAAAAAAATCATAAAAATGAACCAAAAAACTTGTCATCCAATTAGAGGTTGCATTCAATCATCGATTGCGCCATTCTACGTTGCAAAGCGAATGGAAAAGCATTTACAAGTGCTGATTTCATCTTTCCACATAACCACAAATAGATGAGACAGATAAATAGATCCGTATATCCATACATAAGCATGTATATAACACATATTCAAAACAAAATGAACGGCGAAGCCAAAAACGAAAAGAAATAGGATAAGGAATGGACTAAATGACTGCAGTTGATTGGCCTATTAGCAATAAAAATCCCAATTAGGATTATATAGGCGATTCTAATAGATCCAGTTTTTTTCTCCCGTTTATGTAAGTCTTATACACACCATATTTATTGTTATTGAAACACGTTTACTGCTGCTACTGCTAGGAAAGGGAAATGACATATCGTAAAGAGCAAATATATAATCGTGTTCAATCGGAAAATGCACGAAGGCTGACCAAGTTATCGTAAACCTAAAGCATGAGAAAGAGTAAAGGACCATTTTGCCGTCACCTAAAAGCAAGTCCACGGAGAAGGTGATAAGCAAGAGAATCGATTTTTCCGAAGACTTAGGACCGAAATGCTCACTTAAGCAAGCGGTGCCACTTTATAACCTGAACTTTGGAAAACCGTTCAATCCTTCACTGGTTCCCAGCAGCACTATTCTCTATATACATGTACATACGCGCGATTATTGACATGCCTCACTGAACCGAAGATTCGGTGCCGGAAGCAATTACCATTGCATATTTATTTAACAGCTACCATATATAGTTATTTCCATCATCTCTTCCAACGTCGACAGTCCAATAGATTAATTCACTAAACACATCATCCCTACAGTAATCATTTTTCGATTCACACTTGATGCAGGTTGGCTATACGACTGGAGAAAAGCTACACCGCTGGTAAAGACTTTTTAACGCGTATTTATAAAAGCCTAATTGGGGCATACAGCTTTTTTTTCAACGTGCAACTCGACTTTTTACATAGCAACCGCAACAGATTTTACATCATAGATTGGCATCCGGGTGGAAGTGATGGGTGTTCAAAAATTTCTAATGTCGGAGGATCGATTTTTTTTCAACGACAATTGGTAATTGCTTTAAGGATGTTGAGTCCCTATGAAACATGTTAATGTTAATAGTTCAATAAATAGCTTCTCAATCGTCATGAAATTTTTACACGACCTCCTGAATACTTCATGTAAAAACATACCAAATTTTCAGAATTCTATCATCATTACTTCAACCTCCTTAAGGGTTGAAATAAAAAATGATAAGAAAATTCTGAAAATTTGGTATGTTTTTGTATGAAGTATTTAAGAGGTCGTGTTAAAATTTCACGACGATTAGGAAGCTCTTTATTAAAAAATTAACATTTCGTTAAGAACAATTTTTAAAAGAAATAAAAAAAATGTATCAATGAACTTCGTTTTGTTTCCGTTGCTTTCAGTGTAGATACTACATATTGCAGATACTACAAAATTGAGAAGTGAAAAAAAAAACTTATTACAAAGTTACATCAGTTTCCATAAGACAACATTTAATTTGTGAATGTTAATTGTTCAATAACGAGCTTCCTAATTGTCGTGAAATTTTTACACGACCTCTGAAATACTTCATACAAAAACGTACAAAATTTTCAGAATTTTATTATCATTTGCGATTTGGGACTCAACATCCGTAAGGGGCCAGTCCACTTTGGAAATTTCAAAAAATCGATTTTTTTTACCGTTTTCGAAAGTACATACATTCAGAAATATTGGATTTTGTACGGTGCAGGAATTGCCGATTGAGTTTAGGTAAGAGTTTTTCATAGTATAAACTTTAAACACGTTTTTCTCGAAACAACGTTTTCAAAATCTATCTCCATCGTTTCACTAAAACTAATAAAACGATTCTCTCAAAATTTGAACCACATATTGTAAACATGATTTGCAACAAGATGACCTTCGATGGTTTGAAAATTTTGATCTTTACTTTTTTTTTGCGAAAAACTGCGAAAAACGCGTTTTTTTCCTTTTTTTATTTTTCATCTGCCATTTTTAGCTACCTGTAGCTATAGAATATCAATGAATTCAAATTTAAAAAAAATGTATTTCAAGACTTTATTTATCAAGCCTAACAACTTTTATATCCAGGTCTTTTATAAAATCCTCAAAACAAAAATCGCGAAAATAGCCTTTCTTTCGTGGCTCCGAAGTGGACTGGCCCCTTAAAAAATGTTGAATTGTGATTACAGAAATATTCTACAGAGAATAATTATACAAAGAAAGTGCTCTATGGGCAACGCTTCGGTTTCAAAAAAAGTTGTTTGCTATAATTCATAATGCCTTCCATAATATATCGAGTCAAGGGCATTTTGTGTCGTTAAAACTTCAGGCAATTGTGAATTGCGTCAGCCCTAAATATCTTCCGCCGCTACGAGACACTTTCAAACGGAGCGAGATTCTTGAGACAAAGTCGGACCTTCGTCTGGTCTTCAAAGTTCAGCAAAGTTTCTTCAAGCCCGAAAGTAAGTGGAGCACAGAACGACACTTTTCCAGCTAACGTCGCATTTATTTCCACTAATTGTAAGAAAGTACCTTTTTGAAAGCGGTCACCTATGGTAATCATAGGTCTCGCAAATGATTTCACAGTGACCAAAAATAAGATGAGACAAAAATTCAACTAAACACGAATGTGCATAATCTGCTGTCGTATCACATTAAGATCTCATGATATGCGGAAATGGATGAGTAGTACGTTTCCGCACGTACACGTCCATGATAATACATGATAAATATAGTATATATGATGTCCCGCAGAAAAAAAAATACCGAATAAAGTTTACTGGATTATGGATTCTTTGAATACTTTTGCAATTTTTTCACTTCCGCTTTTTTAATAGCTGCGACAGCATCGATGCCCAATTAAGAAAAAAACACTTCTTTAAGGGGGGAAATCACAGTACACACTAAAAAAATAGGCATATTTTCGGAAATTAATTTTGGCTGAATAAAAGTATCAATCGAAAATCTGTAAAGTAGATTTTATAGCAATACTAAAAAAGTACAAGATGTAATTTTTTCAATAAAAAATATTTAAAAATGGCGGCTGCGCAGCATATGCCCCAAGGCGCCTATTTTTGAAAGCGTGTCGATGGCCGAAGACGTAGACTCCTTAATTTTTGACCTGGAAGAAAAAACCAAAATTTTTTAGTTTCCATATAACAACAGCTAGCGAGCTACGTAGGATTTTTTCGATATATTGATTTTTCGCAAAATGGTGCATGTTTGAAAATAAAGTTAAATTTTTAACAAAAAAAAACGCCATAAAATCGTCGATAAAAAAAAACTAGGCCATATAAAATAAAAAATTTTACGTAGCTCCGTGGAGAAATATGTTTCGAAGCTACTGTCAAAATTTCAAGTCGATCGGTAAAGATTTGCTCGAGTTATGTCTTCGGCGAGCTCAAAAAAAGTGGTTTCGAGAAAAACGCGTTTAAAGTTTTAAGTACTGAGAAACCATATAAAAATTTCATATACCTCTAATCTGCAATGCCTGCACCGTACAGTCGATTTTCGTACGCAGTATCCTTTTTCGTCCCTTTTCTAACACGAATCCACGATGTGTCACTCATAATGACAATGATTTACAAATATCACTGTTTTTTATCACTATTTATGTTATATATGTATGCACGAAAGTGAAGCGTCGTGAAAAAGCGTTGTATTCAACGCAAGAAATCTGGGCACTCGGACACTTTTGCCGTATTCCATCACTTGGTATATTATTTTTAAGACCCTAAAGCACCTTTTAAGCAAAACATTTTTTTTCGAAAAATTGAAAATTTTACTGTGATTTCCCCCCTTAACTTAAATAAAAACAGCACGTTTCGCGATACAGCTGATTTGCAATACGCCGAAAGAAAGTCGTCCTTCTCTAACGACGTTTTGCAGTACGTTATACTAATCCTCTGCACGGGCGACGACGAATGATTACAAAAAATCAAGTATAACCGGGGCGCGGTGTACTATGTTAATGACAATCGCCATTTGACTTGAACGGTAGTTCAGGCACTACAAATTTTATCAACGCAAAGAAAAAAACACGATGGGTAGTAAAAAGTCGGAGCATTGTCATAAAAAATGCATTCGGAAAAGTGATTGAGATAAAAGTTGAATTACACGAGCCAAGTTGCAGTACTTCGCGGCGACGGAACCTCTGCGTAACAGTTTGCTTCACAATAGCTGCCTTACACGGTTCATCTAAATAATCGAGGGAAAAAGGAAAGTTAACTGCTAGACTTTCGCGTTTGCGAAATATATAATCTTTGCTCTAGTGACTATGAGAATGAGAATCATACGTATGATTTCAGCATATGGAATTCCTTCGTAAAAGGTAAATCTATCAATTGCAAAATATGTTATTTTCATTTTTAATCCCATCCAGACCACGTGCTTTGGTGTAAATTATTTCATTGTACTCCATAAGAGTAACTGATTAAAATATTTTCGTATTTCGAGTTTTGTGATCTCGAAATACTGAGACGTTGTGCTTGGGAGACATGTTACAATTTGTTTGCTTTATTCACTCCATTATATCGATCAACGATTTCTATCATTTTTATGAACGATATTGTCGTTTGCATCGCTTTTATGCAACGGAATTCATTTTTCTTTCTATTATTTAATTTTTTTGGCGGATTTAGGCTACGAACCCCTCTCAAACGTTTTTTCTCCTACCCGTATTAGAGATCTCCGATTTTATTCTACGGAAAAAACTCTAGATCGTAATAAAAATGAAGAAATAAAAGATTAAAGAAGAAATATCATAGCATTTCAACGATGCAAACTTCAACATTTTCCATTAATGCATTTGTAAGGATTTAGCGAAACGGATGGTTAACCGATTTTCAAAACTTGGCATAACTTTTGTACTTGAAAATAAAAATAAAACGCCAAAATGTTTCGCCGTCATGTCACTTCTTTTTATAACTCTATGATCATGAGCACTGTCTATAGAATATCATCCATACATGTAGAATAACTTATATTTTTCGCCTTGTTGCACCATTTTTGGATGGATGAAACATTTTTTTTGTCTTCATATTTAATCATTATGAATGTTTCCATTTTAATTTGTGAGCAACATCTCGCAAAATATCTTCTTTAGCAGGATTACAATAATTGTCGGTATCTAACCGTCAATGAGCATTTGGGCAGTGGTCGAATTTAGAGATCTCATCTTAACGAAATCACAGAACTTGAAAACCAGGCTTGTTCAATTAGATGGTGTATTTTTCGAAAGAGGGAAGTCATAGGGCGTACGTTCCATATACGGAAGTGCTGTTGAGCGGTTAACCCGTGATATACTTTTTTTTTACTAGGTATGCGATACAAAAAAAAACGTAAACTTTATCACACACGTGAAGCAAGCCGCGTCCCATCTGGCGAGATGGAAACGGAGAGGTATCGCCATAAGTAATAATCGAAAACCGATTATTGCAATTTGCTGTTCCTGGTTGGCGACAATCAAACGCTGATGAGGCAAAAAGCCGACGCGTTCATTTCTTCTTCTATCCACACAGTTATGTGTACGTGTCCCACGTTAAATGGACTTGACCTGAAAACTTGTAATTCTTATTTACCCGGTTGGTATATGCCGTGCGGCAACTACAAAAGGTTCTGGTCCAATTTTCGCATTTTAACGGAACCATTCAGTTCTATTAATACATAATAATTACAAAAAAGATGTAGAATATAAGTGTATACTGTCCGTTTATTACAGTACAGAATATTAGATCAATATATTGTTATAGGATGACGTTAATTAACATTGTTTACAAAAATGGTTATTTTACTGTGGTAGTATTGTAAGTCACCATTTAATCATGTAAATCGCATTCTTTATGTAGAGGCTAAGCTCGGAATTAGAAAAAAGAGAGTATCATCTTTGGGTAATAATTGATGGCGTTGAAGTTTGCATTCTTGGAGGGCAACGATTTTTTAAATTCTTTTTCCATTTCTTTATTTTCATGGTTATCCGAAGCCTTATTTTTGCAAATTGAGGTCGTGCATCGCTACTAAGAATGCGTAAAAACTTTTGAGTGATTTTCAGTGCCAAACAATGGAACATTCAAGAAGAATCATTTTCCTTTGCATTCTAACGATGCAAACTTCAATACAAGGGGGTGTAAAGGTTGTGGTGAAGTGAAAATTTGTGAAAATTCGCTCAAACAATAAAAACCCTATTGCATCATTTTCACCATGGAGGTAACATTTCAGAAAAATAAAAGACCAACGTGTAATTCAGCGCAAAATGAGACTTTTCATAGTATCAGTCGTTCTGAAGAGGAGTCATAAACGGATTATGTCATTTTCCTCGCACTCGCATGCTACCTGGTACATGTTTCACTTTGCTTTGAAAGATTCTATTTTTATATAAGTGCTGAATATGTATTTTCCAAATCTCGTGAGAGTTCTTGCAATTTCTTCATTTGCATGACTACGGAAGAGGTCGTTAAAAAAAATCTGGATACTGGTCAAAAAGATTATTGTTCTACTTCACTTTAGGCCGTGTAGAATTTATTTCATCGTAGCAACGCCGGTTACATGTAGTCCGATTTTGCGTGGAATATTCGTAGTCATTTGATAAAGACCCAGGGTCTAGTATCGGTCCGTTCGAAGCCAATTATTATGAAATAATAATTTCCCATTATAAAATTCTTTTGTGCTCGGATTAACTATGATTATCAGTGTTACTTGACAACAACGATGGTCGGGAACCAAGATGATAATGGTGCTAATTTCGGCCTGATTGATTTTTGATTAGACACTGCAGTCACCTTGAAGTATACATTTCTTGCATCCTCTTAACAATCTAAACGGAAAGCAAAAAAGCTTCTTCGATAAAATCCTTCTGTATTCGTGACACCGTTTGGTTAGATGTGAAGAACAATTGTTTGTTTAGTAAAAGAAACATTTAATTAAAAATATTCAAGTCGGATTATTGGAGGTGTTCGAAATACGGTACGGCCTTCTGCCAGTTATATTCACTAGTGAGGGTTACCAATCCCAATGATATCGCAGTAGTTACCCCTCGGAAGTTACAATTTTTCCGTCACGGTTGCCCCGTAACATTCCTCCACGCAGAGGGATTACGATTGCCGTTCCTAATCCGGCTCAGGATCTGGATTCTTAGGGTAATCGCTTCCAGACAGGTATACGATTCGAGATCCGGTTTGCAGAGTGGGAACCGTAGTACGAAACGAGCTTATGAGGGGTGTTATCCTAGTCAAAGGATAGCATTTGTTGAAAAGCATTGGAACAGATGTGCACGGGTGGACAAGTAGGTCCATGAAAAAGAGGGTACGTAATGGCAATATGGCAGGATTGGGAGGGGTCGCCTCGTGGCGTGTTAAATCGAACACCACGAGGCGAGATGTACATTGAGAATTGGAAATACGAAACAAAGGGGAACGTTGTATCGTAGCAATTTCCGAAATCGAACGCCAGTTTTGTGCTTCAAGTTTTTATTATTATGGCAGGTTATTTTTTCCCGTTATTCCAGTACCATTCTGCGGTGGTCCCTTTTTTTTAGTTGATACATTTTTCACCCTAAGACACGAAGTCTTACAAATTGGACTTTGCTAGTAAACAAAGGGCGTCTCAAAATGACCTTTTAATTTATTAATAAAACGTATTATTTATTTGAAAAGTATAAATATTTTTATTTTAATATAAGGTACAAACATGGAGGTTATGTGTGTGGAACACAATATCCGATAAATGGCCGCCTCGTTCCTATTTGCAAACGTTCACTCTTTTGACAAAATTTTCAATAACATTTTCGCATAATTCCGGACTAATTTCATTAACGGTGCGTCCAATTGCTACCTTGAGTTCCGGAATGGTCCGTGGGTCATTGGCATACACTTTTCCTGTCAGAAAACCCCAAAGAAATAAGTCCGACGGCGTCAAAACGCACGATCTTGGTGGGCAATTCACATCGCCGCGGCGCGGAGTGTGATAGCACGACCATGAAACTTCGTCTGCAATAACTGGATTATTTTGCCCGCAGTGTGGCAGGTTGCGCCATCTTGTTGAAAGAGTATGCCTTCCAAGTCCATGCCAGTCAATTCGTTCCATAAAAAGTTGCTTATCATATCAAGAACATCATCGACGGTAACCGCATTTCTAGCAGCATTCTCGAAAAAGGACGGCCCAAATTACGTGCGGACTTTTCAAACCGTCTGCAAAATTTTCACCATTTTTGTAGTTAATTTTCACAATTTCTATGCGTTGGCCGATCGTGTGATTCTTCATAACTAAACCTCAATACTTCCTGATGCCAGTTGTCAACGATTAGTACCCTATGTTCGCCACATAAAAAATGGCGCCAAATTTGAAATTTCAGGTCATTTTGAGAGACTCTTTAGCTTGCGCGCAGCAATAATCACAAAGACAGAGCCCGCTCTGCGTTAAACGTGTATAATCCGTGAATTTTGCAGGGGAAATTGGGGGAAGTGAGTGATATCCAAAACAGTTAATTCCAAATAGCCTGAACAAAGTAATTGAAAGTTATCTAACACGACGAAAAAAAAAAAATTGAAATTTATCTCCGCGATCCATTCTTGCCCATATCCGTATTATATATGTACTATAGTGGATAAATGTATTATATTATATCCGTACATTTGGAACATGATCGGTGTAGCGTAGCGTGCTATACCTACTCTGAAGGTTACAATCCCGTGAATGGTCGTTTTCTTTTCCTTGTTTGTGCCTTAGGAAAACAAGGTGGGCACAGCTCGAACGAACCGGAAGATGTGATAATTCAAGACTTCGGCTATTCAATGGAAAACAGGATATAGATATGGTGTTGCGCATCACAACAGGTCTAGTAGATGAAAAGGTGACTAGTTGTGTAATATATTTAAAAAAATGTAAATCCCATGAAAAGCAGCCTTCTAGACCTGACTGTTAGCCACCCACGCCGCTTTCTATAGATTCATTCCGACCTAGGGTTAAGATAAATCGTATTCCTCTACTAGGCATTTTTTGTAACTATGTTCTTCTGTATGGAGATTATAAGCAACGCAATCATAGTCAACTAATGGGAAGGTAAAAGGTAACACCAATTTGGTCTCCACTTCCTGGGATAGTCCATTTCAGCGATTTTCCAAATTTATAAAATAAAAACATGTCTTTTCTCGAGACTTGAAAAATTTGCCTCTGTCAAGATAGATAGCCGGTCTTATGACTTCCACATTCCGAGCCTACTTTATGTATGGGACGGATGTATCATTTTGCCTGGTTGGCTTTAAGCGGGTGACGTATTAATGAAAACATTGTTACTTTGGATGAGGACCTTCGATTTGTTTCCGTTGAGTCTGAAGACATATGTTTCAGAAGAGGTGACAATTAGTATTAACGTCAAAGGTAATCAGCTAAGTCTATACACAAAGTCATCACTAATATCGTTTATAAACAACGAAAACAAAGGTGGCTCGAGCACTGAATTCTGTGAAACCCCAGCGGAAGAAGTAATCAAGTGAGAGAGAATCCAGATTAGTGCAATATTCGTAAACTACAGTTTCTAGAACCTGATTCACAATTTTAAGTATAAAACTATGTCGGAAACTCTACTGAAATAATAGAGGGCAGGACTGGTCAAGTTTCCTCTTCTAACCGCTTCCATGCTGTTACAAATTTCAAATAACGCAGTTTGGTTATCGGGAACCTCGAGGAATCACACGTGATGAAAGTTATAATGTATTCAATGGTCTGTTTGTCAGCTATTTTCGCCCAAACTTTCGCCATTGCGCAGATGTTTACAGTTGGGCTTGTTGGGATTGTCCGACTCACAAGCAGTTGAGCGATGACATGCTTTCACCAATACACGATTGAACGCTTGCTCTCAGGATTACATCATATGAAATATCTTGAAACGGTTGTTAAACAAGGACGCAAGCAATGACGATACGTTAGGAAAAGCCTTAACGTAGAGCACATAGTGGAATGCCTTCGAGTTCGGGAGAATAACTCATTGCGAGATCCCTTGCTTCAAATGTGTGGTTTCACCTTTTAAAACCGTTTTTCATTTTTTTCAATGAGCAGCGGACCCCAAAATGATGATCCCTATTGAAACTTAGGGGCAACCTAGAGCTGCAAAAACTTTTCCGATAATGACTTTCGGCATGCTAAAAACGGATACTCGAATGCCAAAAATGATAATTTATTTTCCGTTATTATGCTTGTCGTTTTTGTTAAGCATGCACGTGATGTTATCAACTTTAGCTTCGACTGCTTTAGTGCTACTCGGCGACATAGTCGCGTCCACTCTTACAGTTTCCAAGTCGGCTTCCAGAGTGGTCATTTGCCCGCTTCTACTTCATGCGAGGACGAGTGTTCAGTACCAACGCGTAGGTCCACCATGTATTCTTTATACTACGCTCGAAAGTATAGTCTGCATAGAACTCACAGAGTCTTCAATAGAGCCTAATTTACTCTTATTGTCAGTTAAGGAATTGAGGAACTCGAGAGTTGAATTGATGCGTTAGGGGCATCGGTATTGTGGAAGCAATCCTTAGACGAAGATGCCGGAGTTCCTGGAGTTCACGAGCGATCTCTGCGTAGCGCATGAGTCACATTGAACATTTGCAACCCCCTTAAGGACATATTTCACACGTCCAAGTTTTTTCGTGGACGAATTTCAGACAAACGAAGAGTCAGACCCTCGCCTGTTTTCGGAGGGGAAAGTATTCCTAGTTTTTTTTCCGAAATATCAGTCGTCTCGAAGAACACTGGTAATCTGCACATCTATTTCTCTCATGCCCATGGCCGTTTCGTCTATGAGTACTTTCCTCTCAAAGTCGACAGAATCAAGCCGATGTAGCGTTGACTTCATACTATATAGTTCGTTAACCTCTTTTTTATATACAATCCTCTTGCATTTTCACCATCGTTCGGTCTGATCGAAAATGTTGTACAAAATTGAGTGAGAGCGTGCTCACAAAGTCGAGAGTTGAAAAGTACATAAATAAAGGTCGATCGATATTTTATCCACTGATTGTGAGTCTACGACTTCGGTTTGAGGACCCGTGTCACATGTTCGGTGGTTGATAATGCTACGGCCAAGTATTCGCCTCGAAAGCCGAACGAAAAATAGGCGCTCGTTTTGGACAAACCAGAAGGGGCTTTTCTTCTTGTTTTTTTTCTGAAATATCAGCCGTCTCGGAGAACACCACTAGGGATCTGCAGATCAGCTATTTGTCAAGTACTTATGGCCGTTTCGTCCATGAGCGAGTGGCTCCTAAGACAATCGAGTCGGTCGATAATTTATTCACTGACCCTGCTCAATAAGTAGGCTGCGGCTAGCCGTCCGGATATCGGACGAATAAACGTGTGTTATTTGTCCGCATATCAGCTCAGTTCACGCGGTTCACGCTGTACAACGCCCCAAACAAACAATCCCAAACACACAAACCCAAACAAATCAACCAAAAAAACAAATTCAAAATAACAACCGCAAAAAAACCCAAACAGCACGAACCCAAACGAATCAACTCAAAAACAAACGAAAAACAAACCCAAACGCAATCCAACACAAATAAAACACCCAAACACAAACCCAAACAAACCAACCAAAAAAAACCCAAAACCAACGACCCAAGCCAAACTAACGCAAATGAACCCAAACAAACCAAACACAAGCAAACCGAACCCAAACAAACACAAATGCAAACAAACACACCTAAACCCAAACAACCCAAACCCAAACAAAACTAACCAACCGAATCCGAACACAACCAACCAACCCAAACAAAACAAATTCAAGCCAAACAAACCCAAACCCAAACAACCAACCCAAACCAAACAAACGCAAACAAAATTATAAAGACTGTATACGGATAACTACGTGTAAGTTATTCTTCCGGATAGTTCGTTTAACAATTTGACACTTTCCATCCGGACAATGTTATGTTATTCGTCCGGATACTAGCTTACACGAATCACAATAATATGTACGCCTACTGGAAATGCGGCATGAACTGGGCCCCTTTCCGGACGGGGAGACACTCCGCAATAAGTATCGAACGGTCGAGATAGTATGGAAATTCGCGGACGTAGTGATAGAAGTTGCTCCTCCGAGTAGCCTGGACTAATAATTACCGCTTGCGTAAGTTACCTCCTCGCGTCATGCGACTGTCTGAAGAAAATTTAGTTGTCAGAAAATTACAGACTCACGTTCTCTTACAGCTGGGTAAAAAATACTTTGTACCTCGTCTACTCGAAAATTGAGGAGTGTTCATCAATGCAGCATGCGCTAGGATAGAAAATGATTTTTCGCGTGCGTCCTATCTATAAATATAACCGCCAGATGGCGACTAGCGCCGAATAAATGTCGCGGATAAATCGCAATTTTAAGAAGCACAGCTAAGGGTATTCACGAAAAGAGAGAGATGGACTCTGTTGTACAGAAAGCATTCGACTTTGGCATGAGTTTTCCGTAGCCCCGGGCGTTAACAAGGAGAGTCTCAGCAAGACAAGTACTATATACGCAAAGAACCCCGTCGAAGCTGACGAAGCATACGGAAAATATAGAACTACATTGTACGGTGCACCATTTCAACTCAGCTGTCTATTTTTTTAATTTTGATGCTTTTCAAAAGCACGCTGTGGCACAAAACCCAACGATACACACGATTTTGTAGGTTGATGCATTTAAACACCATTTTGGTGACATTGCACCAGTATCAATGTTTCCGAAACTTCACTTCAAATGTTTTCGAACATTAGCAGCGACAACTTCGTTTTTGAGGAAACTAATGTGGAAGTTTAGCCTCAAGTGTTATAAGCAATATTGCGCCGTGCATGGAGCTATTTTATCTCAACAAGAAATGATTGCATGAAGTTTCACTGTGATGATATTGTTAGTATAGCAGTAGTAATAAATAAGTAGTAAACAACACAGATACCCATATATCACAGACAGTACGGTTACCTTCATAATATTACTAATGGTGTTTACAATAAATATTCGATTAGATCCGTAAATATTCCGTAGCGCCATAGACGATCAGAAGAAGTCCGTTTATAGCTCTGCAACATCATTTGCATTAAAGCGATTCATCTGAGTACAAAAAAAGTCTGACCGTTGTTTTTGCCAAAATTATGTATAAAACATCACACGAATTATATGAAAAAGGAATCACAGGCAACACATTTTTTTTTTAATTCAGAAATTATTTTTTAAAGCCCCTTCGAAACGTACGAAACAGCCTAGACGGTGAAAGTAGCAATTTGGAGTCGTTGAGTCCAGTCGTTGTACCAAAAAAAAATACACCGCTCTAACAACTGATGACCTACTATCAAAATGCCTTCGTGGATACACGCAGAATTCGAATCATAGCTTCAATTCTGGTGTGGACGGTAACTCCTGAATCAGTCTTGAAACTTTAAACTCGGTTTCCTCGGAGCTACGTCTTTAAAAACGGGAAAACGCATAATGCGGCGAAATTTCATCCGATCGTGTTGAAATGTTAACTGTTGCTTCTTAAATAGATTCTCCAAATAAACGCGCACGGATTTTTTTCTTTCGATTCATCAAAAATTCTCGTTTTTATAAGCAAATCAAGGTCAATTTTTCAAGCGAAGAAAAAAATTATTCAAACCATGCCATTTTTCGAATAAAAACATATTTTTTAATAACTGTACTTCTTTGGCAAAACTAATGTAGTGGCCTGATTTTTTTAAAACGCTAAGTGCTAATCTATAAAAGTTCTGCGTCTTCGGGCAGAGCGCCTAAAATAAACGTTCTCAATGTAGCTACAACTGAGCCGCCATTTTGTCTTTTTTCATACATTTTTTTGTTTATATAATCGTTGCTTGTATAATCAAAAGCTTATTTTTGCTTAGCGATAGCATGTGCATGCCTTAGGAAAGGTGCATAGGTTCTTTTTTCCAAGTACAAATATAAAATCCTTTGCTTATATTTCCTAAAGGCTCTAGTAGAATTACATAAAAAAACGGACGATTGTTCAAACGTGTCAATTTTCAGATGTTCTCGGCCCATGATTCTATTAGCCCCTCGACTGCACACTGAGACGTTCCGATACCATTTTTTTCAACGGACTATCGCGAAACGGGTTAATCTATTCGGCCGCAGTGCGGCCCTCGAATGTACCCCACTCCCACTCTATAGGTGGACACTCGGCCCCCATTCTACATCCTGCCGGTGTACTGAAGACACACGGACAAAAATACGGCCTCAAATTCTAACACTGGTTGCCAGAATTCTAATATGCAGTGCTAGAAAAGTATAGCAGTTTACTGCCAGTTCGGAATTCTAAGACTTGTTGTTACAGAAGTGTAAAAATGATTCTCACACCGTCTAGCAGAAATGATGCGTGCATATTACATTTTAAACTATTTTCGCATAGGCGCGAGTCCCGTATGCTGTATAATAAAAATAATGCGTGCTTTGTGAAATACCAACATTCAGTACACGCTATATTTTCATATGGATTTTACTATACGTATAGCATGAATCTTCGTGTACGTATAGATTTCACTATACGCATAGCATAAATCTTCGGCGTATGGCGAAAAATATTACGAAGTTATTAGTAAAATGTGACTCTTTATACCGTACTTTTTGTACAATACTGGAAACTAATTGTTCCAAACACGTGGGCAAAATACTTTTTGAATATTACCAAAAATCACAATATGCCGAATAAAATGTGTTATTTGTATCAGTTTACGTGCCATATCGTAGGTGAAAATTTACATTTCTTCATTATTACTATGCCATAATTACAATTTTTATCTTCCATTCATACTTTTTGACATTTAATGATATTTTTATTAGAAGCATAGTATTAATTCTAAACTTCGAGGCCTTACCGCATATATCGCATATACTGCCTTACCGCATATGTAAAGGGAGGAATCAGCTAAAAAATTTAGTGCATTCCAGGCGTATCAATTGAACATGAGTCAGCGCGTACGTTCTAGAGTCGGCGAGAGAGTGGGCTAGATAGAGGAAGATAGATGAAGAGAGAGTGGGAGAGTGATGAAGAGAAGCAGAAAGAGATGAAAAAGCCAAGAACGCGTGGACAGATAAAGGTCGAAGACGGAAAGTAAGTATAAGAAGCGCAGGCGGATGCGAGGGGGACTTTCAAGTGGGTGAAAGAAAGTGAAGAGAATTTAGAAGGCAAGCAGAGATAGAAGAGATGTCGGGTGTGTACAAGTGTTGGAAACTCTCGACTTTTCTTAATTGTGCCGGGTTTTTCCACGGGTACGGAGTCAACTGAATACTACGCTACTCGAGACTCTTCCGTATCCTGCGGCTGCTGTTATATATCTCAAACTCCTCTCAAGAAGATGCGGCCCGTTTTCCCAATCAGGTCGGGGATGACGTGTTGAAGCACGTAATCGGCTCACAAGACTGTACAGACCTATGAGGGAAAGGAGAGAGGAGAAGCGAGATTGGGAAAGGAATCTCAAAAAAAGAAATATAACAGAATGGAGTTGAGCATAATTCGTTCCAAATCACGAAACACTTCTGTCGAATGGCTTAACGGATCCGCAAAATTACACTCGTGATGAAGACACGCGGACGTGTTTGAGTTTCAAAAGTGCCTTCATCGGTCATGTGACAAATCAATGATATGATGGACTATAAAATAGCCGAATTCCTCGACAATAACAGCTTGGAAGAGTGCAAAGATATTTTCGTGGGTAAGTCTATTGCAAGTATATTATTACTTTACTACTAATTTTACTGAATGAATAAAGCGCGTTACTTGGGCCTCATATAAAAAAAAGTGATTTATTCCGTCGAAGTTGACTTTTGCATCGTTGGAACGCAACGAAAACTCGTTTGTGTCTTATTTTTATTATTATCCAAAATAATATTTTGCAGATTACGCTTGTACGCCGCTAAATAAGAATCCCTGAAAATATTTGCGTGATTTCAGTAGCTCAAATCTGCCAGAGGACATTTGAAAAACAAAACAAAAATCATTTCGTTCCCCTCCAATAATGACAACTTCCATTTCATTTATTCCGCTGAGGTTCAATTCAAATGGCATGTTCATTTCAAATAAAGGTTCACACCAGAGTCGAATTTTATTATCCAACTATATTGATACTTCTATTTGAATAAGAGAGATAATTTTTTAGTATAATTTTTACCTATTTCGATTAACATTCAGCCTTCGAAAAAATTTTAGGCGTCAAAGACAGCTTTATTTTAATTGGCGATGTATAAAAGAAGAAAGTTTATGCCGGCGTCATTAGCAATGGCACTGAGGCGAGACAGCAACTTGTAATTCAAGGCATGTGTGTGGGTTTTTTTTTCAATATATTAACGTTGAATATACATAGCTATCGGTCATAAAAATGCATGTAACACCAATGCACATTCTCTTCGTTACAAAAGAAAATAATGATTTATGCGGCCTGTATTTAAGTAATTCCAGTTGACAGATTCGACACCTACACTACATTATTATGTTACTCTTCCATCTCAATTATCCCACGCGATGAACGAAAATAGTTGTAGCCAAGTCTGTCTTTTTTTTAAATATTCGACGTACTTTTAGGCTCGTCTGATTGATTTTTTCGCGTCACGAGACGAGACGCGTCGGGCAAACGACATACTACAAAGAGAGAAATGTATAGTAACCTGAACCATATGTCAACCATATTTTATATTACCCTGAGGGGACAATAATATTTTATAGTCATGGTTACTGCCGAAAATATAGTACCGCTTATGATATTTTAGCAGTTGTGTTAACTATGATCATATGTTGACCACAACCAACAATCTTTCGAGCATACGTTGTTTATCAATGCTCTATAATATAGTAGGTTTTCATAAAATAGATGATTCCTTACACTATCAAACAATAGTGGTTTTTACCATATTAAATAGTATGCTACTAAATGTATATGATATTTCATAAATTCAAAAATTCAAAAATTCAAAAATTTTCAATTGAGAGTACTACCTGTATATGATTGTTTATCATGATTTGTTATTCCCTGACCTCCAGAAATGATTCCTATCGAAGAAAATATTTCACCTACATGGAGATTCGAACCTACGACCTACCTATGTATATCCAGGCACGCCGCCACTGTGCTACCGGGTACTTATCGTATTTCGATCGTAGATTTGCCATAACGGATAAAAGTATAATTCCAGCTGCATTTCCGAATGGCTGCTACCTCTGATATAGGTGAAATTTTGCTGAGATTGCTTTTTTGGTAATATATGTCACTGCTTAACGCGTTACCCCCACTTGTAGCGCAAAAAGAAGGCCTTTTTCATGAATTTTTTTAAAGAAAACTACAAAACTTTCTTAATCGATCAATATACCATCTTAAAGAACACATCTTGAAGAACTTTCAGTAATTTTTTTATTGAAAAATATTACATTGCTTAGTGGCAAATGGCCGTCAATGAAATAATGTTTTTATATACACGATTTGCAGTGACCAACATTGGGCGAAGTGGATCATCTGAAAAAAAAATTCGGATGGATTTAGTCAAATATAAGTATAAACTAGTCTTTAATCGAAGGATTTAAAAAAATATTCATTTTTCACAAAATGGCGGACAGTCAAAGTTAATGGTTCGATTTTAACGAAAAAAAACGGCCGTTTTTTGGCTATAAAACGGCCATTTTATTCGAAAAAAAATCGAACGATTAAAGACTACATTTTTATGGATTAAATAAGCCTGCAAAATTTCAAGAAGATCGGTTCATTAGTGTTCGAGTAATCTTGGTCACCGACTTCAGAAATGCCATTTTGAGAAAAACGCGTTTAAAGTTTCAATTTCCGTTCTTCCATTCACGGATTCTTTTCTTTCAACGCTCATATCTCAGTCAATTTTGTTCGGATCGACTTGACATTTTCAGGACATATTCTCAGATACTTATACTACAAAAAAATGCAATAAAAAAATCGATTTTTTCAAAATCGCAAGTGGGGGTAACCCCTTAAATGGATTTTTGGCGCGGCCCAATAGTTTTCGAAATATCGGATTCTGAAAACTGATAAATGAATGCGCTAATATATCTATATCGATCATGGAATGCCACTGCTGTCTCTACTTCATTGACAAATGATTTACGTCTTCACTATACGATTACCATAATGTTGTTCGTATAGTCACTTTTCGTAAGATCTTGTAACAGTTTATACTCAACCAGTGTTAATGTCAACCATATAAATAGTACAAACTTGCACTGAGAAAAATGTCTATAGTATTTATAATGTAAAAAAAAACGTCCATGGTGAAAGTGGGCATCGTAAAATTCATATAGCTTATTGCTACCGCAATCATAATATGGTTAACACAACTATAAGCGTCTATCTAATCATGCCGTTTTGGTAGTGTGCTTTTTTTACCTAGTATCCCTGAAATAACTATTAACTACTGTGAAAGACTTTACACTATCGATATAGTTAATTCAGTCAATATTTTTACAATAGTTAGTAGTTTTTTCCGGGATAATAGATAGTCGAGCACGCCACCAAAGTTGCATGTTTAGATATATATTTCGCTTATAGTTGTGTTAACGATATTATGATAACGGTGCCAATAAACTTTACAGGATTTTACTATCCTCTCTTTCGACGTGGGCGTCTTTAATAAATACCATGTACTTTGCTCTCAGTGGAGCATTAGTATTTGTGCGCCGATTTTGTGATATAGCTGAATTAACCATATCGATATTGTAAAGTCTTTTACAATAGTGTATAGTAATTTCAGCGATACTAGATAGTCACACACGCCACCAATGTCGCATGTTTACCTATACTTTCCGTTTATAGTTGTGTTAACCATATTATGATTGCGTTGACGATAAACTTTCGGGAACTCGACTATACTCTCTTTTACCATGCGCGTTTGTTGTAAATACCATGCACGTTTCTCTCAGTGTAGGGAAAACGTGAATTTTTAGCGTCACAAATTTTGTGAGACGTGACGTGACGCATGTGTGTGTAAAAAATGGAAAGCTCCGAATAGATGATAGAAATGAAAATACGCATGTATATTGATCGAATAAAGTATAATAAACGTTTCAAAATACATCATAATTTTGAATGTCCCATTCTCTTGCGTGCTGCAAAGACTACATTTTTTCATTCGTGCAGAGAACTAGCCAGAAATAGTTTTATTCCAAAGTAATCAAAATATTTCTTCCAATGAGGAGCGTATTATCATCGCAATTATAAAATTTATTGGTTCCAACTAAAATAACCTACGACGTGTCGCGTTATCCACGCAAGCGAGCGGCTTGACGCGGCACAACGACGAGGGGGGGGGGGGGCAGTAAGGAGCGAAACGTTCTCGACCGTGCTCTATCGAATACTGCGAGCCAGATGTAGGCTAGAACAGCACCGAAGATCCCCACTCCGAAGGATCGAGACGCGGCAGAGGAGAGGTGGAAAGAGGATAAGAGGGGGGAGGCTAGAAATTGATCGGCGAGCGAGATGCGCTCGATCGCGGATCGCCCAAGACTGAGCTCGAGGTGCGGTAGCAAAGAAATCCATCCCCACCACTCGCCTAGCCGCCCTTTTATACGGATATAAAAGGGCAAGCGAAGAGGCCCTGTTCTCTTTTTTTTCTCACGAGCAACTCTACCTTCCCTGGAAAGAAGCTGGCAGTCAGAACCGGAGAAATCTGGGGAAAGACGTGGCGGACACCCATCCTTCAAGCTTTCAAGCCTAGGTCGGTAGTCAGAGCCGTAGCAATACGGGGAAGAGAAAGACGTGGCCAGGTATCCTTACCCAGCGATTCTCATACGAGTGAGGCCGAGAGTGGGGGAAAGTGTGGCAACGGCAAGGGAGCGTGCGGAGAGCAGGCGAGAATTTTGCGGCTGGGCGGGGAGCGACGCGCGGTACGTCGTCGCGTTGGGGACGCGATCAACGAGCGTAGTCGATACAACGTAAGATAGCAGCGTCTGCGTCTTTCTACATTTCAGAATCTTATTGTAGTCATGCTAGACATTGAGTTTGTTATCTACGTTTAGACTGTAAGATTCAATGTTGAACCTAAAATTATATTAAACTGAACATCCGGGGTATGCATTTGACGTGACATGTGAGTGCGAGAGAGATAGCTGAAATTTTCGAACCGACATTTCTCAGAGATGAATAATATTTAGGGCAAAGGAAAATCGTCAAGCTCTGCGACTGGGAATTCTCCAGAGTCCGATGCTTCGTTTTTCCTATAACAAAAACTTAAACACCAATGATAGAACTCGGCCCGATCATTTGGGAGGTTATGTCGACCTCGTACATGCTCTTAAGCACTTGGCCGGGTCCCGCGGCCCAAGCCTCTGGGTCATCGGACAATGAACAGCTTAAACTGGAGGGTCGGGGCGAAGTAATGCGAAATCGTTGCAACCCTATTGGATATGTCGTACGAAGAAGAATATATTAATTAGGCGCTTAAACAACGACAAATATTCTCGCCATAAATAAAATGCTAAAAAGGCGATATTCAAATAAGAAGATGCATTCGTACGAACGAAATTTTATATGTTCCTAGTAAATCGTTTCTCTGCGTGCATACGTATATGCATACGCTTGTTTTCAAGAGTCTGTTCAAGAAAGCGATATGGTGAAACTTTGCGCACTGAAAGAGTGTGTGACAAGTACAAACATTTCTGAGGGCTTTTGTATCAGAGATCTTCTTCCTTCCAGTTCCCTCGTCTTTGCTCTGTAAATACTATAAGTGGCGTATTTTCTATGCACTAGTAGGAACGTGCATGACCGTCGAAGAAGAAACTCATCCTGACGCGAAAGTTCGTTTTATGACCAGCGAGCCGGTTTTTAGAAACGAAGAACCAGCCACCGGTTCTATCAGTTACCAAGGCGAGTGTATTCTTCTTCCGAACTGAAGCATAAAACAAAGGATATTTTGTACAAATGCATAGTGGAACGAAATATACACGAAGCCACGATTCTTTTGTGTTTTTCTTGCGAAAACATACTAGTGCGATACGTTCTGCTTTACGCTATCTTGGATAATTATTTACAAGGTTGCGAACCTCGACGATGACCTTGAACGCTATATGTTGTAGGGCACGTAATTCCGAGTAATCCTGATCTTGAACGACGCGGCGTTTACCTTCAGTTCGAGAGTCACAAGTCAGTAGTTTGGATATTTAAGAATAGCATTGCTGAAGACGTGCGTGGAACATGTCAAGAATTTTCGTTTATTCGGACTGAAATTACGAGTGGTGCGAACATATTCGAGTCGACTTTTCGACCATGGTCAATGTGTATCCCGTTACACCGAAAGACGACCTGAATTAATAAAGTTATTAGGGAATTGTGCAAGTAGGTGGACTACTTTCAAAACTCCCGGGCGCTGTAACTTTGGAACGGAGGGTAACAGCCACATAGTTCCAAGTCAGGATTACTGAGGATGACGGCCCGTAAAATAAATAAATAAATAAAATTGCTCGCTTTGTAAATAACAATTAAGGTATTCCTTTTGCGGAGGACCATATTTTGTGGGAGCATAAGCAGGGCCCGTCTGAATCATCGGTAAACTACAGTGGCGCTTGATGGCAAATAAATTACAATCAATTATTATACCTCACACTAAACAGAATGAATAATTTCGCGCAAATTTCGTAGATTTAGACAGTTTTACATTTTCTCGGAAATATCGCGATTACGAAAATTCTTCTGCTAGTCACATATTTCTGTTTCGTCGTTAATATTTTCTTTCAACATTCAATGGCCCCCGGTTTTTATTGTCGTTACAGAAACTTGAGAATGCTTGACACGCGTGGAGCAGTTTATAACAGACAATATCCTTTTACGGAATACGCTTGAAGTCATATAAATCAATTTCTCGAAACAATCGTTTTTTTATTGTCCTGAATTATGTATAAACACATCCCAAGAATTATATGGTCCGAACACAAATGGTTTAAATACTTTAAACGCGTTTTTCTTGAAACCATGTTTTCGAGTTCAGGCGGACTCGTACAATCTTCAACCGATTGGCTTCAAATTCAACTGTAGCTTCTTAGATTTTCTATCGAAGGGTAAACGATTTTCACGCTCGATTAACAATCGCGGTTTTTATAAACAAATGCAGCGTGCTCTTTCAAGTCGGAACCCCAAATTTTTCTTATCGAAACAGTGCCACATTGGCAAACATTGATAGATTTTAATAATCGTGGATACTGCGGGAGCACAACTCTTGTAGATGACGAAAGAAAAAATTGTATCAGGTGCTCATGTGCGACCCTGACGAGTCCGGACCTAAAAAAGGCGTTCTCTCCCTACCGACCGCTGCACCGCCGTTCTGTGTTTTTTGAAAAACAAAAAATTGTTTCAAATACCGACAGATATGTAAAATAAATCTCCCAAACCTCATTTTCATTGCTCGATTAGTATTTTTTAAAACGATTCTCAAAAAAGCTTGGTGTTCCGACCATCCAAAGGTAAATACCCGAGTGGAAAACGTAACTCATCACCGCCTAGCCACAAGCTAGCAAAGTTATGTTCCGAATCGCCATTATCTAGCCGTTTTAGCTATTGACTACCCAGCCTTGTAACGCTTTGGTTCTCTAGTGACTGAATACAAAAAATGATATGCTGACTAGGTAGAAAGAAATATCTCACGGCTGCATAATATTTCGGACCTAACCACGGCCTACTTTTCTTCAGTTAGTGACTGGGAATAAAAAAATTAGGTGACGACTGGATACAAAAATTGAATTTTTGTATTAAGTCACTGCCACGCTCAAAGCGTTAAAAGCTGTGCCATAGCTAGGTAAAACGGCTAGCCAGTGGTGATTGAGAATATTTATTTCCGGCTAGACGGTGATGAGTTCGAAAAAATATTAAATTGTATCCTAGCTACTACCCAGCTGAAGTTAGAGAACGGCTAGATATAGCTAGAATTTTTTCGTACGTTGTTTACATCACTGCACAGTATTTCGATGAGCTTCGTGATGTACTAATTACAAATACGGTATTTTTGCTGTAAATAAATTAAACATATTAATTTTGAATCATATTAATAGCGCTTACGTGTGGGGTCGTTTCGATCCCGGGACTCTGGATTGGGGGATGGCGACGTTGTCCACTGAGCCAATTCTACTTTGTCAATTATGATATTTCGCATCGGGTACATATGTGACAATGCACAAAGTTGGGTTATTAAGAAGTAGGCGTAGTCACAATGTATGCAAATAACATTATCAAATTGACATGATAATTTCTTTCTTACTGAAAGCGATATGCGTGTGGAGTTACATAACCTCAAATTAAATTTGTGTACTTATTTTGGCTAGCGGCAAATTAATAGTTTTGACATTATATAAGCTATAATGTTATAACGATGTAAATGTATCGTCAGTGAGGAAGTGAAAAAATTGTAGCGGTCGCGATCGCGCGTGCTGATCTCTTTTTTTTTATTCGCAACGCTATCTCTATCTCGGGTTGGCTATAGGCAGGTACGATGTAGGAGCTGCGTGGAATTTTGATCATAATGCAGCGACATCTATAATCACGATCGGCGGGTCGGCGACTAGCAGAGGAACGCATTGCCGCCGTTACGGAGTCTTGGCTACTTCATGGCGATGTACCCAACTGAATTTTGTTTCCTATTCGTAACGCCATCTATAACTCGAGTTAGCGAGGCAGGTATGACGTAGACACTAGGTGGAATTTTGACCATAACGCAGCGACATCTATAACCACAATCGGCTTGATAGTGATCGGCTAGTTCATGGCGAGGTAGCCACGGGATTTTTTTTTTGCATTCCCAACTATATCTGTGTCTCAAGTTAGCTAACCTGCCGTGAGCTGATCGTTGGACGGTACTACATGTATTTCACATAACCTTACTTTGTCCTTCGTAACTAGCGTTGGCTAGTTTATCACGTTCGACTCAATAGGTGACACGTTTATGGTAATACAACGACATCTGCAGTAACGATCGCTCAGGCAGTGGCTTGACCAGGGCTAGGTTACAAAATGTTCACAATATTACTAGCTCACAGTGAGGCAGCCACTAGGTAGTTCGTATGATATCAATTGGGCGTTACTAGCATGTAACTCAGACAGGCTAGCACAATTTCTGCTCGGGTAAGGCCTTAAAGGCTTTTTTCGCAGCCTTATAGTTCTATAATGACAGTAGTTCGATAAAAAAAAACTCCGCATGGAATCGTCCAATAGACCTCTACTTTCGAAATGCTTCAACATTATACTCGAATAAATCGAGTTCTATTTCGATCGGTTTCTTTGCTTCAGCTGTCTTCCCTTTCCCTCGCCCCCTTAATTTTTTATCAAATTCTCCGAACCGAGACGTTCGGCTCGGGCGTGGTAAGAACAATATAAAGAGCGTGAATATCGTGCGAGTCCACGGCGTCACTCGAATCGAGACGGCGTGGCGATTAAGGCCGGGCCTAGAGACGGCGAGGATAAGAGAAACGGATAGAAGAAAAGGGAAAATGTTAAGAGTAGAGAAGAGTAAAAGGCAAACGAGCAAAAGCGTGTCGGTGATGTGGTATACCATATAATATATGCACAAAAGATACACGCACACAGGTACACACGCGTCCGCACACTCTGACGCGGCATTGGCTCGAGAGTGAGACTACCGAAAAAGAATACTCGAAGGGCGTGAAGTGCGCCAATCATGGGCCGTTATTGGCAACAATTATGATAATAGCATACCCTCGAGAGAGAGGATGCTCGAGAGGGCCACTCGTCATACAAATACTCGGACACACCTCACACCGACGAATATCGGACATTTTGCATCCAGCTGCGATTCTCGATATTCTTCATTAATTCCTTTATCTGTTTAGACGGCAGGCTGGATCTATGAAGTACCCATATTTTTTTTCTACCCGCTTATCCATTTGCCCTCCGTATATATTAAATCACGAAGGTTCGATAAAAACGCTCGAATGAAAATCATATATACTGATTCTCCGGGAAACACAAATGATCGCGATCTCTTTTGAAGGTATGGTCATGATTATTTGCTTCTACAGAAATCAGGAATGTATAAATACATGCGTGAGGAATGGCAAAATTGGAACTCCATATGTAGTCGTTTCATTAACGCGTTGTGCTTAGTTGCAACAGTCGAAAACAGCTCATTATTTTGACTTTTTTGTTGTTGAAAAATCGCGAAGATGAACTTTTACAAATATTAAGTATTTGGAAAAGTATCATCTGAAGAACAATCTGTAGTTTTTCTATCGCGTAAAAATATTTAATTATAATATATTTGCAGCCGATGTTCGGGAAGCATCACTCGCAAGCGTCTTTTGCGGTGAGCAATGCCTTTTTGAACAAGCTTACCTAGTATAAAAAAAATCAAATAGTTTTCGTTGGTATATTAGTTTATCTTTTGATTAGAGAAAGGAACTTCCGAAATAGCAGATGAAAAGACCTGTTCAAAGTGAGGCAGGATTTTTACGAAAACAATGGACATATTTCGTCCAACAATTCGAAAGGATTCACCGGAAAAAAATTCTTCGATCAAGTACTATAATAGTTTTACATCTAAAAAAGCCCCAAAAAATTCCGAATTATCGAGTGATGTTTTAGATATTTTGCTCACCGACTTTGAAAACGTACTTTTGAGAAAAATACGTGTAAAATTTCGAACGACGCTCCGAGCGTTCCGACGGGCGTCAGCGCAACAGCCAATAAGTCTGTCAATTTGAATTTTTCAGGAAATATTTATAAGATGATATACTGTCACAATACATTGGTTTTGAGAAATGCGATTCTTCAACTTTTACCACTAGGCATAATACCTTAAATATACAAATGTGTTGCCAAATATTTATGAATTTGGCGGTAAATAAACACATCGATTTCGAATATCCAAACGACATTGGTCCATTGAGGAACTACATCGACTGGCTCTTCTTTCGACGTCTTGCTCGAATTATAAGTTACATTTATCAAAAGAGTTCCTTCTTTTATATGTAAATATTTTCTCAGAAATAAATGTCCACGTTTTGACAACAAGATACAAGAGTTTGCATATGCTTGTACTGCACAGCGTGCATGGTGTTGAAGCTTGCATTGTTGGAATACAACGAAAATATCTTTTTTTCTATTGGCCAATTTTCTTGGCATATTTAGGCTACGAAAATCGCTTAAAATTTCGTGAGAATCCTCATTGGAGATCTATATCCTGAATCCGCAAAAAAGATTTGGGATAATAACACAAATAAATAAGTTAAAAATAGACAGGAATTTTCGTTGCATTCACCCGTGAAAGGAATTAGGAGGGCAGCTATAAAAAAAATCCGGGCCCATGAGGGTTTGAATATGGATTCCTTAGTAGGGCTTTCCACAACACAATCGGACGAGGCCTCGACAGGGAAATAACAGGGTTGGGTAATTTATTCAAAAAAAAGTCGTAGCGAGGAAAATGATAAAGGGCCCAGACGGGATTCATCAAGGCAGTGGTTGTTACAGGGCATACACGATATTTGCAAAGTTATTTTTAAGAATTTCTAGTTTTTAGATTTACTTCCACAGATGTGATGTATTTAAAGTTTAAGGTATCGATAAAACACTACGTTAGATCACTTAAAATAAACATACACGTGGATTTTTACTATAAATAATTTTTATTCTGTAAACATTCAGAATTTTTGGAAAATAAATTTCGCAATACAAAAATAGTTTTTAAAAATAATTTATGCGTGCAGGAATGACAGCACATATGTACGAACAGCACCGTTTGGTTGCTTCGACATTTTTAATTGAACTAATTTCCGTTCAATGCTCGTGACGGGATAAACAACATCCACCGAATTTTTATAGATAATTCGCCATTCGTAAACTTTAGATGACTTTGTTGGGTACATGAATGTGTGGGTTTTTTCCACACTTTTGCTTCAATGTACAAACATTCTTCAGACTCGTTACGTCCGAAAATTTTGTTAATCTCCGCGATGTATCCATTACGCAAAAGCACAACGTTATCTGGTGCTCTCGTACTAATAAATGTGGAATGATTAAAAACAACATTTTTTTACAATCACTTCTCCATTTTCGAGATACTTCTGACCAATCTCGCTTGATATGTATCCACTAATAAAGCTGATAATTATAGGGCAGTAATAGGGTTGTTTCATGGCTTCGATCGGGTTCTGTTGAGGCAACCAGTCGGGCCCTGATTCATAAGCATCTTTAGGCCCTCGTCGACAAAGTGTGACCGGCCTCGAAGGGACCCGGTCAGGTGCCATGTGAGGACCCTTGCAGACTAAGGGAAAAATAATCGGGGCCTAGTCAAAGCCCTGGCTGAATTATTTCACGGGCAAGCTAAGGAAACTTCAACACTACATATGCGTGCATCGAACATAAGAGGGTAAACTTCGAAAAAAATCAGAAACAACAAACAACTTGTATTCGAGGTATCTAGGCAGGAACTCGAGGGCAGATCGGTTCTTCTCTCAAGAAGACCCGGTAAGACTGCAAGTGACGAAAGGACGGCATTATCGGATGAGAACCTCTCGAAGTGCGGTAGGTATTTTCATGAGATTGAAGTTTGCATCGTTGGAACGCAACGAAAATTGATGTTTTCGAATGTCTCTTGGTAAATCTTGCCTACAAAAATCCTTCAAGTATTTTTTAAGACATTTCTTTAGCGATCTACAATATAAATCTACAAAAGAAGATCTTTAATAATAAAAATATGAAAAATCGAATATGAAATGGAACTTTCGTTGCGTTCCAATGATGCAAACTTCAACATCATGTATTTTCGTCATCAGGTATACATTGGTCATCACGAAGAATAATGTTACGCGTAAAAATAGTAGACACGAAAATTAGATCGAGGGAGTCAGATTCGCTTTTCTGAATGTTACCAACTCGTAGCTCCAGCCTTCGATTCTACACTTCAGCTTGCCATGCACATTGACATTGCGCACACGTACACATGAAAACGACGCTGTACAGATGCGTCTGAATTTGTACAGGGTACAACGAGTTTGTGTGTGTGTGTACAGGGCGATTAATGAAACAACTAGCAAACAGAACCGGCAGACCTTGTTGATCTCACACGACAGGCTCTTCTGGAGCCCCTGCGGCCTTCATCGTGCACGCACGACAATTACCGTGCTTATACGCTCTCATATACTTACGTAAACACTGTCATATTGATCGTGTGAGTTCGTGTTTGTATGGTCTCGTAGGTAACGATCACACCCGTACGCTGGTATTTTCACCGGTATGTTTGCGTGTGGCCTTGAGTTCATACGAACTATTTAGAAGAAAAGCGAAAAACGCATCGGGTCCCCGCCTGGTTACTGCTTTTGACGACTGCACGCCACACATATCTGCAAGATATAAATCGAGTCTGCCCAAGCGATTTTGTCGTTATGTGCTCTCTGTTTATCTTCGAATCACTCTTCTTGGTGATTTCATCTTGAAAGCGCAGGATGCGAAAGTAAAAGAATGTGATCGACTACATGCGGAATGAATGACTTTGAAGCTTGCATCGTCGGAATGCAACGATTTTTTCGTTGATTTTTCATTTACCTATTTCTATGTATATTCAGTCTTGTTTTTTTTGCATATTGAGGTAGTAAATCGCTCATAAGAATACGTACAAATGTTTAAGTGAATTTGACAGCCAGAAAAAAATCGAACAATCGAAAATAATTGATTTTCGTTGCGTTCCAATGATGGGAACTTCAACATCATTGGAGTGATCGAGTCTTGAGAAGGAAAACTCATTCGAATTTCAATGTCTCGATATGAATGATGCTCGGTATCCGGCCTACATTTTCCACGTCTTCAGTTTGTAATGGTGGTTCAAATTTACAAAAAGAACATTCTCGCTAGAATACTTGGATTCCATTAGATTTTGATGAAATTCCATCGTCAGAGGTAGTTCGTTATTTTTTGGTTCGTTATCTTTTAAGGTGCAAGGATTGGAAGGATTACTGTCATCGAAGAAGTGGAAGGATTAAAACTTGAGAACCTCGATTGAGGCAACTTCGATTTTCGCTGAAGTGCTGCGCCTTCGGCGGCACCGCTGGGCACGAGGTCAAGCTGCGCAATCAACAATCGAATGGCTGTGCTTCCTCAATTTGCGCAAGCGCGAAGCGGTCCTGGAACTATTCCCTAAATCGAGGTCGCAGCGTGTACGGAATGCTGGGTGTGAGACTCCAGACGAGCGCTTTGCCCCACCGATTATTCAAACCATTTGAACAAAAAGGATTCTGCAGATATCACGGAATTGATCGATTTAATAATTTGCACCATGAAACTTTTAAGTATCCGCAATTGATTCTGTCTTACATCTGCGACCTTCGACCTTCGCGGCTTTAACTCGTTAATTAATTCATTGGAATGAATTGAGGTTCGGTAAAGGATATTTCTTCGGAAATCATTTGGGACACGTCTGTCGCATGATAAGCGGACATGGTTGTATTTTAGTGTTGAGCATCTGAGTTCGAGAACCTTCGTCTCTTATCATTTTTACCCTAATTGTCGTAAATATAAATTATCCTGGCCCTTTCTGATTACGATAACAATTGCTCTTTTTTTTGCAGTACAAGTCCTCGAAAATTATTCGTGTATTGCAGAAAATATTTGTCGGAAGAAAACTGCGAATGATGAACGAAAATCTCGTTGTTAAGCAAAATAACTATGAGTGTACCTATACCTATATAACTATAATCGTTAATTTGTATCTATTCCCGAAACGGTGAATGAATTTCTTACATCGGAAGCGAACGCCGAACGAAACGTTAAGTTATAAAGGAAAACAATCAATTGACGTAATAGACAACTGACATTTGCCTGAAAAAACGTGGCGCGATAGGCTACGACTGTAACATCAAAGTAACGTTATACTTATAGTATGTCGAGCCAAGTCTTTTCGCCACGAGAAAATTATTTTCGGAATCTGTTTTTCACCGAAAACAATGCTTTTCTCCGAACATGCACCATTTGATCAGAAAGCGATAATTTTCGATTTCCCTACGTGCTTCGAAAGCAAATCGTATTTGGAATTCGAGTTATTTTGAACGTTCGTTGCAGGTGAACAAATTGGAGGAGAACTCTTATTGACCACATAACGCTGTCATACTAAGGTGACTCGCTTTATCCAGATTCAGTACCGCCATCGTGTTACAAAATCTTGCGAAAAAAAGTGTAAAAATACTCGGCGATACGCACCACAAAGACTACCGAACAAAATTTTCATTCCATCAACTCGGTGTCCATAGAAAATTCTCGAAATTCGTCTTTTTCCCGGGCTCCAGACCCGTAGTCTCCCTCAAAACATCATTGGTGTTGTTTCTGAAAACGTTTCACGAAACAATGTTCCAAAGCATCCTGTCGAATGAGCGACCATTTTAGTGACCTATCTGCTGCACTAGCCATCGGACACAGCCGTTCATTTTGGTTGGCGTCAACAAAATGTGATATGTTACGATGAATAGCAGGCAGGCGTTGCATCAAATCAATGTAAACATTTTTTTTCGCAATGCCCAATTTTTTTGTACATTCAAAACCCTTGAAACGTTCTCGATGATCCTTTCATTAGGGATGTGTAACCTAAATCTGCAAGCAAAAAAAGACATTGCCTGACAAGAATAAAGAAATAATTTAAAAAGCGGTGTATTTTCGTTCCATCCCAACGATGCAAACTTCAACATCATGTACTCAATAAGATGAACATTTTTCAAAACGTATAACATTACGGGCCATTGTCACACCTCGGTGTGCTCAATGTGAACGATTTGGTACCACCGAATGGAAGGATGTTCCAAGTGCGCTTACGAAGACACGTATTTCAAACATCAAAGATGTTAAATTTGTTAACTTGTGAACTTTGTCCGTCTATGCTGTCTGTGAGCGTTTAGGCACATGGTCCGTACCTTGAACGAAAATATGCCCTGGTAGCGCCTATAACGTCTGACGATATGAAATAAAGAATAGGCCGAGGATGTGCCCAAATTACACCACAAGTGTTGGTCGATATTTTACTCAAGGAATAAGCAAGTGTTCGCGATTCGAGGGTCATCGTGTCGAGCATATTCTGAAGCCTGACCAAACCACGCTTTGTAAATCGTTTAAAAGTAATTATCTCAACTTCATCCGATTTTTCGACCATTTTCATACTTTGCGTGACAAGAATGACCTTGCACTGTAGTCCACTGAACTCGTCTAAACGTCGGTAAATGATGTCATGAAGAAAAAAAAATATACGTGGTTCGATTTTAAAAAGTGGAGTCGCCCTTCAGGTACCTTCGTCGCCGCCATCTATGAGGTCCTTCTCGAATAACGCAACTTTCGTCTGAAACTTTTAACATATCAGCAATACTTTGGGTGCTATTGCTCCGTAACACTTTAAATGCCCCACACTGTACATGTGTACCTTCATATACCTATATGACTGAACATCGAATTATCAAGGAATGCAGGCCACTGGTTTATTAGGCGTACCGTTTGGACGAAAAAAATCGACACACATATATAATAGACGAAAAAGTAACAAGCACCGTCGGCATCCAAGATGGAGCAGAAACTCACGAGGGAACAAAGAGGAAACGGCCGAGAGTTGCGAATTTTCGATTCGACACGGGAATTATTATATCGCTCTTCTTAGTAAATATACAGATATTCCTCGTGCAAGCCAAGGAGCCCTGTCCCTCGGTCCCTTTCTCCCTCTCTCTCTCTCTCTCTCTCTCTCTCTCTCTCTCTCTCTCTCTCTCTCTCTCTCTCTCTCTCTCTCTCTCTCTCTCTCTCTCTCTCCCTCTCTCTCTCTCGCTCTCTCGGTGTTAGACAATAAAATCAGTCCCGCCGCGCGAGTTCCCATGAAAGGAATATAGCCAGAAGAGATAAAGAGGGAAAGAGAGAAAACTCACCTGAAGAGCGCCGAGAGTTGGGTGATGGAAGAAGGTTGCGGGGCAATTACGCGCGGTAATTCGCAGGTGTTGTGAGAAAACAGCGAATGCCGAGGTGGATGCTCTGTGCACGCCTTAATCGCAGTAATTTTTCCACCATTATATACGTGTACGGACATACAGTGTGTGTATGGGTACGGGCAGAGAGGAAGGAAGAGGGGCGAAGAGAGAATTGACTTTATCAGAGAGGGGTGGCTCTTGCACTCGCGCGCGTGTACGTGTATGCGAGTGTGCGCGCGCGCAAACTTGCGTGCGTGCTGCGCACTCTCCTTGATACTCCATCAGCCCACGAGCCGATTACGCGTTCGACACGTCGCCTCCGACGGCCCGATATCATTTTTACATCAACCGGTCGTATAGTATCACCATTCGATAGTTTTGAAAGGTGCGTTCTTCTATCTAGAGCACTATTTTGGAGATGATTTTTAGAATAAAATGGGTAAAAAAAATTATCACAAAAATGAATACACATGTTTATTGATCCTTCAAGAATATGTACAAATTGAAAAAAAGATTATATATATATATATATATATATATATATATATATATATATATATATATACTCATATATATTATCATTTACTACTGTACGCTTGTTCACAACAGTTTCGAACGTTGTACGTACGAATACGAAAAGAAAATCCAAACATCTTCTCATAATCTGTATGAGTATTGTGATGCACGGTAGCAGATTTAGTGAAAAAAAAGTTACAGAATGTCAGCACGCTACCCTTTGATTGTCGATTTTTCCTATTTTTCTTACCATTATCCGAATCATTATTTTTTAAAAATATTTCGACTCAATTCTCATGCCAACGTTGAAAAATAGTCTACTGAAGGTGTATGCCAAATCTCTGAGCTCAATCGGCCAATTGGTTATCGAAATATCGTGATTGCCGGTTTGAAATGGCATTGACGCGTGCATCGTTGGAATGCAACGAAAATATTTTTTTCCGTATTGCCTAATTTTCATTCGGCACAATTAGTCAACAAAAATCACTAACATTTTAAAATATCCTCACAAATAAATCCATAAGCTAAATCGGCAAAAAAAAGAATTGGGAAAGTAATTTCTGGACAACAATACTGCCTCCAATCACTGAAGAAACCCGAAACCGTAATTCCATACTTTCCGAAAAATCCGATTAGTGCTCCCGGATACAGCCGCATAGCCGAGGAGATCGCTAGTAAAATTCTCATATTCTAGACGGACAGAGGAATTTGATTGGAGCATATAAATGAAGCATATAAATGGAGCATATAAAAAAATATAACAAATTTGATTACTCGTTTACTTTCAATTTGTCGAGACTTGTAGGGGAGCTGCGAAAGACGCCGAGTCACCCCCAGACGTGGATGGTCGAAACGATGAAAAGATTGAAGCAACATCGAAATAATGAAATATCAGCCTTTTTTCATAGACGCTTTATAGTTCTGTTCGACGACATTGTGTATTTTATTTGAATCAATTGTTACGACACTAAATATTGTTTGCGATGTGATTTGAGAAATGACTGTAAGGTGTGCACCAAACTTTTAGGTTATGGAACGCTTCTGAACCCTTCTTTTCGGCTAAAACATTATTTATGCAAGGCGGCGTTTTTTCTGTTGAATTCCTGTGTGAACACCATAAAAAATGAGCTGAAGGTTCAACGATTTTCATGACGTAGAAGTTTGCATCGTTGAAATCCAACGAAATATTTATTTCCTGAATTTATCGAATTTCCTTGGGCCGATTTGAGCTATAAAAATTGCGTGGACATTTTTCAAGATCTTTATTTACCAACCTACACCCTAAGTCTATGAAATATAATTTCCAATAAAAGTAAAAATAAGGAATCGAAAAGAATTTTCGTTGCATACCAACGATGCAAACTTCAACCTCATACGATTTTCAAACTCTAGACACTCATGAATTCCCCATCGATGAATTTTCGCACGCTCTTTTCATGCTCCTTTTTTCGCAATCTCGGCAATCATTCAAATATCAAGTAGGTTGTATCACGAAGGATATATTAATGATATAGTAATATCAAATATGTTATCCAGGAAGGCATTGAGGCATGAGATTCTACAAAGATACGGAATTTTGTAATACCCTCGGACATGAAATCACTACACAGCACTGCCTGTGGGCCACGATCAGCCAATAAGATTTTTTAAAAAATATCTGTTAGACATCATCACACGCTTTGTATATTCTGATGCTTTTACTATTTTTGTAATAAATTGAATCACGGCTTCGACGTTAGCATCTTTCCAATGCAATTTTCTTTTTTCTGTTTTAAACGTTTTTTTCATTTTCATTGGAATCCAATTTTCGTTTAACCATTGAGGCGAATCCGTACGTAGATCTCTACTAAAGGTAGGAAAAATCATTTGAGTGATTTTTTCATCTTGAGTCGGCGAATAAAAATACGAGCAATTAAATAAAATTCATCTTTCGTTGCGTTTCAACGATGCAAACTTCCACATCACATTTATTCCGCATAATCAACTTCTAAAAATCCTGTACGTATCGTTTCACATAAGAGGCTATTTTTTAAATCACATTTCATTCTGATCTACAGAAATTTGATGTACACAAGATCTTTAAAACATGAAAATTCAATGTCATCACGTTGATGAGCGAAAGCTTGCCTATTGAACGAATAGATAAAACAATAATGACTGTTTTTATGGCACTGTTTTCGTTGAGCGTTCGTCTTTTAGCTTCGCAATTGTTAGGTCTTAACGTTGTAATGGCTGCGATCAAAGATGGCCGACCTCGATTCTTGACAATTATTTACTCCGTTCTTGGCATTCATTTACGTCTCTCGTGCACAGTAATAACACCGAGCTATATTTAGAAACTCTCATCACCTTGAGAGCCCTATTCCGAATATTCGAAGCCGGTACGGACATCCCCTTCACTTTACGTTGGTGTACGGCTCTCGATCAACTGGTCGAAAGCAGCGCTCCCGGTCAGCGCACAATGCGAACTACGCGTCACTTGAGCGCGCAACTCCGATCCATGAAGTAAAGAGAACGGCAGATTGACGCGGGAATCAAATTGATATCCACATTCTTTTGTGCGAAGTCGAAAATAATCTCGGGTGAAAGATGAGAATACCTTGAGCATCGGAATTGCGATTTTTTTCGACTTTTGCCCCCTCGTTAAGGATAGGCTACGGAAGTTGAAAATCATTGCCCATTTTTTTTGTGGCTTTGCTTAGGCAGTTGGGATATATAACGCAAATAAAATATATGACAATATCTTTAGTACCGGAAATATTAAGCTTCTTTACTTCCAACCCTCCGGTGAGTGTCGATTATGGTCCATCATTTTTTTCAACGTTTTGTATTATCTCTACCGGTACTCTGGAGTCGAAATATTCACAAAAGTGATTAACAATCTTTAAAAATAATATTTCCTATTGCCCTATTTTTTCGCACATTTAGAGGCTACACAAAAATCAGGCGAAAGTTAGTGAAAATTCTGATTAGAGATGTGTAACGTGAAGCCACAAAGAAAAAATTTGCGATCATAATAAACATAAATAAAAGAAAAAAGAAAAAAGAATTCTCGCCGTATTCCAACGATGCAAAATTCACCATGATAAATCATTACATTTTCTCGTGGACATTTGATGAAGGAGGAGAACTCCAATTTGAGGACATTAGAGGAAGATATATATTTTTTTAAATCGGCGACATATTTACTGTGCATCATTTTATTCTTATCAATGGATCTATGTATCTTTTGTTTTGTTAAACCGTAGCTGGTTAAAAAACGGATGTAGAGAGAAAAAATCCGACCTCTAGCTTTAGAACCACGGGAGTTATCGGACTTTGAAGTTTGAAAAATGGCGTGCGTTCCGATGCATGTTACTTCGTCGACGAGTACGATGCAAAATATATTACGAGGGTAAGTATATCATTGTCCCACTGCATTCATCGAAAAACAGCATGATTTTTTAAATTTCATGGCGTTAGTTCAAAAAATGGAACACTTATAAAATAACTCCGATATCCATCTCCTCCAGAGACGCAGGCACCTATCTCTCTAATAAATAAAGGCGATAAGGCAGTTTTTGTATGCATATCAGTGACGCCAGCCGATAAGGGAGTATCGGTTTGTGGTTGCAACATTTGTTCGTTCCGAATTGCCAAGGGGATTCGTTGCACATTTGCAAATTCAGTTTAAGATTAATATTTTCTTAGAGTACGGATTCTCACGTGTGTGGAGTTAGCATCTCACCAATAAACGCCGCATTAAGTGGCGTCCCGAATAGTTATACAGTTCTTGATAACTTTTAATAATAGTTCTGTCGATTTTACCATCGAAAACGCATTTTGAAAAAATGGGATGCTAACTTCGCAAAGTGAATCATAGCATCTCATCGAATTTCGCAAATTGGACCATGCCAAAGGTGAAATTTCGAGAATTCTACATCCTAAACCTATTCTGTAAATAGTTCTATCGGTTGAAGCTAATTAGAATCGCTAACAGTGGGTATAACCAAAATGTCCGTAGATGAGGGAGATGCTGGGGTAGAACTGCGAGTTTTGGGTCGTGCGAAGGTTTTTAACGATAAATAGAGATCCCTCACACAAGGTCCAAAAAAGTTCTGGTCTCTTAAACATACTCAATAATTGTAAATCATTGGTATAAAAAAAATATCCATACAGAAGTGAGATGCTGTGGTATAACTGCGTGTTTTTGGATCGTTTAACGGACAACACCACTGTGACGGCTTCAAAAAATCGATTTTTTAAAAACCATCTAGAAAAATCTAAAATACATTTAAGATTAAGATGCCGTTGGACCCAGGTCGAAAAAATAATTATTTTCGGAGATATTGAATATTTTGTGGAGCGGCGCAGCGCGGTAATATTTCTGAATATCGCCATAAGCCTCTTCTTGAGGAAGTATTGGAGGCAATTACGCCAGTCTTCGAAAATTTGAGCAGAGACGATTTGCTGCAGCGTTGTTTGGGCGGCTTCACGCAAAACAACAACGAAAGCAAATCAGTTTGGACAATAGACCCCAAGTGCTGCAAAGCGAATGGAAAAGCATTTACAAGTGCTGATTTCATCTTTCCACATAACCACAAATAGATGAGACAGATAAATAGATCCGTACATACATACATAAGCATGTATATAACACATATTCAAAACAAAATGAACGGCGAAGCCAAAAACGAAAAGAAATAGGATAAGGAATGGACTAAATGACTGCAGTTGATTGGCCTATTGGCAATAAAAATCCCAATTAGGATTATATAGGCGATTGTAATAGATCCAGTTTTTTTCTCCCGTTTATGTAAGTCTTATAGACACCATATTTATTGTTATTGAAACACGTTTACTGCTGCTACTGCTAGGAAAGGGAAATGACATATCGTAAAGAGCAAATATATAATCGTGTTCAATCGGAAAATGCACGAAGGCTGACCAAGTTATCGTAACCCTAAAGCATGAGAAAGAGTAAACGACCATTTTGCCGTCACCTAAAAGCAAGTCCACGGAGAAGGTGATAAGCAAGAGAATCGATTTTTCCGAAGACTTAGGACCGAAATGCTCACTTAAGCAAGCGGTGCCACTTTATAACCTGAACTTTGGAAAACCGTTCAATCCTTCACTGGTTCCCAGCAGCACTATTCTCTATATACATGTATATAGGCGCGATTATTGACATGCCTCACTGAACCGAAGATTCGGTGCCGGAAGCAATTACCATTGCATATTTATTTAACAGCTACCATATATAGTTATTTCCATCATCGATAAGTCGATAGTCCAATAGATTAATTCACTAAACACATCATCCCTACAGTAATCATTTTTTGATTCACACTTGATGCAGGTTGGCTATACGACTGGAGAAAAGCTACACTGCTGGTAAAGACTTTTTAACGCGCATTTATAAAAGCCTAATTGGGGCATACAGCTTTTTTTTTCAACGCGCAACTCGACTTTTTATATAGCAACCGCAACAGATTTTACATCATAGATTGGCATCCGGGAGGAAGTGATGGGTGTTCAAAAATTTTTAATGTCGGAGGATCGAATTTTGTTCAACGACAATTGGTAATTGCTTTAAGGATGTTGAGTCCCTATGAAACATGTTAATGTTAATAGTTCAATAAATAGCTTCTTAACGGACAACACCACTGTGACGGCTTCAAAAAATCGATTTTTTGAAAACCATCTAGAAAAATCTAAAATACATTTAAGATTAAGATGCCGTTGGACCCAAGTCGAAAAAATAATTATTTTCGGAGATATTGAATATTTTGTGGAACGGTGCAGCGCGGTAATATTTCTGAATATCGCCATAAGCCGCCTCTTCCTGAGGAAGTATTGGAGGCAATTACGCCAGTCTTCGAAAATTTCAGCAGAGACGATTTGCTGCAGCGTTGTTTGGGCGGCTTCACGCAAAACAACAACGAAAGCTACAACAAATCAGTTTGGGCAATAGCCCCCAAGTGTCAGTCCGGGAGCAAAAAAATCGTCGATATTGCAGCTGATATCGCGGTATTATTATTCAATGATGGCCTGAGAAGCCTCATGAAAGTTTTGGAGACGTTGGGAATAACTATCGGCCCAAATTGTTTCAATTTTTGCGTTGAAACCGACGCAGCGCGGATCGAGCTGGCGGAGCGCTCGCTCACAGACGCTGCAAAAGAGGCAAGAAGAGCCTCTACAAGTTCGAGAAAAGATGCTAGGGACAATGATTTGCTTCTTGAAGGCCAGCTATATGGTGCCGGCATCGCTGATTTGAGGTAAACATTTTTTTTCCAATTTATCGCATAAATGAAAAACCTAAAACTTTGAGCGCGTTTTTCTCAAAACCACTTTTTTTAGTGCGGCACGCAGCAGAACTCGAGCAATTTTTATCCGATCGACTTCAAATTTGGACTGCATCAACAAAACTGGATTATCTAAAGAAGTACATAGGATTTTTTCGATATCTCAATAATAAAAAAATGTTATAGCCTATTTTCGACGAGAAATTTTGCTCGAAAATCGTCCTTTAATTTCAAAAGCGTGCCTATTTTTTAAAAATCAATATTTTTTCAAATCCCTATGTACTTCTCTTCAAAATATCATATTATTAACGAAAACACTCGGTATTTTTTTTCAGATCGACTTTGAAGAGAGTTCTGCTGCGTGCCGCGTACCTGACGCGGGACCTTCCCCAGCGTCACCATGGGGCGTGAAAAATTGGAAATTTTTTTTACGTATCTTCAATAAACAACGAGCAAAACAAAAAAAAATTTTTCGAATATCTCTTTTTTTTCCCACAAAAAAAAATCTTGAAAAATGGCAAAAAAACAGGGGTCCCAGTGGTGTTGTCCGTTAAAGATTATAAACGATAACTACAGCTTCCTCGATCGAGGTCCAAAAAAGTCCTGCTCTTTCGGTCGCATTCTCCCCGTGTATAGACACCCATACACACACATACACAGTGTATACTGTAATGATATACTATAACGAAATAAATGATGCATTTATTCATAATGCTGAGATAAACCCTTTCATATTTTTATGTATTGCGTAAAGCGGTTACTTTCCAATTTAAGCTCTTCTATTGTTTAAATTAACGAACCCTAACAACATTCTTACAAAACTTGATTAAATATGCTTTTGAAAAAACTTCCAGAACGTCTCTCCCCAATCGATCAAAAATATATTGTCGATAGTTGGCCGTTTTTTCTTCTTAAAAATTCACAATGGAGGTAGCAAACATCCATTTGCTATTGCGATTTGCTATTTTCACACTATCATGGCAATTGATTTTTTTTAAAGCGTAATTTCCTCACGTAACTCCAAAGTGGGATGATCAAGCGTTTCATCAATTGACATTAATTTTGTCCCATCGATTAAATATTAATTTCCTACATGTCTTCGGTATGTTATCCAACTGATGAAGGAACGGATGAATATGTGTCGTACAATCGGACGTGCGTAAAATAAGTGATGCGGACACGAGAATGATGGGTAATCGAAATTCAGGTGTTCACTGGGGTTCGGAGAGTGGCTCGTGCGAGAAACGCGACACTCGTATCGATGAAGTTATTCCGGAGGCTTGTATGAGAATCGTCCGTGTCTCTCCCACCGTTATAACTGTCGTAACGACAAAACATACCTATGCACGTACTGTACTGTAGTATTGCGTACGCGCGCCGACAAAGATGTTTCGAGCGGATGATGATCGCCGCACCATAGCGTAATTGAATTTAAGATTAATAACTCGGCTGTTTTATCGAAATGTCTTTAGTGATCTATCCCATTATTGAGTCGAAAAAATTTGTGAAAAAAAGTTTCGTTGAATTCCTTATGCTACCGTACAGTTGGAAAATGCACTTTATTTCGATTTGCAGAAAAAGTCAATCTTCCGGTTTCGCTGACAAACTAAAAAACCAACTTTTTTAAAATTCAAACTCACAACTCTTTGAATTCACATAGAGTTGAAGTTTGCATCGTTGGAATGCAGTGCATTTTTTTTTCTTTCGTTTCTATATTTCTACGATAATCCAAAATCAAGTTGGGCAGTTTTAATTTCAGATTAAACCTGCGAAAAAACGTTCTGGCAATTGGATAAAAACAACTTTTGTTTCTTTCCGAGGATGCTAACTACAACCATATTAACCCGCGGGCTTTAGTTCCCTCGTAATAATGGACACAATATTGAAAATTTAAGTCTAAAGTTACGAAAAAATCGACCATCGAAATTAATGATTATTTTCCGTCGATTAGTTCGTTGACGTTGATAACAGAAGAATGTACAGCTGAAACAGTTACGAACATCGTATTGAAGTGGTGATGCTGGAGGAGGCGGCTCAATTAATTTTATTATCCATCTGCAATTACATCAAGCAAATATATCACGATTGGGTGAGAAAGGACTGAGCAGATCGCGGGCAAGAAATACGTCAAGATTAGGTTTAGCCATATAGATCAAACATAGACATCTCCGTTTTTTTATATAGTATAGTAAATATAGTAGATGATAAAGTAGATCCCGAATGAATTTGCATCGTTGGAATGCAACGAAGTTTCTTTTTCTTCAATTTTTTTTCTTTATTATAATACCATCTAACATTTTTTGTAGATTCAGTTGATAGGTTTAATAAAATATTCAAATGTTCTGAAGAACATTGAAGCTCTATTGATACACTTAATCGGTCAGAAAACAGAAAATTAATTTTTCATTGCATTCCATCGATGCAAATTTCAACCTCGTGATGATACTACAGTAATCAAAATCGAAGTCGAATATTTTGTTTCAAAGTCCCAATCGAAAAAGTAAATGAAAAACCATTGCAAATAGTTATGCGCGCTCTTTTGTTCTCCTTTTCGAGATGTTTATCCAGCCTAAGGTTAACCATACACATATATATGCAATACAAGACGACGCTGCTTCCTTGTTTCTCTCCGTGACTGTGGATTACAGTATTCGGAGTAGACCTATGAGTCCAGTGATGTCGGAAATAAAGTTTTCACATAAGTATTGCAAAAACCTCTTTTTGCAATTTTAATCTTAAAACAAATTTGCAGAACATGCTTTTGGTTTATCACGAAAATATGGAAATAAAAGAGAACTTTGTTGCGTTCCAACGGTGCAAACTTCAACTCTGTAGTGGATATGACGTTGAAGTTTGCACCGTTGCAAAAGCAACGATCTTTTCGTCTATTATTTATTTCTACATCTGTATTATTATCGAAAATCTTTCTTTTGTATAGAAATTGAGGTCGTAAACCTCTAATAAGAATACGTAACAACGTTCGAGTGAAGTTGATGGTCTGAATCGGCTGAATAAAAATGTAAGCACTCTAAAATAATGAACGTCCGTTGCACTCCAACGATGTGAACTTCGACTTGATCAATAATTTCCACCCTCGTCTAGTTTTCCCAAAGTTCGTGACAGACCAAAGCTCAATCCCGATCGGTAATCTAATTACAGCGAGAGTCGAAGTTGCCCTTTCGTTTTTGACTCTGCGCCGATATATACGACGGAAGTTGATAACACTGTGCAAGTGTCAATGGCTATGGCGTATTAGCAATTTTACGACACTTATCCGCTACAGTCGGGAATTCATTAGTCGTAATGATCACGAGAGTACCGATACGCTATCATATTTCGAGTAAGTTGCGAACTAAAGATGTATGAGTGGTGTGTGGGCGAGAAACACAGTGTCAGAGGGAGAAAAAATACGATTGACAAGGGTCTCTCGTTGGTGGCGTTTGTAGCATGCGGTAAAAGGATATAAACGGCTTTACGTATATTTTCTGAATTGCTACGGGGAATGAGACTCCGCTGTTGCTCGTTTATGTACTGTGTTATACAAAGGGGTAAGGCGATCGAAGAAAAAACTTGTGGAAAAACGAATCCTGTCAAAGCTGACTGCGAATTGGGTGCACTAATATATATATATATATCTGGAATTCTTTGTGCGTATTAAAAATTGATCTACTGTATCAAGTGAAGGATTTACTGCACTTTTGTAATCGTCTAAATTTGCTTACACATCGATTTGTTTTTCGTGGATAGCAGACATCGATCTTTTTTTTCTTCGATTATTTGAATATTGAGTTAAATTTTGGCATGTTATTTTTTCTTGCCACAATTCCACTCATTAGAAGCACCATTTTTTTTTCGTTGAACTCAGCCTAATATTGCGCGAGAAAAAATGACTAGTAACAGAACGTATAACCAATAGTTTCCAAATAGAAAATTAAAAAACTAAATGATTCAGTAGTTGACCCCGTACGCAGGGCAAGTATGGTTGGCTGATACATTCTTTTACGATGTCGAAGTTTGTACAGTTGGACTACAATTAATATTCCTTTTTTCATTTTTATTTCACCATTTTCGTCATCATGGGAAATCTTATCCTGCAAATTTGAGCTATAGATTTTCGATCGGGACCGTAAGAAACGTCTGTGTTTTTCATAGCCTAAATATGCAAAACAAAGATCAGGCTACTAAACTTTAGTTGCGTTTCAACGATGCAACCTTCAATATCACGTAATGCCACATAACAAACAAAAAAAAGGTAAAAAAATCAGTTCATGCAAAACCACGGGTAGGTGTAAAAAACACTTTACAATATCTCTGGTCGATCAGAGGAAGCCGGCGAGCACCAAATTTATTAGGTGTAAAAAACACTTTACAATATCTCTGGTTGATCTATATTATACGGTATGAACCTGATATCGAAATTACGAATCCGGCGAGATTAATAACGATTTGACGGCTTCGATGGTCGGGTCGAAAAAAAAAGTTCTCTTGTGCATAATATATGTATATAGAATTCCACATTTCCGAACATGCAAAGTACATTCTCATTTTTGTTCGCATGATGTGTGTAAATACTATTAAGTAACTAAGTCCGGAATATAATTATTCAATTTTAAGCATATCTTGATGAAAATAATTTCAATGCTTTCATCCCATGCAGCCCAAGTTCAACAACTTGAACTTGGCGATTTCTCGCACATTTTACTTCGACAATTAACAGCACACGTCGTCGTATGAATATGGGTTTTCTTATTTTTATGTCCATACAAATTATGAAAGAAAAAAAAATAATAAGTAGTTAAACTGTCGCGTACGCGTTTCGATGGAAGCTACAGAAGGCGATAGGAACGAGTAAGCTCCCCCATTACGTCTCTTCGCCGAGATGAGCGCCACCACGTTTGACCTATAACCCTCGCTCTCGCGATACGATGTTCAATTGAATGACCTCAAAGTGGAATTGAGAGGGCGAAACAAATAAATGCAATAGAAAGTAATGAGCGCCGAAACAATGCAGTTAACTATTTTCTGTTTACATTCTTTTTTCGCCCGCTTAACTTGCAATATAATTTGTGCTAAAAAGAAGAAATTGATTATTGATTGTCACGATAAAACTCTGCCGAATAGACGATTTCTAAGCTGTCGGTTTCGTTTTTAGTCGCGAAGTCTCATGCAAAGTGGCGATATCATGTTGCGGCAATGTCAATGTACATTTATTGCTCGAACGATGTTTAAACACTTCATTGAGTAAAAACAAGATCCTTCAAAAAAAAATACGTTATTTGACGTTGATAAAAGAGACTCTTTCTGCTATCAGCTAAATTCGATTACAATCGTAATGTTTTTTCGTTTCTTTTCATGTTAATAAATTCGTTTTTTAGTTTGCAATTATATGCATTTTACAACAATATAGTGTGATTGTATTCTATACACTAAACATGAGTTGGACTTGCCAATTCAAAAGTTTTTCTCTCTTTTCATTGTTACAGTTTGAAAGTAAACTAGTTTTAGAAAAACAGCAGTTGCAAAAACATTACGAGTAAACAATTTTTTCCTTTTTTCCGCGTACACCGCAACATTTTGAGGAACCAATGGTTGGCTCAATCCACCGCATTTTCAGAATTATAAGTCGTGGAATATATTCTTTATAGAGAATTCATCGTGTTCCGTGTTTCTTGTTATTTTTTTCACAAATACGGTTTGACACGTTATTTTTATAAAAAGCCTCATGAAAGTGACAACGCGCTTTTTTCGCCAGATTGCGAGAGTTCTTTTTTTTCACCAAGTGTTGCATATTATTCGTCAGCAAAATTGACCGGATAGTAAAATTGTGGAGGCCTCAGGACTTCGCCTCCTGCCCCCCCCCCAAACCTGGCGCTGACAATTATGGGAAATTGGCAGAACTTGTTCGAACATCCCTCAGATGACACCCTTCGATTTTGTTGAAATTTAGATATGTTACAAGGAAGAACAGTTTTAAGGGGTGAAACCACCCCTCGAAAGAAGGCATCTCTATGGGTAATATAGCAGTTTCACACACAAGGAGTCCACCGATTTTAATGAAACAAAAACGAAAATTCTAATCCGAAGCAATGAAAAATCCTCTATACTGACATTGCAAAAAAAATTAAGGGGTGGACTACCCTAAAGATGCCTTTTTTCGAGGGGTGGTTTCACCCCTTAAAATCGTTTTTCCGCCGATAAAAACAATACGTATCGCTTACTTTTCGCTGCTTTATAACATATCCAAATTTCCACGAAATCGAAGGGTGTCACCTGAGGAATGTTCCTTGTTAGTCTCAAACTTATTCTTCTACCTCGGCAGCTCTCCGATAAAGCAACTTTTGAAGATATCTTGGCAAAATTCATTTTTGCATCGTTTGCCAAATTTTCTCAATTAGGTGTCGTCATCAGTGCAAATCTCACGCGAAATGTCATAGCGAACAGTCCGCAAGTTCAAAAACACCACTCAGCGGAAAATTACGGCCTTATTTTTCGAAACTCTCCTATCGATGACCTTAAGATCACAAAAAAATAAGGCGGAACGCAGCCCTTTTTTTTTTAACCGAGTATGTGAGAAGCGACGACGTTGAAGTTTGCATCGGTGGAACGAAGCGACGTTTTTTTATTTCTTCATTTTTATCATTATCTAATAGTTTTATTCGTAAATTGAGGTCGAACATTTCTATCGATAATACGTGAAACGTTTGCGCCATTTTCACGGTCTACATAAGCCAAATATAATTTAAGTAATTAAAAAGAATTGAATTTCGTTGCATTCCAAAGATGCAAACTTCAAGCTAAAAAAATACGATTTTCCAAAGAAAATCGTGTTTCTTTTCGATTGTAATATTTGTGTCTTAAAAGTATTTCACGTTCTCGGCAACTACGTGCACTGTCCGTAATGTAAAACGTTTATTCCCATCGTATTCGACAAGAACGAGTCTGTTGTAGGGAGTGAAAAAAAAATCTTTATTTTCATCTATTATCATTCATATTTATGATATTTATTATCAGATCCATGTTTATTTTCGGCTCCATCGGTTGCATCATTTCTTTATAATATATTTATGAATCACGAATGGTGAAGTGATCATGGCATAGGCGAATGACGCATACCAACGAGCAACGTGTGTCACTTTTGCGAAAGCTGCTTGTAACGAACGAGCCGAAGGCAAACCGAGCGAATAATATCTCGGATTAAATTTTGCATCGTTGGAATGCAACGAAAATATTTTTCCTCTCATTACCCTATTTTTCGGCGCAGTTAGCCGACACAAATCACTGTAACCTTTTGAATGATCCTTATTAGGGATCCGGAAACTAAACTTGCAAAAAAGCGTTTGGAAAATAATAAAAATAATTGGATGAAATAAAAATAAAAATTTGATAAAAAATACTCAAAAATTGGAAAAAGATAAAAATAAAAATAAAAATAAATAAATAACAAATGAAGAAGAATTTTTGTTGCCTTCCAACTGTGCCAACTTTTCAAGCCAATGCTTTTGTTGCCTTGGCTCGAAACAATGTTGTTGAAGTTTTCGTGGCTTAAAGGCGACGAAATTCCGCTTCCTTTTCATCTATTTCCTTTTTTTCGTAATCGAATTTTTTTTTGCCGATCTAGTTTATAGATCTTTAATGACATTCTAATAAACATTCAAGCTTTTTCAGTAGCCTAAATGCACCAAAAAACTTTGGGGCAATCGTGAAGAAAAATGTTCCATTGAATTCAATTCCAACGATGCAAAGCTTAATATCGAAGTGCAAGTTAATTATTTAATAATCCGTTGCTATCGGATTGTTCGTTGCGGACTTATCGTCGTCGTCGACACATCGCCAAAGCGCTCTCACGATGTTCAAGTGTACATAATTTGCATACGCGTGCAATGAAAACCGTTTTTTTAATTGCTTACTTTTTTTCTGACCCTTTTACGAAAACCACTCGACCGGTTTTTTAAGATTCTTGAAGATCAAAATTCCAAATTTGCCACAAAACGTTTTGTACACGAAAAATATTTAAAGAAAAATATTGAGACGAATTGTTACGCGCGCCAACGATGCGAACATCAACACCATCGTGTCCTTAAAGTTCCGCCGTTCCGATTTCAAGATCCAGCAGGGATCTCGTAAACGGAACGGTTAAGAGAGCGGTCGGAAAGCCTTAAGAATGTACAAAATTTCGTACGCTCGCGAAATCTACGAACGGGTTGTTCATTCTTGTTTTTATTACGGAAATCTGACGTTTACGTGTATACAGGATTTCGGTAACAATTTGTGTACACGGAGAAAACAGGGGCCTCGAAGTTTAGAATTAATACTATGCTTCTAAAAAAAATATCGTTGAATATCAAAAAGTATTGAATGGAAGATAAAAATTGTAATTATTTTATAGTAATAATGAAGAAATTTATATTTTATCCTACGATATGACACGTAAACTGATACAAATAATACATTTTATTCGGCATATTGTAATTTTTTGTAGTATTCAAAAAAGGACTCGCGCCCATGCGAGAATATTTTCAAATGTAATATGCACGCATCATTTTTACTATACGGTGTGAGAATAATTTTTACCCTTCTATAACAACAAGTCTTAGAATTCCGAACTGGCAGTAAACTGCTGAACTTTTCTAGCACTGAATATTACGAATTCTGGCAACCAGTGTTAGAATTTGCGGCCATATTTTTCTCCGTGCACCACTGACGTCGTACACGTCAGGCCGGCGCTTGCCAAGTCAAATGTGCATATTGTTTCCGGCGGTTGTTTTTTTTTCACGTATATAACATCCGCGTTGGGATATTACGATTGCGGGAGTGAAAAAAGTGAAGATGGAACGAGAAGACGCACAGGAAGCAATCAACGTCGGAGTCGAAGTTTGCATCGTTGGAACGCAGCGAAAATTCTTTTCAGCGTCTTATGTTCATTATTGTACAAAATAATATTTCGCACATTTAAGTACCTGCGTGGCTGAATAAGCATTCTGAAAAATGGTTGCCCGATTTTCGTAGCTCAAATCTGCACAAAAAATTGGGTGACAAAAAAAAAGAATTTTCGTTGCATTTCAACGATGCAAACTCCAACCCCATCAATTTCGACGATGCTGAAGTTTGCATCGTTGGACTGCAACGAATTTAATTTATTTCCGCAGATTTCGCCTACAAAGGTCCATCAACCATTCTTTAAGACATTTATTTTGCAAGCTACATAAAAATCTATCAACTAAGATCGCCTATAATAATAAAAATGTGGAAAATAAAATGTAAAACGGAACTTTCGTTGCGTTCCAACGATGCAAACTTCAGCACCATCGATTTCGATGAGACTGTCGTTTGGCTCATTGTCATTGAGATGTTTCTCGACTTCTTTGATTTCTTTCTGGCAAGTTCGCCCACGAAAATCGTCGGATCATTTTTCCAAACACTCCGTCACAAGCCTACGCGACACATTTTCCAAAAAAATCGACTTTCGAACAAGAAAAATAAAAATCTGCGAATGAACTTTCCCCTAGTTCCACCGATGCAAACTTCAATCTCACCATAATCCAACGATATCCCAAACACGGTCTCTTTTTACTCCAAAATCTTCATCTCCCCAAAGTAAATTTGCCCGTCTGCTACGACGACGTAGTTTTGGACGTAAAAATTGCACGCGTCGGTGCAACGGTTTCAACATTTTCACAAGAATCGCCACCGAAATGAAATTCCCGCGAAAATATCGACGCTGAGTACCTCAATGACGTTGAACTTCGCACCATTGAAGTGCAACGAAAATGAATTCCTTCCGATTACTTAAATATTATTTTGGCTTATTTAGACAGTGAATATCGCTCAAACGTTTCCACGTATTCTGATTCGAATTTTATTCCAATTTACGGAAAAAAAAAGCTTTTCGTGAAAATCAAAACAAAGAAAGGAAAAATAAACTATCGCTGCATTACGTCAACGCAAACTTCAACGTCGTGCACATCGGGTATACCTGTGATCGCGTATTTTTCCAAGTCTTTTTCGGAAAAAACGTAGCGCGTCGCCCCGAGCAGTGCGGAGGATCGACGGGAACGAACAAAAAAAAAAAAACGGTGCGGCGCAAAATCGATCGAAGCGTTTGTCCAAATCTCCGAAATGACGAGCGGGGGAGGCACGAGAAACGAAAAACTACGTAGTAACGAAAAGTTCGGTACTCACAGGCTGTACGAATCCGACGGTAGAAGGTGGGCACATATCGTTGAGCCCGGACGGTATACGATTCACCGACACTGCCACGCGACTTTTATTATCACAATTGTGAATATTAATACGTATATAAGTATTTTGCGATCACGAGCACGCCTTAATCCAAGCTTGACTATGGTCGGCAAAATCCACTGCCACGAAAGACCGCGCGCGAGAGGGAGAGAGAGAGAGAGAGAGAGAGAGAGAGAGAGAGAGAGAGAGAGAGAGAGAGAGAGATATGACCCGTAGGGCAATTTCACGATAACGGAGTGAGCGGTCGAGCTATAAGCGCGTCGTGACGCTCGATCCGATCGACAAAACCGTTGCAGGCCCACACTCCGCGTATCGCGCCTCGACGTTGCGAAAAAGTCTTCAGCTCCGTAAAATTGTCGATTCGGAAATTTTTCACCCTCGTGTTCGGCAATACGCACACGCGCGCACCGTACACGCGTATACGAAATAATTCCACATACGAGTAACAATTCGTTGCACTATCGGCAAAGGATCAGAAGTTCGATTTAACGCGTTTACGAAAGGCGAACGGCCTTCTCCGCGCTCGGGTTGAAGCTATCTGCGATGCTTCCCTCAGAAAATCCTCCGAGCCCGTAAAACGAGGAAACCCGGTGATATACATATAGACATGTATATGTGCGTATACGTCGAATATTACTGACGCGGACGTTCAATTAAATGATTCTCATTGACCGTTTATCCAATTGCCGTTAATGTGTGTTAAAAACTAAGAACAAAAATAACCGCACGCACTGTCACACAACTGCACGACACAGCCGCAGGTATGCGGCTCCGATTCACCACTAAACCCAACGAATCTATCCTCGCGACGAAACTTATCCCCGTACGAGAACGCAAAACGAAACTAAACGAGAGGATGAAAAAAAAAAAACAAAATCACCCTGCGACATCCAACGCACTCGCTTACAATCTCGATGCACAGATGAAGGGATATCCAGGAGCGCTTCAAACGTGAGACGCGAGGTACTCGCAAACCGACGATCTCGATGAGTATTTCGTCACGAATGTGTTTTCCCGTAGGGATCTCTGCCAACGAGATTCCACGCGTGCACTTGCGCCGAGAACTCACGAAAACTATCCGAATTTCTTAAGAATTAGTAATCCACGTCGAGGCATCACAAATTTCCGTATTTTTACAGTCAAATTCTCCAAACCCGAATATACATATGCGTACAGATGTATACGTACAAATATACATATGTGTATATATGTATGTGAAGTAGTTATTCGTGTATAGGTATATAGTGATAATCAGAAAGAGAGAGAGAGAGAGAGAGAGAGAGAGACAGAGAGAGAGACAGAGAGAGAAAGGAAGAGGAAGGGGGGAGGGATCCAGCAAGAGGGAGGCAGAGTGAGAAACGACGCGCGTGCCCTTGTGTGCGAATGTATATTGGGTGAGAAAAATGCGACGACTATGTGCGTGGAATTACAGAACGAGGCTCGATCCGCTCTCGACAACGTCAGCGGCGAAACTAACCGACGTAGGGGCGATGGAGCGTCGGAACCCCCCACCACTGCCACTTCCAAAGCCTGGCTGGCTCACTCGCTCTTTTCCTACCATGCCTCACCGGTCGACTCCCCTCTCCAACTTTCACCTCCTACCTTCGCTACCACTGTCGCTTCACCCCTCCAAAACTCGCTCCCGGTCGGAGCCCCCGTCCCCTCGACCTTCCCCGCCCTGGACACGTGAATCCCCGGCATCCCTCGTCCCAACCCTCGCCGCTGCGTGGTCCTCGCGCAAAACCCGATTATGAGTGCCGCCGGAGCCGCCGCCGCCGCCGCTGCCGCTGCCGCCGCCGTTGCTGCTGCTGCTCCCTTGAGCGCCTGGTCTCCGTTCTGCTCTCTGAATATCACACACACACACACACACGTTTGTGTGTGTGTGTGTGTGTGTGTATGTGTGCGTGTGTGTATGTAGATATAGATGCATATATATCTATACACACCGGGTGTCCCATTTTCATCTTACACCTGGTATATCTCGAAAAATACTGCGCCGATCAATTACGGAGTATAGCGAAACTTTTACGGTTCAAGTGGGGACGTTCAAAAAATCGTGAAGCTAAGATGGCCGAGATTTTTTTTAAAGAATATGAAAACATGACCAACCCAAACAAACTAACAACTTTTGTAGGAAATTTTTTCGATAAAGTCCACAATTTTTAGGTTAGAACACCATTTTTGGCTATGTAGCGCTATTCAGTATATTCCATGAGGAGGTAAATCTTTGACACCCAAGTATGCGTGTGGGTGAGTTCGTTTGGGTTCGCTTGATAGCCCGAACAAACCTACGAATCTCAATATACTCAATACTCGCTCGGATCAGAATTTTTCGAGATAAGGGTGTAAGGGGTGTAAGGTTAAGGCGGGTGTAAGGTTAAGGGGGGATTGTCTTTTTTTTCGCAAAATTTACCGCTTTTTGGGAATTTTTTTTGTGAAGAAAGTATACAACGGAAAACTTGTGAAACTTGGCATATAGTTTTATTGATCTGTTTACTACATACAAAAAAATTTTTAAACAATTTCATCAAAACATCCGCCTCCCACCCCCCTCGACGCGCGATGGTCCTTTTTTGACGGTGTGCACGATTACAGCCTTCACGTTCATCTTGCAACAAAAACCCAAAAAGCATTTTACTTTAGACACATATAGCTATCGTTCGATGAAGGGAAAAAAAAAAAAAAATTGACGATTTGGTGACGTTTTGAACTTGAAGTATCGATTTTTCGAAAAAAATTGATCGATTTTTTGTTATAAATAAAAGACTATTAAACGTATTGCTTTTTTGCTTCATCAAACGATAAAAGGATGTCAGCTGAGAATTCTGTCCAAATTTGAAGGCAATCGGTAGAATAGTTTTTGAGAAATCGTGCACACCATCAAAAAAGGACCATCGCGCGTCGAGGGGGGTGGGAGGCGGATTTTTTGATGAAATTGTTTAAAAATTTTTTTGTATGTAGTAAACAGATCAATAAAACTATATGCCAAGTTTCACAAGTTTTCCGTTGTATACTTTCTTCACAAAAAAATTCCCAAAAAGCGGTAAATTTTGCGACAAAAAAAAGACAATCCCCCCTTAAGGGGCCAGTCCACTTCGGAGCCACGAAAAACGGCTATTATCGCAATTTTTTTTTTTTTGAGGATTTTATAAAAGATATGAATATAAAAGTTGTTGGGCTTGATAAATAAAGTCTTGAAATACATTTTTTTTTAATTTTATTCAGTTTTATTCATTTTTAAGTACAAAAACTATAGTTTAACGTAACGTCTCAAAAATAGGTGGGCTAGGTAGCTCCATCACAACTCAGCAACGGCTTGTCTGAAACAAAAAAATCAAAGTCCATTGGATTCAGTACGACACCAGCTACAAAATGACCCTCGGATATAAAGCTTTATCAAAAAATTAAAAAATGGCAGATGAAAAACGATAAAATTAAAAAAACGCGTTTTTTCGCAGTTTTTCGCAAAGAAACAATAAAAATCAAAGCTTAAAAACCATCGAGGGTCATCTTGTTACGAATCGTGTTTACAATATGTGGTTCAAATTGCAAGAGAATCGGTTTATTAGTTTTAGAGATACGATGGAGCTAGATTTTGAAAACGTTGTTTCGAGAAAAACGCGTTTGAAGTGTATACCGTGAAAAACTCTCACTTAAGGATGTTGAGTCCCAAGTCGCAAATGATGATAAAATTCTGAAAATTTGGTATGTTTTTGTATGAAGTATTTCAGAGGTCGTGTAAAAATTTCACGACAATTAGGAAGCTCGTTATTGAACAATTAACATTCACAAATTAAATGTTGTTTTATGGAAACTGATGTAACTTTGCAATAAGTTTTTTTTCGACCTCTCAATTTTATAATATCTACAATATACTGAAAGCAACGGAAACAAAACGAAGTTTATTGATAAATTTTTTTTTATTTCTTTTAAAAATTGTTCTTAAAAAAATGTTAATTTTTTAATAACGAGCTTCCTAATCGTCGTGAAATTTTAATACGACCTCTTAAGGGGGGAAATCACAATAGCACACAAAAAAATAAGCATATTTTCGGGAATTAATTTTGGCTGAATAAAAGTATCAATCGAAAATCTGTAAAGTAGGTTTTATAGCAATACTAAAAAAGTACAAAACGTAATTTTTTCAATAAAAAATATTTAAAAATGGCGGCTGCGCAGCATATGCCCCAAGGCGCCTATTTTTGAAAGCGGGTCGATGGCCGAAGACGTAGACTCCTTAATTTGTGACCTGGAAGAAAAAACCAAAATTTTTTAGTTTCCATATAACAACAGCTAGCGAGCAACGTAGGATTTTTTCGATATATTGATTTTTCACAAAATGGTGCATGTTTGAAAATAAAGTTAAATTTTGAACAAAAAAAAACGCCATAAAATCGTCGATAAAAAAAAACTAAGCCATATAAAATAAAAAATCCTACGTAGCTCCGTGGAGAAAGATGTTTCGAAGCTACTGTCAAAATTTCAAGTCGATCGGTAAAGATTTGCTCGAGTTATGTCTTCGGCGAGCTCAAAAAAAGTGGTTTCGAGAAAAACGCGTTTAAAGTTTTAAGTACTGAGAAACCATATGAAAATTTCATATACCTCTAATCTGCAATGCCTGCACCGTACAGTCGATTTTCATACGCAGTATCCTTTTTCGTCCCTTTTCTAACACGACTCGACGATGTGTCACTCATAATGACAATGATTTACAAATATCACTGTTTTTTATCACTATTTATGTTATATATGTATGCACGAAAGTGAAGCGTCGTGAAAAAGCGTTGTATTCAACGCAAGAAATTTGGGCACTCGGCCACTTTTGCCGTATTCCATCATTTGGTATATTATTTTTAAGACCCTAAAGCACCTTTTAAGCGAACATTTTTTTTTTTCGTAAAATTGAAAATTTTACTGTGATATCCCCCCTTAAATACTTCATACAAAAACATACCAAATTTGGGGAATTTTCTTATCATTTTTTATTTCAACCCTTAAGGAGGTTGAAGTAATGATGATAGTATTCTGAAAATTTGGTATGTTTTTACATGAAGTATTCAGGAGGTCGTGTAAAAATTTAATGACGATTAAGAAGCTATTTATTGAACAATTAACATTAACATGTTTCATAGGGACTCAACATCCTTGAACTCAATCGGCAATTCCTGCACCATACAAAATCCTTTCTGATTGCTCATCATCGTCGACTTCTTCAAGTCTTGCTTGCTTTCGTTTGGTTTCATTTTCAAAGTGGACTGGCCCCTTAAAATGGGACACCCGGTATATTCACGTGTGTGTGTGTTCATCTATATACCTGCGCGCCTTTCGCTTTGTCCCACTCGATCTCTCGTTCCGTCTCTCTCTTTCTCCCGACCTTTTCTCGAGGCCTGCTCACCGACAGTCTGCCGCACACGTTGTTGCGGACGTGGAGGTTACGCGGGTCAAGCTATAGACAGTTTATACAAGCGTCCCAGATCCTGAACGAAGAAATATACATTGCAAAATTGTTGCTACCTCTTGCTGCAGAGGTTTGACAGAATCGCAATTTCTCTTGAGATTTCAGATTTTACAGATTGCAGTACCTTTGGCATTACCGGGATCAACGGCATTGGGAAGCCAAGCTTTTCGGTTGTGCGAACGCGGGAGCGCGGCCGAGAATGTTACGTGGTATTGTAGATTCCATTCGAATGCACATTCCGATGGTTTATTCGAGCTCTGAATGGAGATGGGAAAATACTCGATACATCCGGGTCTTTGAACAATTATTCAACCATCGAATCAGGAAAAATTCCCACTCTTGTTTCTAACGATTCGTAGATTCTGAGAATATTTTGTGTACGATTGGAAATAAATCACCTGCAGTTTAAGTCGTGAGCCTCGAGCCACGAGAGAGAGAGGAGAAATGTCCGTTTTTCTATGCAGGACGATCGTTGCCCATTTCTTTGTATAATAGTACTGGGCATTCAGATTCCTCCAATCATGAGCACCGCTCAAGGGAGACGGCCAGTCCAGAGCTTGGGATAAAGGTGAATTTCGACATTTTTTTTTATGGACACCCAGTTTTTGGAATGAAAATTCCGGGTGCTGGCCTTTATCCTACATATCTTCGAGTATCTTAACAATTTTTTTTCACAAGATTTTGTGACACAGTATTGGCGGCGCTGAAAGGGGGTATAGCGAGTCAGCTTTGTCTGATAGTGTCCAACGGTCGGCAAGAGTTCTCAAATTTTTTTAACCGTAACGAAAATTGAAAATGATTCGAATTGTAGAAAAAAATTCGCCTTTGAAGTCCGTAAGGAAATCGAAAAATGTCCTTTTTTAAATGGTGCATCTTTCAAAAAAGTTGTATTCGGTTTTCAAAAAAGGGGCGAAAAGAAGTATTTGGGAAAAGTTTTTTCTATACTATATATTTTTTTCTTTACTATAACATACTAATGAAATCGGTTTGATTTTTTTAAATTGGATAACCGGGTTTAGAAGTGCAAACAGCAAAAGACGATTTTGAGAGGTGCTTTCCGGACATCGGCTGTAAATCCGTTTAACTTAAATATCTTTACAAAACGAAATTACAGTGTTCTTCAGATGATACTTTTCCAAATACCGATTTGTTGTAGAAATGTATCATCACAATTTTCTGAAAAAAAAATCTCAAATGTGAGCGGTTTTCGACATTTACAAGGTAGACATACCCCGCTAAGGATGTTGCTTGGAAATATCGGGGTGAATTATGAAAATTTTACTACACGGAGAAAACAGAGGCCTCAGAGTTTAGAATTAATACTATGCTTCTAAAAAAAATATCATTAAATATCAAAAAGTATTGAATGGAAGATAAAAATTGTAATTATGGTATAGTGATAATCAAGAAATTTAAACTTTAACCTACGATATGCCACGTAAACTGATACAAATAATACATTTTATTTGGCATATTGTGATTTTTTGTAGTATTCAAAAAATATTTTGCCCCCGTGATTGGAACAATTACTTTTCAGTATTCTACAAAAAGTACGGTATAAAGAGTCACATTTTACTAATAACTTCGTAATATTTTTCGCTACACACGAAGATTCATGCTATACGTATAGTAAAATCCATATCATTTTTACACTTCTATAACAAGTCTTAGAATTCCGAACTGGCAGTAAACTACTATACTTTTCTAGCACTGAATATTAGAATTCTGGCAACCAGTGTTAATTTGAGGCCGTATTTTTTTCCGTGTAGTCATGGTATATTTTCCGAATATAGGTACTGGCAAAAAGAGAACGGAGGTTTACGCATTCATTTATAAAATATTAGGCAATCTTATGTTTTCAGATTCTCACGTATAGTTTCCGCATATGTGAAGAAAGTGACCAAAAAACGAATACAATTGATAAGGCTGTACGAAAAATATGCGACCAGTTTACGAAGAAATGAGACTTGTTGAGACGTATGTATTGAAATGTGACAGACTCGGAACGATAAGAATAACAGAACCAATAGAAAACCTAGCGCGCCAATTTCAAATACGTTAAAGTCAAATGCGAGTAAGGGGACTTATTCATTTGTTTATTATGATGTATTTACTTTTTCCAGCTTCGGTGAGCACAATGTGATGCTTGTGGGTACGAACACTGACAAATCGTCCTTTCCATCGGAAACTTCGCAGCGCATTAATCTCTTTTTCTGAATCATTTGTTGCCTCCTTTTGCTCTGACGTAACCTCTGAAAATGCCAACCGGCACAAAACGCGCGTAGTACAACTGTGACCTGTGACAGTCGGTGCAGTCAGCCTAACAGCCTCGATTCACGAGAGGAGCGTAAGCGTGCGAAGATGCCAAAGTTTATCTCTATTTTGATAAGATTTTTAAACATCGTAAATTAATTTTCTGATATAATCATAACTCCGTTAAATAAATATACACTACCAGTGTTCCCGGTAAAAAATTCAAAAAAGTTTCGGAACGATTTTTTATGCCATTTCGCCGATAGTTGACAAAAATTGATTTAATAAACGGCATCTTGTAGGGGAGAAATTCACTCTTATTCCGATTAAAAGAAAAAAATTACTAATTTTTTTACTACTAGTATATCCTTTTTCGAAAACGACCATTTTTCGCTTTTTTGCTCCTTTTCCGGTGCAGGCAAATCCCCTTTGCAGGCAAATTTTTTTAATGCATGTCTTACCGGAGCCATAAAGGGAGAAGCTCAGGCTTAAATTTTTTTGTTCAGAGCTTCGAACGTTTTTTTTCCGACGATATTTGTATTTTTTTTTTTTTTTTAAAAGAGACCATTTGAAAAATAACGTGTAACGCGAAAACAATAAGGATTCAAGGAATATCTCAGGATAGTAAAAAAGTTGAATCGGTTTTCCTTGAGGTTGCGAATATTTTGTCAGATTTTTTTACGAAATATTTTTTTAATCTATTTTTGGTAGAAAATCCGATTATTTAATTAACGTTACTCGAGAATTAAGGGGTTTGTGGTAAAATTTCAGAGAGGAAAAAATTGTATTTTTATTTGTTCAGGGCAATAGAATCGGTTGAAATAAATCGATTGATGTGACTACAAAACTATACAATTTTAACGGGGAGAAAATTGTCGCAAAAAAATCTGAAATAATTATATCGCGTTGAAAAAAGAAAATACAATTTTGTTGTATCAACTGTCAACAGACGGTTGTTATCAACTGTCTGTCGGCAAAAACGTACATATAAGAAAAGCTGGAATCTCATCGTACATAATCATCCGATTTTCAGTTATTCTTTTTTTTTTAACCTCAGAGATTGGCTCAGCTTTCCCGTTTTAAGGATGTTCAGTCCCAAATCGTAAATGATAATAAAATTCTGAAAATTCGGTACGCTTTTGTATGAAGTATTTCAGAGGTCGTGTAAACATTTGACGACAATTAGGAAGTTCGTTATTGAACAATTAACATTCACAAATTAAATGTTGTCTGATGGAAACTGATGTAACTTTGCAATAAGTTTTTTTTGACCTCTCAATTTTGTAATATCTACAATATACTGAAAGCAACGGAAACAAAACGAAGTTTATTAATAAATTTTTTTTATTTCTTTTAAAAATTGTTCTTAACAAAATGTTAATTTTTTAATAACGAGCTTCCTAATCGTCGTGAAATTTTAACACGACCTCCTAAATACTTCATACAAAAACATACCAAATTTTCAGAATTTTCTTATCATTTTTTATTTCAACCCTTAAGGAGGTTGAAGTAATGATGATAGAATTCTGAAAATTTGGTATGTTTTTACATGCAGTATTCAGGAGGTCGTGTAAACATTTCATGACGATTAAGAAGCTATTTATTGAACAATTAACATTAACATGTTTCATAGGGACTCAACATCCTTAAAATCCATGGACAGCACTTCGCGGATGATCGTTGTAGGGTTCTCAAGCCGTCGCCCGCGCCGCTCTCTGCGTCCTTCACGCGACGCCCTACCCGCTTACGGGTCAGCGTATTGAATCACTGCCGATAAGGTGCTGCCCTCTGTGCCATTTCGTACTCTCGCTTGGGTTTACGCGCATCGCGCTCGTAGCTGCTCCCTAAACCTTCAGTCAGGGAACTCAAGCATTGTGTCTCTGTTCAAGCACATGTTTTCGACAGTGATGAAACGCAACTGGGGCCTGGAGTCAAGTACAACACTCAGCTATTTTCTTTTGTACGAGGGTCAACAATTCGGAAAACACTTTGTCACTTTTTTTTATATGACATACGAGAATTCATGAAAAGAGGACCATTTGAATGAACTACGATTTCTGGTGTTTTTTTTATTTTGGAGCTCGCCCTTGCTTTGAGGAATTATACATTTTTTAAAGCAAACTTTTCATTTTTTCCCCGAAAAATAAAACAGAATGATTTACCATTTAGACATAATTCTTTTAGTTAGGAAAGGCTTTTTTAAGGATGTACTTCAACTTCGACCATTATGGTGTCCAACAATTTTGCATGTCTTAATTGTTAGAGTCGATATATGACAAACTACGCCACCGTCTCAGCGCCAAGTAATTAATATAAATGCACAGTACTAATACTCTGCATGTAGCACAATAATGAAATATCCAAATTATCCTTGATTTCTTTAATTCTCTTATAATAAACTATATTTATAACTATATATATTAATTCTCTTATAATTAACTATATTTCTAGAACGTATGATGGGAAGCGTTTGAAGTGGACGTACAAATTGACTTTCAGACTGTTTCACTGAACAAAGGTGTTGAAATGTATACAGCACGTTTTCTCATAATCAAAAAGTATTCTCGATTTATTCATTTTGAATGCTATTGTTTATCGATGAAAAGTTGCAGTATGCTGTGAAAAAAATTATCAAATAAATTATAATATTTTTACAATAAAGCGTATTATAAATCAATTTATAATACGTTTAAAGTTTTACACTTTACGTTATAAATTCGAAATTCATGGATATATCAGGTTAAAAAATATTTCTCTCGTATACGAACTTATTTTCGCTGGCGTTGAAGAATCATTATACAAACTTCACTTTCACTGCCATTGGTCAACGGACGCCGAACATTTCACCAAAAACAGTAGTGAGGAACAAAAAAACCACAGAAACAATTCTGTCTGCATGTTTGATTTCGCTTCCTGAAGTTTTAAATGGAAGCATTTTTTTCGAGGAATCTACCACGGATACTCGAAATATTCCATACCAACCAAACAAGTTTTATTAGCTCTTTGCACGCCTTAACAAAATATTAATGTTTTTCTTTGTACATTTTTATCTTAATCTGTTATCCAGGTATGAATTTTTGAATGTTTAGAATTTTTTTGTTACTTGGTTTTCTTTGCGCTGTTAACGACGAAAAGAGAATGATATCAACATGAACAGGCTGACCACTTAATTCATCTTAAATCATATTTCCAGAAAAAAAAACTTATAGAACCTTTCTTCAATGATTATTTCCAATCAAGAACAATTATTTAAAAATAGCATATCTTCGATTAAAAGTAGATCGAGAGATAATTTTTACATGTTTGAGCTATAACATATCGCATGTAAAGAACTTTAACTATTTCTCAGAGTTTGTAGTCTCATGCAGAACGAACACTAACGATAGCACAGCATTTGGTGTCGCAAAACTGTCATTTTTTTCTAAATCTCATTTCTATACTGATTCTATTTGAACACTTAATATTGTTATATTACGTAAGAACACGGAAATACAGAGTTTTTTCAATAAAATTAAATTTTATTGAAAAATTTAAGTTTTATTAAACATTTTACATCGGGTAAGCTTCATTTTCGTGATTTCCTTAAGTAAGACTTGTCAAGGCTGTCAGACATCAAACTTCAATCGTAAGCAGCCACCATGTGTGTGTCCCACCTTCGCTGATACCTATCTTGCATGATTCGTATGTCTTGATGGAGGCGCTTTTCTTGTTCTTTATTGAAGAGGCCGAGATTTTTTGCAAATTCATCTTGGTCCTTGATTTCTATTCCGAAGTAAGAAAAATTAAGCACTTTTCACGAAATGTCATCGTTTTTCTAATTTTTTGTTATGAATATACTCTCCGCATATATAACAAAATGTATTTGGGTAGCCCGAACAAGCTCGTCTTTACTTTGTTGCTGTCGACATATGACTGAATTAATTTATAATCGCAAATAATTGAAAAAAAACAGACAACATTTTTTAAATAAACCGTTGAAGAGGCTCACTACGAAATGCAAATTCATTTAGAAACCCTGTGTAGTAACTTGATATATAGGTTGGTATAAGTTTCACCAGTAGACACTTGACAAAAGTTCATACAAATCTTGCTGACATCGATATTTTTTTTGTTGACTTGTTCAATCGGTGCTTAATCAAACTTTGTTAACAAAAGTATAGCATTTTTCTATTGAACCCGAAAACTTTTCTGTTTGTATAGGAATTCTATCGAGTACAACGCACAGCTCCCATTTTCATTGAAGCCTGATGGCATGAAGTTTACACAATTGGCGAATATAATCCAGCATCAAACGGAATAAGCCGTCGATCGAATATAGGTACCCAATTCGACAAGAATACCTGCGATTGAATCAGAATGTGTTTGCCCCTTTCCATATGAACCCAAATATTCGCACAGTGTTTTATACGATACAAGTTTTTAATGCCATTAGCAGAGGAGGCAGCAAATGAAAAATTGTAAACAATTTAAGCCAATGAAAATTCTCATTGGGATTAATAATGATACAGTAGCGTGAGATCAGTTTCGTGGGATTCTTTCCGAATGGTAGTACTATGTTTATCGATTTTTTTCTGATGTCAGATGGATAACTATGTATTGACGTCATCAGGCAGTTCATTATTTGTCCATATATCTTCGGTTTTTTAATCAAGCAGATAGATCTCTATATTGGGATTTTTTTTTGCATAAACGTATATTCGCGCACAAGGATCGAACTTGTTTTATACGGACATTGTATCTTCACGGTAAATACATGTCAAAATCACAGTCTGTATTTCTATAAATCAAATGTTAACGGACAACACCACTGTGACCCCCTGTTTTTTTGCCATTTTTCAAGAATTTTTTTTTGTGGGAAAAAAAAGAGATATTCGAAAATTTTTTTTTGTTTTGTTCGTTGTTTATTGAAGATACTTAAAAAAAAAATTTCAATTTTTTCACGCCCCATGGTGACGCTGGGGAAGCTCCCGCGTCAGGTACTGTTGCCTCTGCAGTGGTTCGCGGCACGCAGCAGAACTCTCTTCAAAGTCGATCTGAAAAAAAATCCCGAGTGTTTTCGTTAATAATATGATATTTTGAAGAGAAGTACATAGGGATTTGAAAAAATATTGATTTTTAAAAAATAGGCACGCTTTTGAAATTAAAGGACGATTTTCGAGCAAAATTTCTCGTCGAAAATAGGCTATAACATTTTTTTATTATTGAGATATCGAAAAAATCCTATGTACTTCTTTAGATAATCCAGTTTTGTTGATGCAGTCCAAATTTGAAGTCGATCGGATAAAAATTGCTCGAGTTCTGCTGCGTGCCGCACTAAAAAAAGTGGTTTTGAGAAAAACGCGCTCAAAGTTTTAGGTTTTTCATTTATGCGATAAATTGGAAAAAAAATGTTTACCTCAAATCAGCGATGCCGGCACCATATAGCTGGCCTTCAAGAAGCAAATCATTGTCCCTAGCATCTTTTCTCGAACTTGTAGAGGCTCTTCTTGCCTCTTTTGCAGCGTCTGTGAGCGAGCGCTCCGCCAGCTCGATCCGCGCTGCGTCGGTTTCAACGCAAAAATTGAAACAATTTGGGCCGATAGTTATTCCCAACGTCTCCAAAACTTTCATGAGGCTTCTCAGGCCATCATTGAATAATAATACCGCGATATCAGCTGCAATATCGACGATTTTTTTGCTCCCGGACTGACACTTGGGGGCTATTGCCCAAACTGATTTGTTGTAGCTTTCGTTGTTGTTTTGCGTGAAGCCGCCCAAACAACGCTGCAGCAAATCGTCTCTGCTGAAATTTTCGAAGACTGGCGTAATTGCCTCCAATACTTCCTCAGGAAGAGGCGGCTTATGGCGATATTCAGAAATATTACCGCGCTGCACCGTTCCACAAAATATTCAATATCTCCGAAAATAATTATTTTTTCGACTTGGGTCCAACGGCATCTTAATCTTAAATGTATTTTAGATTTTTCTAGATGGTTTTCAAAAAATCGATTTTTTTAAGCCGTCACAGTGGTGTTGTCCGTTAATGGGCAAAATGCCGAACGTTTTTATTGTACAAAAAGTATGCCTCAGCACATTCTAAAAATGTATTTTATTTCCTGAGTTCCAATGTATACTCTTGCGGGTCTTTACGTGTTACCATTCTTGGTTGAATCCCCTTCATTCATCTTCAAAACCGCCATTTGGTTACAAAATCTTGTGAAAAAAAAATTGTAAGGATACTTGAAGATACGTAGAATATGGCCACTAAACGGAATTTTTATTCTCTCAACTCGGTATCCACGAAAAATGATGGAAATTCACATTTTTTCCGCGTTCCAGATTGGTAGACGCCCTTAAATAATTTAACGCCGCGTGACACTCTTTACCAGGAGTACACACGTATTAGCCATACGACCATCTTCTCTTCAGGCAGTTGACCTGCGATATAGAACGAATTCACGTAGTTCATCTACACACCGTCTTCAATTGAGTTATTCCTTTCACGAACCGGAATATTTAAAAATTAACTGATTTACGTCTACAGCGAAATGAAAATATATACCGGTATAGACCGAGTGTGGCGGTAAAATTTCAAGCCAAGTTACGGAACTTTTAACAAAAAATTACGACTTCAAAAATCATATAATTTATACAGTCTAATCAAGAAAAGCGGCAGCGTCTCGACGCCAAGTAATTAAGGATGTTGAGTCCCCATGAAACATGTTAATGTTAATTGTTCAATAAATAGCTTCTTAATCGTCATGACATTTTTACACGACCTCCTGAATACTTTATGCAAAAACATACCAAACTTTCAGAATTCTATCATCATTACTTCAACCTCCTTAAGGGTTGAAATAAAAAATGATAAGAAAATTTTGAAAATTTGGTATGTTTTTGTATGAAGTATTTGAGAGGTCGTGTTAAAATTTCACGACGATTAGAACGCTCGTTATTAAAAAATTAACATTTTGTCAAGAACAATTTTTAAAAGAAATTTAAAAAAATGTATCAATAACCTTCGTTTTGTTTCCGTTGCTTTCAGTATATTGCAGATATTACAAAATTGAGAGGCCAAAAAAAAAACTTATTGCAAAGTTACATCAGTTTCCATAAGACAACATTTAATTTGTGAATGTTAATTGTTCAATAACCAGCTTCCTAGTTGTCATGACATTTTTACACGACCTCTGAAATACTTCATACAAAAACATACCAAATTTTCAGAATTTTATTATCATTTGCGATTTGGGACTCAACATCCCTAAAAAAATGATGAGCACCACTTTCACGAACGATGAACATCTTGGCCAATCCGATTTTGTTTACATTTTCCCTACTACATGGCACTACTGTTAAAGAGTATACGTGTGCGACAAGGACAGAATAGAGTCTGTCTGTCTTTCTGACTCTCCTGATCGAGGTCCATGCGCCGTCGACCTTACTTTATAGGGATACTTTATAGGGATACGAAAAAAAACCAAATGAACAAATGAAAACTTCCTGAATACCAAAATGATTGATAGACATATATTTTAACATTTTCTCTGAAAAGTCGCGGCCACGAAAGTTCTTCTACTAATCACATTTTCCTAAGTTTAATGATGAATATTTTTGTTATTCTAAGTTTAATCATGAATATTTTTGTTATTCTAAGTTTAATCATGCATATTTTTGCTATTCTACGTTTAATCATGAATGTTTTTTTAACAGGCGTGAGACTTTATATATCTGGCATCTAGAGTTATTTAGTCTATAAATTATTAGATAGAAATGTGGCCAGCGCGTTATCTCCATAAAGCGCCGTATAGATAAGACGTTATTTCGAGTCGTATTTTTTGGTTAAATATTCGGTAACTTGGCTTGAAACTTAATGGGGTTCGGCTCTGGCGGTACTTCGAGTTAAGCAGCATTGTGCGCAGCCAATACTCGGAGCGGTGACCGCTTAGCCGAGTACCGGCTGGCGCATCACTAGCGAGCGGCGGAGGCCAATACTTCTGATACCTTCATGTTAGGAACTTGAGTTAAAGTCTGTGCACCAGTGAATTAAAAGAATATAGGGCCGTCTATGCCGGCATGGGCTTTCGACAGTTTCTTCGTATCCTCGGCAAACGTGGTATAGTGTAGCTTAAGACGGCTGTAGACGCAACAGAAGTTAGGTGAGATAAGCGAAGTGCGGATAGGGAGTGAAAAAAAGAGTTCCATTGGGAAGGGTAAAACGTGAAACCCCGCAAGGGATACGGATGGAACTCAGAAACTACTAATGAACAAAATAAATCCACATGTGTATTGATCCTTCAATATGTACAAATAAAAAAAATGATTATCATATACGTTTATTTATGGCCCGAATTGGCGATCAGTGTTGTGAACGTTATACGAATTAAAAAAAACCAAACATTCTCAATCTGTATATGAGTGTTGTGATGTTTAGTATCAGATTTAGTGAAAAACAAAATGTTTACCAAATGGTAGCATGCTAAACTTTGATTATCAATTTGTCCTATTTTGCGGACTGTTCTACGAGTTATATGAAAGAAATAATTCATTTCGATTTAGTTCTGCTACCAACGTTAGAAAATAGTCTTCTGAAGGGGCATGCCAAATCTGAGGTCAATCGGGCGATTGGTTATCGAGATATCGTGGTTGCCGATTTGGAAGCATAGTTTCGAGAAAAACGCGTTTATAAAGTTGCTGCGTGTCGTTCGCACTACCCGAGCTTATAATTTCTATCATAAAATTCTGAAAATTTGGTACGTTTTTGTATGAAGTGTTTCAGAGGTGGTGTAAAAATTTCACGACAATTAGGAAGCTCGTTATTGAACAATTAACATTCACAAATTAAATGTTGTGGAAATTGGATGTTATGGAAACTGATGTAACTTTGCAAAAAGTTTTTTTTTTTACCTCTCAATTTTGTAATATCTACAATATACTGAAACCAACGGAAACAAAACGAAGTTTATTGATAATTTTTTTTTAATTTCTTTTAATAATTGTTCTTAACAAAATGTTAATTTTTTAATAACGAGTTTCCTAATCGTCGTGAAATTTTAACACGACCCCTTAAAAACTTCATACAAAAACATACCAAATTTTCAGAATTTTCTTATCATTTTTTATTTCAACCCCTCAGGAGGTTGAAGTAATGATAGAATTCTGAAAATTTGGTATGTTTTTACATGAAGAATTCAGGAGGTCGTGTAAAAATTTCATGACGATTAAGAAGCTATTTATTGAACAATTAACATTAACATGTTTCATAGGGACTCAACATCCTTAACGCCTTCACACACGTATGCAGAAACGTCTGTAGAATAATAAAATTGAATTCAAAAGATTTTTAAAAATTCCCAGACAACAATACTGCCTTGCATCTTAGTTTACGATAAATCGGAAGACAGCGTTTTATCTACTGTATAATCCATTTTTTAAAGCACTATCAACTGATGCTTTTATTTGACAAAGCACAACTGCCCTCTTGCTCAATGGAACAATGTACTGCCTTTTACAATCTCTGTGAACCCAATCGTTATCAATATAGTATTGTGTCCTTTACATAGATCCTAGCTTGAGGATGATTAGCGATGGCAGTAGGCGCGTCGCGGTTAAAAAGATCTCGTCACGGCCGTAAAATACACGGCTGAAGTGCGCGCCAACAAGTGGGAGGACCTTATTAAAAAGCTTCTGAGAAGGTACTTCAGATATGCTGCAAAATAAAAAAAGATGTTATTAGTGACGACAAAAAATAGACATTCAGGGACCTTCGTGGCCTGCAGGCTTGTTTTAAAGGGTCGCGCAGCTTTTTCGCACGTTTCCGACAAGGAAAAAAATCGTCCGGCGAGTAGAATATCCTTTCACCTTCTTGAGTTTCAACTTTATGAAAACGGGGACGCGTGCAAGTCGAACTTACGTATCCAAGATTTTTTGACACATAATGACGCTTCAGGCCTGCATAAGTTCCAAGTTTCAAAAATACTTTTATAGCCTAGGGTCTTAACTTTAATTCGAAACAAATATTTTGTCAAAATGTCGAAAATCGACCTAGCTATGACGATTTTTGCGAAGGGTCAGATTGCCCACTGTGCTATAGCGAACCGCCTTGCTCCAATGTACCCTTTTCGCGTTTTTCTCGCAACTATGTTCGATGAGGCGGCGTAAGTTGGATCCCAACATTTCTTAATCTGGCTCACTTCAAGTACGTACAGAGTATAGTTTATCACATATTCTTTCGTATGAGCCTATTTTTTTTTTAAATATGTATATCCATTTGTTAAGGGGTTACCCCCACTTGCGATTTTGAAAAAATCGATTTTTTTTATTGCATTTTTTTGAAGTATAAGTATCTCAGTATACGTCCTGAAAATTTCAAGTCGATCCGAACAAAGTTGACTGAGATATGAGCGTTGAAAGAGAAGAATCCGTGAATTGAGGAACTGAAATTGAAACTACACGCTTTTTTCTCAAAATGGCATTTCCGAAGTCGGTGACCAAGATTACTCGAACACTAATGAACCGATCTTCTTGAAATTTTGCAGGCTTATTTAATACATAAAAATGTAGTTTTCAATCGTTCGATTTTTTTTTCTCGAAAAAATGGCCTTTTTATAGCCAAAAAACGGCTGTTTTTTGTCGTTAAAATCGAACCAGTAACTTCGACTGTCCGCCATTTTGTAAAAAATGAATATTTTTTTAAATCCTTTGATTAGAGACTAGTTTATACTTATATTTGACTAAATCCATCAGCATTTTTTTTTCAGATGATCCACTTCGCCGCAATGTTGGTCACCGCAAACCGTGTATATAAAAACATTATTTCATTGACGGCCATTTGCCACTAAACAATGTAATATTTTTCAATAAAAAAATTACTGAAAGTTCTTCAAGATGTGTTCTTTAAGATGGTACATTGCCCGATTAAAAAAGTTTTACAGTTTTCTTTAAAAAAATTCTTGAAAAAGGCCTTTTTTGCGCTACAAGTGGGGGTAACGCCTTAATAAGATATTATGGAAGTTTTTATTTTTAATCGATTTTCGCACTTTTTTCACCACAGCCATGTAATTTTTGGCCATTTTCGTAATTTTCAAAGAAGTATCCAGCCCTATGAAAGTTTTATTATTATACTGAAAGTACATTTTGTATTTTTCATTTCACATCACCCTAGTTGCCAAAACTCCTAAATCGATTGGCTATACCACAACGGTGACGCATTGTTTAAAAGATATCAATAGCATTGTTTATCAATATTTGACAAAACTTAACCTTGACCAGTATATGTATTAATTGTGTGTAAATTACCCAACCTTGTCATCCCAATACTTTTAGCAGGATAAATATTGAAACCAATCTGCGTTTCTGGTCCTAAGGTTATGCAGACGCGTTAGTGATGGTAAAACTAAAATCGAGTACTGAAACACCCTGGGTTGTGGTGTTCCAGAATAATGATTGCTTACTATTTTAAATAATATCATTTAGAAAGACCACCAGATATTTTTATCGATTTTTTTAAAACTTTCTTTAATACACTTTTTTAATTTAATAAAATAACAGGCACGTTTCTACCGAGATCTATACCAAAAGGCTGCGCAGTACGTTTTTTTTACTTCTCCATGCCGGTTTGTATGTTAATTTACAACCCGATTTTTCTAATTTTTGCCGACTTTTATAATATGCTTCGTTCGTATGTATGTCTTTCCGTTTTAAAATTTGTAATCCATTTTTCAAGCCCTCCTTAATAGCATTTACTAGGACAGTCAAGTTTCGGCTCATTTATTTTGTTATCACGATCACTTTTCTTTACTCCTGATAACGAGAGTTTGATAATGGTGGTGGGAGGTGGGAACTGAAATTTCCTAACGGCAAACGGTAGGACAATCGAGTTTGGGCTCCGCAACTTTATTGGCTCGAGCACTATTTATATTTACCCTATTATAAAGTTTCTCGCGAAAGCTTTATAACCTAAGGCAAGGTTTTTCATTACGCCGATGTCTGAATGGCATGAGGGGGTCTGGCATGGCAAACATTTGAAAGGTACTGTACTGAAAAGTAAAAAAAATGTTCAGTAAAATTGAAAATCAAAACAGAATAACTACAAAAAAGTCCCTTCCTTGATCACTCGTCATAGGTGCAAGTACTTAAAAGGTACATCAACGTAGATATGTAAAAAATATGGAATATCAATTTTAAAAGCTTGAGGCGTCAGGCGTCATATGTACTAATACTACTTTAAAGTTTCTGAAAATAAGCCGCAAGCTTTTAAAATTTATATTTCATATTTTTGAAATATCTACGTTTATGAACCTTTCAAATACTTGCACCTATGATGCCAAGGAAGGGACTTTTTTGTAGTTATACTGTTTTCATTTTCAATTTTACCGAACATCATTTTTTACTTTTTGGTACAGCAGCTTTGAAATAAAAGCTAGTTAAAAAAGATTGTTACCATTGTTTGTTCCGTTTACGGTTTATTGAGGGCTTCCACTTACCAAATATACTGATAAATGTGAATAGTTCGACTCGTGGGGCTACGGAAGGTGGACTAATCAGATAAACCTAGCCCCAATGTATAAAAATAAATACATATTCCGCCTTTATGAAAATAAGTTATAATTTTAGTAATATCATAAATCTTATCATCATTGTTAAGTCCTAAAATGGATTTCAAGTATTCGAGTCAAATTAGAGATTAACGAATATCTATGTAAGAATAAATGGAGACCCTCGCCCTTTCCTTTTACGAGTTGATAAAATCGTGCGAAAATAAGTACAAGGAGCATGTCGAGAGCTTATCAAACGAGGAGTTGCCGCCGGCGCCGGAGGTAGGGGAGGGCAGCAAGGGCCCATGTCAAGGGCTCAAACCTAGGGGGTGGGATGGGGGTCGGGGCGTTGCACCCAGCCAAGTGTTTTTTTCTATCAAATAAAGAATATGAATTTCAATCATGAATAGTAGAGAGGGTCGATTAAAATTTACCGCGCGTCGCGGGAGAGCCAGTTGGTGATCGCGAACACGGGTCGAGTTTGCGAGCGGCAAGTAGTCGCGTCTGCCTCCGTTCACTCTCGTGTGAAATTATTAAACCGGACGATGGAACTATCCCTAAATCGATGGGTCGTATGACGTACAGCAGTGTGTGCTCCATTATCTCAAGGATAAATGCCATATCTACCATACACTGGCTGAGTAAGGTTCATCATTGAACGTCGTTACTAATATAAAAGGATGCCATTGGATCTTTATCCAAGTTTTTCATAGGTATCCATTCTGCACTGTTAAAAAAGTTAATTTTATTCAACTATGTATTCAAGTCGAATTTTTTTGTTTTTTCGTTGCCTCACAGCCTTCTACGATTCTGTGTGTTCCAAATATAATTTTTGATATGCTTTAAGCACTCCTTGATGTAGACAGTTCAATAAAAATGTTTGATCACAAAACATTGTTGATTCTAACGTATAAGAGATATGTTGTTTAATATAAAAATGCCTTTTTTTCTTTTCAATAAAAAACATTGTGCGTGTTTTAAATTCAAATATATTTTTATTTTAAGCAGAAGAAGTTTTCTCTATGTTCAAGAACGTTTCTTTACGATTAGCACGAAAGCTACTTGGAATATATTTCGGTTCTGGTTTTGCCTGGAACTTTCGTCAGTTGTAGACGGTTCTTCAGTGAATAAAAATTAATAAATAATTACGTGCGAGCATAAATGAAACAGGAGTGAATAACATATCTAGCAGGATTGTCTATGGGATACAATATCATTTTTTTAAAACTAATTATAACTACAAATAAATGAAATGACTAGTGGAAAATCTATGAAAGAAATTTTTCTAGGATTTTTATTTACGTATACTTCGTTAAATGAGTGCTTGATTGTTTAAAATAATTGTTGTAATATACATAGGTAATTAGTGTGGTTGTTTCATTTTAATTTATGTACTATCCCGTGGATCGTTTTAGCGGGCGCAGAAGCAGAATGTTGCTCTGGGAGTGAACGACCTTAGTTGTGGCAATGATTATTGGAGCAATAATAAGGGTGCTAGTCTCACTTTACAGCTGCACTACCGGACTTCGAATAAAGGGTAGATATTTTTTTGTAAGTGGTCCGGTGAACGGGCGTCGTACCCAGATGTGTCTACATATTGCATACCTTCGACATCAATATAACCGTTATTTTATAACGAACGTTGATCGTTCTTGCTAAGGATACGCAAACTTCCTTCAATGTATTCCGATTCTTGCATATAGTACATTTTTGCCTTTTCGTAAAAATAACTTTGTTCCCGATTCGTAAAAGGATTACTTTTGATTAATACAAGTTACTGTGCTCATTATAAAGACTACAACAAACGTGTAACGGAAAAAAAATCGAATCATCATAAATTGATCGATTATTATTTATTAAAAATTGTTGTATGGGCGAATTCGGGGTTCTAAACTTCGAAACCATTTGTTCGTGAGTCCAAAACTATACAATTCTGTCAACAACTTTAATTTGTATTTAGGAACGAATAGACCCATCGTTGAAAGAATCGTCGTAAGTTAATATTTCCGGAAAAAGTTTTCAACATATCGAAAAATCCTTTACGTTATTCGTGCTTTATGTTGTTCTGGTGTTTCGAAATAAAAGTCAAGTCGAAAAGTGAACAATCGGTAATGTACTAATGTTGCCGGCTGCAGGACACTATCAGACAAAGGTGACTCACTTCATCCAGCTTCAGCACCGCCATGTTTGTACAAAAACGTCTGAAAAAAATTGTAAGATACTTGGAGACATGTAGAATAAAGGGCACTAAGCAAATTTCTTATTCTACCAACTGGGTATCCATAGATTGTTTTCGAAATTCACTTTTTTTCTGGGCTGTAGACTAGTGTAGTCACCGTTCGTAAAACCCATAGTCACCTCAACTGGAAATCGAGTTGAAGGTCCAGGAACTAAAAATCGGTCCATATAAGATTTTTATCAGTCACAAATAACTGTAGGCACCTATTGCAGATCGTGATAAAATTACCATGGTGATGTTTGCATCGTTGGACTATAACGAATGTTCTTTTTTTTCATGTCCTCATTTTCATTGTCATTTAAAATATTTTCTTGCATATTTAGGCTAAAGATCTCCAATAAGATTCCGTCAAGTGATTTCTGCAGGCCAAATGGGCTAAAAAAACTGGGCTACGAAACTTTGGTTGCGTTCCAACGATGCAGATTTCAATATCATGTACAGTTTCCTAGCATCGCCTATAAATAACATATAATGTCTAATTTCACAAACGGATCGTAAAACAAACTGTAGCGGCACAAAGCACGTTTAATCGTGTACTTTTGATACATGATATTACATTGCAAGCCCTGTACGTCATTTGTCGCTTGTTTAGGCTCGTTTTGGTAATTGACACATACACTCGATTCGGTAATTTAAATTTCCAGCAGATATCAAATGAGCAAAGGGTACGATCTCATTAATTGTTATTCGAAAGCCCAAATAATAGATCAAACTACTTTCCAGCTATAGCAATTTGCAAAGTGCACGTAATAAATACCCACGCACATTGGAGCACTCGTTCCACGTGGGATATATTTAGATGTTTCACATAACAGTGGCAGGGACATTTGCATAAAAAATATTCTTTCCAGAATATATATCCTCGACGAAGTTACAACGAAAAAAAAACTATCCATCCGAAATTAAATGAAAATGTAACCGCTTTACGACCGGATATGGTTGTTTGAGCATAACTTCCGGTGTGTACGTTAAAATTCTCGAAGATTCAGTACCACATAAACCTATCAAAAAAATTCATGAACATACCTCTTTTTAGCGTCTAAAGTGAGAAGACCCCTTAAACGTAGTGCCGATACCGCAATCAGCGTACGCTGCAAACGACTGTTCTAACTCAGGCGATCATCGTTGCGCAACGGTTGGCCCGACTCGAAAATCGTACATGGGACCACGCATTCACATCGCAAATGAAATCGACTGAGTATTTAGCAAATGTTTCCCCACGATCCCACAACCGAGCGATTCTTTTTTGTTTTGTTTAATGCAGTGCAAGAGATGTGGTACACGGAGAAAAATACGGCCCCAAATTCTAACACTGGTTGCCAGAATTCTAATATTCAGTGCTAGAAAAATATAGCAGTTAACTGCCAGTTCGGAATTCTAAGACTTGTCGTTATAGAAGTGTAAAAATTATTCTCACACCGTATAGTACAAATGCTGTATAGTAAAAATAATGCGTGCTTTTTAAAATACCAACCTTTATTAGACGCTATATTTTGATATGAATTTTACTATACGTATAGCATGAATCTTCGTGTATGTATAGATTTCACTATACGCATAGCATAAATCTTCGGCGTATAGCGAAAAATATTACGAAGTTATTAGTAAAATGTGACTCTTCATACGGTACTTTTAGTAGAATACTGGAAACTAATTGTTCCAATTGTGTGGGCAAATTTTTTTTTGAACACACAAAACATCATAATATGCCGAATAAAATGTATTATTTGTATCAGTTTACCTGCCATATCGTAGGTTAAAATTTAAATTTCTTCATTATTTCTATACCATAATTACAATTTTTATCTTCCATTCAATACTTTTTTATATTTAATGATATTTTTTTATAAGCATAGTATTAATTCTAAACTTCGAGGCCTCTGTTTTCTTCGAGTAAGAAATAGCACATAAAAAAAGTACTTTTCGAGCAAATTTAACATTCTTCGCCGTAAACAGTTAATAGCGCGTCCACAACTAGCCGAGACGGTCGTTACAACTTTTAACACGACTCCCCCTCTCCCTGACGGTAAATATCTTCCGTCCTATGCAATGTGTCATCACATTTGTTATGAGATGCAATCTGTATAGTCGAAAATTTCAAACGATAAAACTCGCGCGTTGAATTTCAGCAAGGGACGAGGAAACCGCATGCGTCTGTATGTGTATTCGCGTCTGTATATTTCGTGCGTACGGTCCCCCGTATTTTCCCTCCCTCGGTATTTTGCGACAAAGTCCCTGTAAACCATATGTGTATATAGTGCGGTATCACTTATATAGCTAGCCATTGTGCGGTCGTATGTAAATATATCTATATACAGAAAAAAGGAGAGATGCGCGGCGGCGGTCTTGGCGAATAACGGTGAAGCAGAAAGAAGGTATCGTACAGCGATAAATTTATTGTCCTGTCTCTCTCTCTCTCTCTCTCTCTCTCTCTCTCTCTCTCTCTCTCTCTCTCTCCCTCTCTCTCTCTCTCTCTCTCTCTCTCTCTCTCTCTCTCTCTCTCTCTCTCTCTCTCTCCCCGTTTTTCTTCCTACCCCCTCTCTCTCTTCCTCGTCGGCGCTTTTGCTTTCGCTCTGCTTGCAACGCGATGAACATCATACGCACACAGTAACACATACAAAGGCGAGTGCCACCCCCGGACAAAAAGGGCCACCCTATCTCGCGTATCGCATAAACAAGCCGAATCGAGATCTGTTACCCCAAGCAAAGGTTCGCCCGAAAATGGCTCTTATGTATCGTACTGTATGAAACGCTGTAACGTGTGACTAGTGCTGTGTATTGTAATATACGTTATCTTGGCCATGTCTATGGCAGATGGCGAATACGCGATTCGAAAAAAAATTACGTGTGAGAATTGGATATCGCGATCGACCTTATCCTGAAAGGGTATTTGTAGAATAATGAGCGTGTTGAAAAATTGCAGTTCGGTAAATGTAATTCTTAAGGTGAGGCGAGAAGAGTATCCTCATTGGGGAATTTCCATTAGAACCGAATGTACGGAGGTGGCATTTTTAGTATAGGGACCCAATGCGATGACCCGTTGGATCCAGTTGGATCCTGACGGTAATTTCTGCACGGGTTGTGGAATAGTGTTCACGTTCGCCTTCGTATACCCGACTAGAAATGTTGCTACGGGGCAGACTGGAGCTGCATCCGGCATACCGTATTCCGTACCATGGCATGGTACAGGCCGCCGGATCAGAGCTTTACCGGGGGTAAAACGCTTTTTTTGAATCCGGCCATGATGCGGATGCTGGTAACGTAACTGATCTGTATACCTGTTCAGGCTCTGAACCGGTTGCCGTATGTATGCCTGAGATGAAAAAAACCCAAAAATTACGAATAAAAAAATTCTGGTAGTATTTTTTGTTTCCATATGCGTTATTTATGACCCTGCCTATATGATAATTGGAATAAAACGTATATCCTGCCTCGTTGAAGTTTTTTACCTACCCTCGGAATTGAACCTACGTCTTCTAGTTCTAAAGCTGAGCGCCCTACCTATTTAGCCACTTGCATACTTGTGTAAACCTTCTTTTTTCATTGCATCTTTTTATCATTCTAATTTTATTCTAAAGAATGTCAATAATTTTATTCATGGGGTTGAAGATAACATCGTTGCAATGCATCAATAATTTTTCTTTTACCGGATTTTTTCTGCCCACTTAAGCTGTGAAAATAACTCACACGTTTTTACATATTCTCATTAGTGTGTTACAACCGGAATTTGCCAAAAAGGGTATCGATGATGATTTTCTTAAAAACATTCTTTTTAAATTGTGCCAATAAAATTTAATTTAATTGATTTGATTGATTACCTGTTGGTGATGATAAAAATAAATGAATGAAAAGTAACGAAAAAAGCGTTGCATTTCCACGATGCAAACTTAAAATTTATTTCCATTCGATCTTTGTATCTTGATTTGATGATGACGGCGTCCGCATGGGTGCCATATTAATTTTATTAGAATCTTGCCGAAATTATGCACGCAGCAACTCAGTTGTTTACCTTGATGGCCCCGAATAAGGTTATCCGGTAGACATCCCGGTGCAAATCAGATATACACTTCGAAGTGCATGGCGGGTCGGCACCGGATGTCTACTGGATTTGCCAACCGCCGAGCACGGATGGGAAAAGGAAAATCGATCAGGCTTTGGACAGGTAACCTTAACAGAGCCATGTGAGGCACGCGTTGCAGGTCGTCTGATGTGGGCCTGATTAATGCGGCCTTATTACATCGGTATCTGGGTATTACTGATCCGGCAGACATACGATGCCGATCAGGCACGTATTTCGGCGCCCTAACAAGGTCCTTGCAAGATTACCTGAGCAGGATCGATCAGTTTGTCTTTATTATACCCGTTCTCCGGATTCACTAGTCCAGTAGATATCCAGCACATATCAGGCGGGCACTTCTACGGTATTCCGGACCGTATCTTTAAGCCTGCTTGATCAGTGATCCGGCTGCCGAAACAACATTTCCAGTCGGGTAAACGACATCTTGAATCCTCTCTGTCACAAAATCTAAAAGTCTTGCCCTCGCACCGGATCGAACCGACGCCATTTTTACACTCTGATAGAAAACGAAACCTATACGTTTAATTTCAACAAAGAAACCTGTGCATAGGTATTGACCATTGCGTAACATATGTAACGAAAGTCGTTATGTGAAAAATCAAGTGACAACTTGTTTTGGAAAAAAACCCTAAGGAAGTCGGTTTACAAAAAGACCGTTTTACTAGTTGGACGCTGAATCTGTGTAGCAGCGTAGAGTTCGATTTCTACAACTCGACGAGTGATGGATGATGAGAACAACTACATTTAGGAATGTGTGAAACCATTATAGCGAAAATAATTGATCTTCAAGTACGGATGAAATATTAATCTTCAACGAAAGATAGACTTTTCAGAAAAAAATAAGAAACAGGTAATGAGTTTGGCATGTCGCTTTTTTCTGTATCGAATTTGTCTGGGTAGTATTTTTTTTAACTCAATCCTAATTTGGTTATTGCAAGCTTTTATTTAACTTGACTTTCTGTGAGATGCAAAACGGACAATCGATGTTGCACCCACTTCCCGACTACTTAGAGCTCTGAAATTGTGCATCTAATTGTAAAAGGTGATAATGCATAATTCGATTTAAAAACAAGAATGAAAATAAAAAATATCCATATAATTTCCAACTTTTCATGTAAAATTAGCTATATCTATCATTTATATAAAATCTCACAGACGCAAAGAAACAAATTCGTAGCCGACTGTGTTTGTATGTGAAAGGTTTATATGCCGCAATTAGTCGTAAGTTCAATCTCAATTACAGTCTGTTATTTTTTACAAGTATTCCATATTCCTAACGTAAAAACTTGTAAACTAGTAAACTACTAGTAACAACCAACTAGTAAAATCAATTGAAGACGAGGAAGTAGAAAATAATTTTTTTCCTGAGTCACTTATATGTGACTATAAAGAAAAGCTTGAGGCGCTCAAAATTTAGACATATAAACTTTAATTTTCTATCTACTATCGGACTAATCTTGATAATTTGTAAATCAACCTGAAAAAAAATGAATTTCATCTGATCAATTTAATTAATTTTCTCGAGGTGTTCGAGATTCTAAAAAAATCATGTTAGCAGATACGCTAAGCTTTTACGGCCTTCCACCTTTCGCAACATTGGTTTTTTTATTCTGTGAAAAATGTCATATTGATGTGCTGTTTGATTTTCATTCCAGCTGCCAATCCAATGGAACAATAAAAAATGGTCGCAGTCGAACAAGGTCCATAAAATGTCTTCGATATTCTAAAATTCAAATAAAAAATCCTGTTACCGAAACATCTGACAAGTGGCCAGTCATGCTTTCTTCGAGATGCTTCAGCGTCGATTATCTTCTATTCGCATTTTTCCCTTGCCGGTTTTCTCAGTCGGGTAGTCACAATAAAGTTATTTAATAGGCACACCTCCCACATAATGTGATAGTGGGAGGACACCCGCTAGTCGGTTCTCCGGTAGTCGTATAATTCAGGTACTCACCGGGTAGCGAAATTACGAGGAACGCTGGAGAGGCCGGGATTGATATTTCACTCTCGTCAGAGCGTTTCGTTATCATCAGCTGATACAATTTTGGTGGGATCTCTACACAGTAGATGATGGAACCTTTGGATCACGATTTGGACGCTCCACTTTAGGATTATATTGATCTCGCTACAACTTCTATTTTTACGTCATGTGATAAACAATTAAAAAGTGAACTGAAATATTAGGTGTTGGATAGAATTGCAGTTTTGATGCAGTTTGCTTCGGAAATGGGGAGGAGTGGTATTCTTCACAGTACTATGATCATCCCTTTGTTTCTTTGATTCTTTTCATTATTATTTCTTTTACTGTCATTGTTACTATTTTCTTGCTGTTATTATTTTGATTGCTTTTATTGTTATTATTGTTGCAGCTCTTATTCATATTATTATTATTGTGGTCGTGATCCTCACGTCATTCACATTATTTTCAATTTTAGTGCTATTACGAATATGCTTTTTGGGTGCGTGGCGAGTTATAAACCTTTGATTCATTATACGATTGTGATCAATGAAATGATTCTTTCCTGTATGTCCAGATTAAGGGGCTAGTCCACTTTGGAGCCACGAAAAAAGCCTATTTTCCCCATTTTTTTTAACAATTATATAAAATATATGAACATGAAAGTCGTTGGGTTTGATAAATAGTCTTCAAATACATTTTTTTTTAATTTGATTAATTTTTATTCATTTTGAAGTACAAGAACTATAGTTTAACGTAACGCCTCAAAAATAGGTGGACTAGGTAGCTCCATCACAACTTGGGAACGGCTTGTCTGAAACAAACAAATCAAAGTCCATTAGATTCAGTATGACACCAGCTACAAAATGATCCTCGGGTATAAAGTTTTATCAAAAAAAAAAATGGCAGATGAAAAGCGAAAAAGGTTAAAAAAACGCGTTTTTTCGGTTTTTCGCAAAAAAAGAGTAAAAATCAAAATTGTAAAACCATCGAGGGTCGTCTTATTGCGAATCATGTTTACAATATGTGGATCAAATTTCAAGAGAATCGGTTTATTAGTTTTAGAGATACGATGGAGCTAGATTTTGAAAACGTTTCGAGAAAAACGCGTTTCGAACTTTCGAAAACAGTAAAAATAATCGATTTTTTGACATTTTCAAAGTGGACTGGCGCCTTAAGAAAACATTCGTTGTATTTCGTTCTCGTGAGGATCAATCGTACGTAAGCAGCCGTCGCAGAAAAGGCTTCACGATGCCGCGTTTTCTCTCAATATATCTGCTATTCGGTTTTCCCCAGAGACGTAGAATTTCATTAAAAAGAGGCAGTGGTTCAAAGCGGGTCGATCATGCAGATTGAAAGGGTTTTCGCCCTGCCCGAAGTGTTGCTGGCAATACACTCTCTTATACATTCTCCCTGCCTCTACTTCATCGTCGCACCGTGGAATGTGGTAGACCGAAGAGTGATGAGAATCTTCTCGTAACCCTTCAATTTCCCTCCTGTACCATCCTCGATTCGCTAATGTGTTCTTGCCTCTCTATCCCTCGCTTTATCTGCAAGGTGTACACTTTGGCTGTTACCAGTCCACCCTCTTTCTCGTTTGTCTAGTTGGACCATTGTTATGCAGATATCATGCGGTACGCCTGACCATATAATGTCTACCGTTACTCCACACCATAGATTTCGATTTCTTCCAGGTACTCGATCTCGGTGTGCGTATGCCCATATACAAGGACCTATGCGCTCAACATTTTGCCTAATTGGAAATTGATACAGTTTTATGTACCTTGCAATTGAAAAAAAAATCTGGGGGAAAGAAATGTTCTCCGTCTTGTCTGGAACTGGCGAATTTTGAATGCGTTTTCACGATATCTCGAAAATTACTGCACCCATCAACTTTAAATATGACAAGCCTTTTTTACATATCAAAAAGCAGTGGTTGAACGAAGGAACTTCTTTTCCGATAAATAGTTTCTTTGCTAACGAAAAAAGGGCGGTTTTTAACAAGATATCGGTACTTTCACTTTGGTCTGCGGCCTTTTTTTCAAAAATTAATATTTCATCGAACCTTTCGTCCAAGCACTGGACAATGCCATGCAAAAACTAAATGCGTTTGATTTTTTAATTTTGGATATTTTGTTTCCGAGCACAAGTGATCACCGTGAAGGACGTTTTTTAAACAGTGTTGTACACAAACCATTTTATCTACCAAATTTATAAATATTTCCCAACATAAAAATTGTGCAAAATATTTAGAATCATAGAACTCGGGGCAAGACGAATACGCGGGTTAAGATGAATGTTAAGCCTAGCCACTAAACAGTCTGTGCGAGTACAGTGCTCCCGTTGGGGTTGGGGGCGGGGGGGGGGGGGGGGGGGGCTAGGCGAATGAGTGTGAAAGTATGATCTGTGGCGAAAGCACGCGTCTCGAGTGAGAAAACAATATCGATTTTTCGACAAAACGATCTAATTTTTGGTAAAGTTTAACAAGGTTTCAGTTTACTTGAGTTGTTGAAATTGATTAGAGACAGGTAGGTAAACACAATGAAAGTACTAATTATTAATATAATAAGAATGGTCTGTCAGAAATGTTCAAGGTTATTGCGTGTTTTTTGTTAATTCGTTAACCGTCCAATGGGACAAGATGAATACAAGTTACCGCAAACCCGGAATATTTTACAACGTACCTGTATTTACGTTAGAAAGGGTGAAATGAAACTAGTAAAGCATTTGGTTCCTCTTCAAACGGTATTTATACCAGGCGAAGGAAAAAAAGCTTGCAAATTATCAAATTGAAGCAAAATTATTCGGACTAATCCTACAGAACTTAGACGATTTGCTTATCAAGTTCTTGGTATTGAGAATGAAACCACTTTTATATGCGAAAGATGCCAATAATTCGTTCCCCATCATTATCCCAGCGCTGTTTTATCTTGCCCGCATACGGGGTAAGATGGGTTTCATTGAAAATACATATTGTACTATACAAATCAAAAAGACTGATTTTTTTGCTTCTAAAATTAAAAGATTAAGAAATATTGATTAGTTTAGAAAATAATTAAAGTTGACTTACTCATATATGTATTGTTTTATTTGAACATGACCTTAACGTTATCATGTTGCCCCGAGTACTCCTATGTGATGATTTTTGAGGTCGCGGAATCCGAATTTTCTCTCGAATTGAAACTCGAATTGAGTAGCGAAAAAAAATTCGCTACTCGATACAAATGTAGCAAGTAGCGAAAGAAATTTCGCTACTCGATACAAATGTAGCAAGTAGCGAAATAAATTTCGCTCCATGATACAAATGTAGCGAGTAGCGAAAAAAAAATCGCTACTCGATCCAAATGTAGCGAGTAACGAAAAAAATCGCTACTTGATACAAATGTAGCGAGTAGCGAGTATCGGTCGATACAAATTTTGGACATCTCTGCTATTAAGTATTCCCCCGCATGACAAACTTACAACTTCACACAGCTAATCTTGCTTAAGACGGAATGTCACCTCATCGCGGTCGGTATGGTAGAACAATTATAGATACCCAAAAATCTCTTAAACGGCTCTTCAGATCCCGTCGAAATTTTGCCAGACGACGTCAAATAGATAGACGAACAGCTGTCTGCCCCTCAAAATTTCTAAATTTGAGAAAAAAAAGTAGATTTGCTTATCATTAGCTGATCTACGTTTTTTCTCTCAAATTCAGAAAATTTGAGGGGCAGACAGCTGTTCGTCTATCTATTTGATGTCGTTTGGAAAAGTTTCGACGGGATCTGAAGAGCCGTTTCAGAGATTTTTGGGTATCTATAATTGTTCTACCATACCGACCGCGATGAGGTATCATTCCGTCTTAAAATGTAAACCTTCTTGTGATAGTATTTCGAAAAAAAACGATCAAATTTTTTTCTTCACCTTATCGTGACAGTATTTTCCGGTTCTCAGGATTTTTTTCTGAAAATACGTCGTCGCGCGACTACTTACAATATTTCAAAAACGGGGCTAGCGTCAATATTTTTGCTACAGTTGCTATAACCTATACCTCAAAAGTTGCTTATCTTGATATCACATATCTCGCCGTTTAAGGTGACCAAGATAGCTGCCAGTATTATTATATATCTGAAATTAAAGTTGAAGTGGAATTTAATATGTGAAATTGAAATATCTAAAATTGAATTATATCTGAAACTGATGAAAAAAAAACAACAAAATCTTTAAGTAAATTATATTTGTGATTTTTTGCGCAAAAGTGAAAAATTTGCGCCAAGTAATTAAGAGGTCCATGGTTCTATGGTTTGAAAGTCTTATACATACTCTCTAAAAAATAATTTATTATATATAAAAGTGAAATCACTGACGAAGGTCTAGCAGTCTGAGATGATATAACATTTTTTTCGCAATACGTGGACGTGGATTTTGAATTAAAAACTTACACTGAGAGAAAAGTTCATGGTAAAAGAGGGGATAGATAGAAATTCCCTCTAGTTTATTGACACCGCAATCAGAATATGGTTAAGACAACTATAGGGGAAAAGTATATCCAAACACGCGATTTCGGTGGTATCTTTCACTATCTACTATCCGTGAAACAATTATTGAGTATTATCAAATGCTTAACAATACAGAGATGGTTAATCCAGTGGTATCACAAAATCGGCGCACAAATACTAGTGTTGCATACTGTACGTTAGATTTTGTTCAGGTCAAGCTTCTACTATTCTAATCACGTTTCTACAATTCATATGCTTAAAATGAACGCTTGTCGAGTATAATTTATTAGAAGAGCTTATGAAAAATGAGTATTGGAAAAAATTACGGTAATGCTTACTTTTAGCGGAGACGTAAATCATTTGCAGGTAGAGAATCACGGTTTAGTATTTTTAAGAACTACGCGTGTCTCACAAATGCCCATGTGCGGGTCTACGACGTTCCGAGTACGGCCGACGTTTGGCTGTATCGTGGCAACACGTCCGCTGCCAACGGTCGACGGCCTATGATGAACCAGCGTTGGCGAAACGTACTAGCCATGGTTGGCTATCAGGCGGCGATGGCTCGGCAGTAGACGATCGAAAGGCGACTATGGCGCAGAGTTGCCGAAACCGTTATTCGATCGTCGCTCCGACGGTACGCTTGATAGTTGGCGCAACGCTGGCCACCACGGTTCATCCGACGCTGGCTAGTCGTCGCCCGGTTGTAGTTGGCCATGTGTGCAGACCCAGAATACAGCCAACCCTTGGCAGTAAGACGGCGTCGAATAAACAGCCGACGATCGGGACGCGACTATGGCTTAGAGTTGGCGAAAGTGTTGTTCGAACGTCGCGCCGACGTTACGATCAGTACTTCGCGCAACGTTGGCTACCACGTTTAATCCGACACTGGGTAATCGTCGCACGGGTGTAGGTGACCATTTTTTGTAGACCTAGAGCTCGATCGATGCTTGACCGTAAACAAAGTCCAGTAGACCGTTGGTACCCGACCTCCACCGTTCGAATTTTCTTTTGAGCTTGCCTGAACAGTATTGTGTAGCGCGCAACCTAAACGGTGTGGATATTCTACAGTGGAATTAATTTAACCAATGGCGGATTAAAATAGGTCTTCGTATAATCGCGTAAAAAAGTTTCGTCGTCTCCATAAAGAGGAAAACGAAGTTAACGCTTCTGCCCACCAATCAACTTCTAACAGCTACACGGAGAGAATTTTTAAGTAATTTTTACTGTGAAATCACAGTAACTCGGTGACAAATGTGCAATTCTTCAGGTTTTTAGGAAATAAATTATAAATTTTCATGGAAATAAATCAAAATTTACTTTTGCGTATCAGAAATTTAAAATATTTTCCAGAATTTTTACTGAAATTATTAGTAAAATTTCATGAAACGTAAAGATTACGACAATAAGTTAAAAAAGTGCTAATATAAATGAAATTTTTCAGTGGAACATTGAGAAATTGGCGTGTTTTCCATAAAAATTTAAAAAAGGAAGCCGAAATTTTCCGTGCATCCACCGGAATTGTACGTTCTTTATAGTAAAATCAGTTAGGTCTAGGTCGCCTGACCGTACGCGTGAGCTCTGTGTGCGAGCGTGCGTATACGTGAACGCAAGCTGTGAGAGTGGGCTTATGTATGACGCAGTATGACGAGCACGAACGACGCCGACCCGCGTTGCTTAGCAACAGCGGTACCGCGCATGCGCATTATAGTACGAAACATGGCCCAAGAAAGCCTCGTGGTCTCGTGCAGTCTAACGTGTTCTACGCAGTTGTACGCAAGAAAACAAAGAAACGTGAAAAGAAACTTCGATAAAGGACGTCTACAATGGTACGGAAAGATGATATGCTAAAATAAGTAGCAATCAAGAACACAAATGTTCAGAAATACAGTATATAGAGTATTTATTTAATCATAGGGAATTCATTTTTCGCTAGGAATTTTAGAAATTTCAAGTTTGTCCAGGTTATTTTTACTGTAGAAACTTGGAATTTGTGAGGCAGCCCATTGTTGAAATTCTACACGAGAATGTGTCAGAATTTTTACTGAAAGAAATGTAAAAAATTATGCTACTTGCTTAAATTTTTCCATGAATGAAAGCAAAATATTAAAAGCTAGTGTCAATTTTTGACTATGTACACATTTGTCACCGGTTTCAAATTTTTAATGTTATTTTTACGGAGATTTCACCGTAAAAAATACTTAAAAATTCTCTCCGTGTATGTTTCGGGAGCAGACACGATTGATAGTTCCTTTGGGCCTTCTTCACATTTTTGTTACCATTCTAGCGTTTATAACGTTGTAGGACTGAATATATTAATAACGTTGTAAGACTGAATATATTTATGAAGTTGTAAGACTGAATATATTTATGAAGTTGTAAGACTGAATATATTTATGAAGTTATAAGACTGAATATATTTATAACCTAAGCTAGACATCAATACGTCAATCACTGACAATAAATTTCTATTAATGCTATGTCTTTTTTCTTTTAAATAGTCAATCTGCTATTCCTTTAAACACCCTCTCGTAAATGTAGTGCCATCGTCGCAAACGACGTAGGGTCGATTGCGCAAACGACGTAGGTTCGATGCCGCAATGGATGTAGGGTCGACGCGGTGATCGACGTAGGATCGATACCGCAGTCAGCGCAGGGCCGACGCAACAATCGGCGTAGCGCCGACGTTGCAATCGACGAAGGGCCAACATCGATTAAATATTGTGGCGCAACGTTTGGGAGGATCGTCGGGCCGACGTTATCATTTGGACGTTTATTGGACCCCAAAACGACGTTGGCGAACAGAGTCGGGCCGACGTCCTAACGCCGGCAAGCGTCGTTGCGCCAACGTAGGCGCGACTTTAAAATCCTACCTGGGTGATTACATACTATGTTTGTTGCATTAATAAAATTAAATATCAGTTCAGCATTTCTTTTTGATGTTCACCTTCTGTTCTTGTAGGACTCACATTACTATGCATATAGCAGATCGTATCATATAATATGGTACAAATCACTATATTTATATGGTACAAAACTATAGCGATGCGCCAAAAATCCATTTAAGACGGAATGACACCTCATCGCGGTCGGTATGGTAGAACAATTATAGATACCCAAAAATCTCTGAAACGGCTCTTTAGATCCCGTCGAAACTTTTCCAAACGACATCAAATAGATAGACGAACAGCTGTCTGCGCCTCAAATTTTCTGAATTTGAGAGAAAAAACGTAGATCAGCTGATGATAAGCCAATCTACGTTTTTTTTCTCAAATTTAGAAATTTTGAGGGGCAGACAGCTGTTCGTCTATCTATTTGACGTCGTTTGGCAAAATTTCGACGGGATCTGAAGAGCCGTTTTAGAGATTTTTGGGTATCTATAATTGTTCTACCATACCGACCGCGATGAGGTGTCATTCCGTCTTAAGCAGCGACTTATGTTATCAGAAAAAAAAGATACGTAAAAAATTTCACCTAAATCGGAGTCCATAGCTATTCGAAAGTACAGCCGGAATTCCTTTTGTGTGTTGTGCCAGATGTGCGATTAAGATGCCATAAGCTCTCCATAGCATAGAGGCAGCGTGTATAGTGCAGGCAATTAGATTGCCGGTTTGATTCTATGTGAAGGCGAAATAAATCATTACCGGAGGTCAGAGAATTACGAATTATAATAAGAATAATTAAGGTGGAACTATCAGTTGAGTATTTTGGATGTATGAAATATCCAATGCACTTCGTAGACAGGCATTGGTGACGCGAATCACCACACATGCAGGGTATGAAAAATAATCGAACAACACACCAAATACACATATAGCAGATCGTATGTTTTAATATGACATGAATCACTATAAACATCGTTGCCAATCACCCCTAACATTTTTAATCAATGTATGGTCTATATTTTCGTCCTGTTCACTATTAGGATCTTGGGGTACTCCCCATTTTCGATTGTGTCAGGGAATATACATTTTACTGAAACCTACTACATCATATAGCATCGAATAATCGACGTGTGCTTGTAAGATTAGTCGCTGCGGTTAGCATATTCCATAATTTATGCAACTGCTACTTTATCAATATGCAGTGCTTTACTTTTGGCTAACTATGGCTATAAAATGTTATTGTTCTTCCAGGGAAGTATGAAATATAGTTAAAATATGATTGAAAACACCACAAATTTCTCTCATCCAAGAAATAATCAGCAATCGGCAAAAGTGAATAAGCCATTTAGGCACTTGTTTCGGAACACAATGAATGCAGTACCTATTCTTCACAGGCTCGTAACATTTAGAGAGAGAGCGGGCCTGGGCTGGCATCTGTGTAGTATACTGTATAGTATCTGATACGGTTGCTATAGCAGACTCATGAAAAGCTGCTAATCTCGACGTCGAAAATCTCGATTCGGAAGCTGCTGAGCTCCTTGAAATTCTACCAATCGCCATTACGGCTCGGTCCACCCACTATAAATTTCATTCTGTATAAGAAGGAATTCCCACAATCACTATGCTAAACGCTGGAGCAACGAACGATGTACTGCAAGCTTTTACGTTCCAGGGGCTGATAAACCACACGCGGCTGATGAATAAAATAACCGCGGGACAAAAAGACGAATACCTAGTGTACTAGAAAAAAACCATATACCTAATATTTACGCTGTAAATCCAATAGATGTGAGGCGCAGTCTTGTGTTTAGTTGGTAAGCTATCAGGTAGCAGAGTCACGTACAATTTCACGCGTAAATTGCTGAAGTTTCGATGTATAGCGAGCGATCGATACAAGCCATAGATGGGCGTGAGCGTGCCAGGTAAATGCGAGAGAACACACCGGCGAGGCCCAAATTCTCCGGTACCTTTCGCCCTTCTCTTTGGTACGGTCTATCGCGGGTGGCTCTCTTCCAACGTACATACGTGCATGTATGCATATGTACGTCGCGCTCTCGTGTGTTCCTCCAACCTTCTCTGTTTTAACGGGCCGCCGGTATCTTCTTTTGCTGACTTCGAAAAGAATGAAAAGTAAATAAAAGAAGAAAAAAAGGATGTGCACACACACACACACACACACACACACACACACACACACACACACACACACACACACACGCGCGCGCGCGCGCACACACACACACACACACACACACACACACACACAAAGGCGCACTCCCCCCCATATATATATGTACACAGAACGCGCGTCAAAAAGTGGGTTGTCTCTCATTACGTTAGCACCACTCGCCGGTCATTCCTCCCTTTTGATTCTCGCGTAGTGTGCCTGTTCTGATCCGCAACGTAATCGTGGACCAAGCTGAGAATGCGCGCGAGAAGGATAGAAGGCCGTCTCTTTGAGGGGACACTCACCGCGATCTCCTCGCCGTTAGGTCGTCCTCTCTCTCTCCCTCTATCTATCTCTCTCTCTCCCTCTCCCTCCCGCGAGCTCTCTTTCTTTCTCTCTGCTGTACCAACCATCTCGTTCTTCTCCCTTCGAGAACCACATCAGGCACGCACATAATCGTCACCGACCCACACTGCCGTTCGCCCATACATTCACCAATCGATATATCTGTATGATGAATATATACACATACATGCACATACATATTTATTTATGCGCTCGGTTATGGACAACAGGATTCTCAAAGTGGCTCGAGTAAGACGTCACGTACATACGAAATGAATGCATTCGTTACGTGTCACAATCGCGGGCCCTCCTCTCGCAACGCACATGCATTGTCCCACCTTGAATTAAGGCGAGGCCTCCCTTTTAGGACCTCAGAGATAATACCTACTCAAGTTAACGTAAGCAGTTTCGTCCTATACGTGCTTTGGATCCTCAGCAGCGTTGTTTTGCTTACTAGTCGTTATATTGCAATGGAATTTCCCCGTCAGTGTTCAAATGAGGAACTAAACATTCCTAATGTGTATAGGAATTTAATATAGAAGAAAAGCATGTAGTCGGTTCGACAACCGTGTGAAGGGAAACGTAAATAATGTTACTTATGTTTTCTCAAAAATAATTATTGTCGAATCAAATAATTGATCGTAATAATAATTGAAAAATTGCTGTGGAAATTAGGAAAATAATATAATTGATTTATAAACCAATACTGGTGGGTGGGTGGCCGCAGAGATCGGCTCCGACGATCCATCGAGGTAAGGCAGTACTGTTCAGAAACGTGAAATAGTCATGTCTTTTATTTTATCTTATCATTCTACAGACATTTCGGAATACGTATGCGGATACCGTTTAATGTTACTCGAAAAATCAGGTAAGTTATTGTTGAAACGCGACAGCTTTAAACGCGTTTTTTTTAAATCAAGGCTTACAAATCGGCAGTCACTATATTTTTATAACCAATTAACGCGTGATTGGCATAAAACTATCATTTTCTATGCTGAACGCAAAACTAAGATTCATATTTATAACTTGAAGACAAACTTACCTCACGCAAGCCCCTAGAAATTCTCAAATCACCCGACATGTGTCACGGTTCATTTTAACCTCCAAATGAAGGATTCGGCCGAAATCGCAGATAGACGCCATACCTGAATATATTTGATTTGATTACTCTTGTATACGCATACTTACGCGTTTGACAATGTAATACAACATAGTAAATACCTTCTGGACCTTAATATATAACAGATCTGCCCGAAACACTGATTCTTATCTTAAAATATTTGTTTAATGTATATTTAAATTATAAACACTTCTTTTTTACTTGTTCGAATAACGATTATGTTCTAAACCGTTGACAACGTCTGGCTTGCATAGAATAAGACATCCGATTGAACTTCATATTCAATGTACTCTCTCTCCTAAGACACTGAAGTGTATTAATGTACGGAGAGGAGAAGCCGATGGATATGCGATGTCCCAACGAGGTCATCACCGATAACAGGATTACACGTATTGGATTGGGATTACGGGAGATCCCTCGGATGCAAATCTCACCTACTACATACAATATTGATCCGTCTAGATGAATACACGCATTTGCCCGCACACACGCGTATACAAAGACATGCACGTACGTGTGTTATATACCACACAGGGTATTCCACAAATCTATGTCCTTTCCATGCAATCCACACCTATTTTTATAAAACTTTTTTTTTATTGTTATTTTTTTACGCTTTGTTCAGTCGTATACCCTGGCAGGGTTTTTACGTATTACCGTTTCCAATTGAACCCTTTCCTATCACTCCCTATCCGCACTTCGCTAATCTAACTTAACTTTGGATGCGTCCACCGCTGTCTTAAGGCGGGATATACATTTACAATGATGAAAACGTCGATTTTATCAAGTGATAGATCTATGCATGTAAAATATTTTCCCAACTTCTCATAATTACTGTCAAATAGAGACTAGATACGTTCTAACTAAAAACATTTTTGAATTTGTTTGCTAATCAAAGTCTACGGGAGCCTAAACTGCACGCTAGGTTCGCAACTCCCGCGACAACCTTACTGTAATACTCTGCCACAGTTTAGCCATTTTGATGATAAATGAATTTAAAAAAAAATTCCTTACGTAAATATACTATTAGAGTATATCTACAGTTTGATAAATGTAGAATAATTATTTCTTAGTTTAAAAAATCCCTCAAAATTGCCTATTTTTTCTCCGCCTAAATGTATATCTCGCCTTAAGGCATAGAGGCCATCCGTATATTACGTCAGCGATTTTTGCTGATTTTTACCCCCCCCCCCTCTCCGCATTGAAATCATCCTATCCTTCCTATCGTCATAATCAAATTATCGTGACCGTCACCCAATGACCAGACCCCCCTATTTAAAAAAGGCGTACTTGATGTACGGCCCCATATGCGTGGCTTGCCGAAAAATGAGACTAATGTGGGATTTTTGTTCAGGAATACTAACAAAGCAATCGAAATGAGTTTTAGAGGATTTATTCTAAATGTGTAGACGTATAAAAAAAATGTTATTATAAAATACAAAATGGCGGCTCAGTCGTAGCTACACTACAATCGTTTCTTTTTAGACGCTCTGCGGAAGGACGCTGAAATCTTATAGAGTAGCACTTGCGACAAAAAAAGTCGGCATGTAGATTAGATATCCTAAAGAAGTACACACAGTTACTAAAAATGTGTTTATTCTTCCCAAAATGGCATCATTATCAATACATTTTTTGGCTTAAAATTGGCCTTAATTTGCTTATAAAAAAGAAAATTGTTAATGAATAGTAAAAATCGTGTGTATCCCTTTTAGAAATCTATCTAAGAAGTTACAGTTAGAATTTCAAGTCGATCGGATGAAAACTGTCCGAATTGTCCGTCCTCCTGATTCCAAAAACGTAGTTTCGGGAAAAACGCGAAATTTGAAAGTTTCAAGACTGGTTTAGAAGCTATCGTCCACACGACGGAATTAAAGCTCTCATTTGAATTCTGCGTGTGTCCTCGCGGAGGCATTTTGATAGAAGGTCTTCAGTCGTTAGGTATTGTATATTTGTTGTATAACGACTAGACTAAACGACTCCGAATTGCCCCTTTCACTGCCTGGGCTGTTTCGTTTATACGTCATTTAATCCAATTAAAAAAAAGGTCAGCCTTTTTCTTCTTCTCACATCTCAGCCTTAAGCTACACCATATCGCATTTTCTGAGGGTACCAGGAAACTGTGGAAAATTCGTACCGGTATAAACCGCCCCATATTCGTCTCATTCTCTTGTGCACAGGAATTTTTATTCAAGTAACTACATCAAGGTCTCAGAAGTACTAGCTATCTGTTTACTGAGTGATACGCTAGCTGGTGCACGGCTAAATGATCGCTGCTCCGAGTATCGGCCATGCACAAAGCTGCTTAATTCGAAGGACTGCCGGAGCCGGACACAAACCGCCCGTCTACCAGTGTCGGTTCTGATAAAACATTTTTTACTCCATACATTCTTTATCATACCTTCTTCTAGCAGACACAGCACGGAGCATTGTACGCTAGAGAACAAGTTTTTATAATAAAATCCCTATTTAGGTTTCGATTCTGCGGCAAATTTTGCACAAAGCTTGGGGCGAATGTACGCTACCAGATAAAAGTTCCCGGACACTTCAGCTAATTACAAAATCGTCGATTACTTTGGATATTAGCAGAATTATATTAGAATAACATATTTCATTATACAGAGACATATAATATCTTCGTAAAATAATAAATGAACTGAACTATACGATTCTAACATTATTTGGCAATCATCCAGTGATCGGAAGTTTTGCAATAATCTGAAGTGCCCGGAAACTTTTGGCCGGTGATGTATAACATCCGTGAAACTAACCACGTATAACGATGTCAATGGTCGCTTGTAACAAGATGAAAAAAAAAACATTGTAGAATAAATACCGGATATAATGAACCTATAAGTGCGTCAATTAGAATAATAAATTATTACTATATCTCTATTCCTCGGTGCATTCCATAGACCACTGATACGCATTACTCAACCACGTGTATGGGCGAGTAGTGTGTGGTGAAAACCGCATTGTATGCTACGTTAGATCGTTCCGGATACGTATATATATGCAATGCCGTTGCGGAACCGTATATACATGTAACTCTTCAACATGGCAAATATGACCTCTGGTTCAAAGCTACCAAACAACGAAAAATATACGAGGAACAAATATTAATTCTCTTGTCATTGCCCGGAATAGCAAACTTTGTTCAATATCTGGGAAACTCTGTCACCCTTTATGGTGAATGTACGGTTCTGTATTGCTATCTACTGCAGTCTAGATTTTTCTCAATATTTTATATCTGAAAAATTGAGCGACTGGAGAAATAAGTTCCGCACTACCGTTTCAGTTTTTGAAGATCTTCTGACAAGTGTGTGATTACATGTTATATATGACACATAACATATTTCAATTTAAAGTATCGTATAATAATATCTTGGAACGATCTCAGATCGTGACGATGAACTGTGGTTCCTTGCACGGAGTGATAGAGCAGAGTTCTAAAATGTCTGTTCATGAAAACCCAAGTATTGTGTCTCAGTATATATGTATGTGGGTGGTTATGCATTTAATGGAATATAAATGTGACATTGTTGAAAAATGTTGAGGCCAACGTCGAAGTCGAAAGCAGCGATGAAGATCGGAAACACCGGTGGTGATGTAGCCCAAGAGAGAGCAACCGATCAACCGTCGTAGTCAACTGGAACTTTTGTTGCAAGGGGTGACACTGCGAAGGCTCAAATATAATCAATTCGATATTCAAAAAGTCACGTGAATAATGTCGTTTGGTATTTCTGCCAAGAAAGATTCAAACACTCTCATGTCTATTTCCACCAAATTGCTTCACTGACCGAAGCCCACGATGTAGTTTACTGAATTATTAACTTGTCGAGGTATCAACTCCAGTTACTGGCCAATAACTAATTCCCCAAACATCTCTCTGCTCACTTACTAAGCCTGTTTATGTTTCCGAAGCGGGATTTTGAAGTCAATATTTTCTCTCGTCGACTTAGAAGCCCACTTCTATTGCAACGAGGAAATGCTTACCAAAATTCATCCCATTAAATACACAAGTCAACTATTGACTCACAAACGCTAACAAATACTGATTGCATTAATTCTACTTGACTGACTTGAATTCTACTTGACTTACTTGAATGCAGAAGCATCTTCCCTTCCATCGATACTGACTGTTCAACTCAGTTTTTTTTCATCAACTCCCACTACAAATCAACTTTCATGACGTCGGAAGTGAACATTGCTTCTTCAAGGGAAAATTCTCTTAATGTCTCCTTTGCTGTCTCATCACACCAGATTCCTCACTTGCGAAAAGTATGCCACTAAGTTGTATCGTCTACAAAGTCAATTTCTGTTCTTGGTTTGCAAGTTTCTTCATTAACAGACAGAGAATTTTTTATTCCTAACAGGGAAAATGTATTGAGAAGGGGAACTTGTAACTAGACTTGTTGAATTTGCCGTTGATTAGAACGTGTCCAGCTCAACACTACGAAATTAACTGGGGTGCATGCTCGGCTGTGGAATCTGAGTCCACGATCCCCTATCGGTTCCATCCGAATTGAATAGTTCAACGTATTTATTGATACGTCAAACGTAAAGATTGAGGCAAAGTTGCTTGTAAACCTACAACTAACAATGCGAAATCGGATCCGAGACTGCCGAATTCGTGTGGGCAATGGATGCAATTTAGGTAGAGCCAATGTACAAAAGTTTATTCTGCCATACAGTTCTTATCCGGAATTATTTGTTATTTCGTGCTTGAAAGTGAATTTCGTGTCAATAGCCAACGAGGGGCTATTTCATCGGAACCAAAACAGCACACGGTACATGATCTCTGAGTCACTCATACAACGTGCAACGGCCATAACGTTATCCAATCTCGTCATATAACGATCGGATTTCGCGTCAACAGACACCGGTATGCTATTTGGCACGTCAAATAAGTACATGATATTCCGACAGCGGAGTTTTACTCATGAACGTATGGAATCTTGGCATAGAATTGACATTTCCCGTCGCTGCACCACGAAACATGATCTTCGAAAAGCCACAGGGCCAGCGGCAGCGTGTGCAATGGCTGCGATCAGTAATGATGCCTCTGATTATCTTTCAGCAGCCTCCTATTTTCGCCTTGGCCTTTCCACAAACTCATACCAGGTATTTTTCCGACTACCTACTCTCTTTACAAAGTCGTTCATACATGTATGCACAAACGGAAATTAATGTGGCACGTTGCGAGACAGATCTGGAAAATGACGAAGCGGGTTTCTAAGGACTTTATCCGAAAACGCTCCACGCGTCTTTTTTTTATTACTTTATCTGAATTTTAACCTTTGTTGGTATGGGGCTGGGTTGGAATTTAGAACTTTGAATGCTCCGACGGCTTAAATTTAATGTTCCGAAATTAGAAGTTTCGTAAAGATCATGCCAGCGAAAGTCATGCCATGCCAGTTGACTGTAAATGATGTAGAACGTATAACATCATCTAGCCAAATTTCAAAATTGACGTAAAATCACTTAATAAAACAAATCCTTGAATTAATTCGTCGTTTTATTGAAAATGTTGAAACTTTTTAAATTTCCATAGCCGAATTATTTTGACGGTGTTCAGATTTTTGGACGTTTGGTCTTTCGGGTAAAATTCTTTCCGAGTTTTGGTCTTTCGGGGTGGTATTCTTTCGGAATTTTGAGCGTTCTGACCATTCAAAGTTCGGAATTTCAACCCGGCCCCGTTAGTATAACTATTAGCTATAAATATGTATTATTTTCGCTAACATAAGAAAGCAGGTTAGGTTTGCACGGACCCAAAGTGAGAATGTTATATTTGCAGCACATAATTGCTGTCGTGGTGGTATTGAATAACTGGGGCGGTTTTTTTTCTTTAAAATTGTGATGTAAATAGTGTCAAACGAGGATACTAAACGGTGTCTCAAAATGACCTGACATTTCAATTTATTAATAAAATGTATTGTTTGTTTGAAAAATACAAACATTTTAATTTTAATTTAAGGTACAAACATGAAGGTTACGTGTGGAATACAATATCCGATAAATGGCCACCTTGTCCCTGTTTGCAAACGTTCACTCTATTGATGAGATGTTCAATAACATTTCAGCATAATTGCGGACTAATTTCATGAATGGTGCGTCCAATTTCTTCCCTGAGCTCCGGAATATTATGTAGATCATTGGCATACACTTTTCCGTAAAAAAATCCTAAAGAAAAAAGTCCAATGGCGTCAAATCCCACGATCTTGGTGGCCAATTCACATCGCCGCGGTGCGAGATAACACGACCATGAAACTTCGTCTGCATGAACTGCATTGTTTTGCCCTGCATATGTAGTGGATTTCACTTTTTCTATGCGTTGCTCGATCATATAATTTTTCACGATTAAACCTCAATCTATACTTCCTGATGTCAGTGTAATTCTCCATGGCTAAACCTTAAGGCGTTACCCCCACTTGTAGCGCAAAAAAAGGCCTTTTTCTCCTCTCTTAAAGAACTCATCTTGAAGAACTTTCAGTCATTTTTTCATTGAAAAATATTACATTGTTTAGTGGAAAATGGCCGTCAATGAAATAATGTTTTTATATACACGGTTTGCGGTGACCAACATTGTGGCGAAGTGGATCATCTGAAAAAAAATGCGGATGGATTTACTCAAATATAAGTATAAACTAGTCTTTAATCGAAGGATTTTAAAAAATATTCATTTTTCACAAAATGGCGGACAGTCAAAGTTAATGGTTCGATTTTAACGAAAAAAACGGCCGTTTTTTGGCTATAAAATGGCCATTTTTTTTCGAAAAAAAAATCGAACGATTAAAGACTACATTTTTATGTATTAAATAAGCCTGCAAAATTTCAAGAAGATCAGTTCATTAGTGTTCGAGTAATCTTGGTCACCGACTTCAGAAATGCCATTTTGAGAAAAACGCGTTTAAAGTTTCAATTTCAGTTTACACGAAGAACGGATTCTTCTCTTTCCACGCTCATATCTCAGTCAATATTGTTCGGATCGACTTGAAATTTTAAGGACATATTCTCAGATACTTATACTTCAAAAAAATGCAATAAAAAGAAACGATTTTTTCAAAATCGCAAGTGGGGGTAACCCCTTAATACTTTCTGATGCCAGTCCTCAAAGATTAGTACTCTATGTTCGCCACAAAAAAGAAATGACGAGCAAATTTAAAACGTCAGGTCATTTTGAGACACCCTGTACATGTGTCGATGTCGAGAAAGGTGTGAAATATAACGACTCGGTAAAATGTGCCATTCTTGCTTAATCTAACAGGAACCAATTGTTCCATTCCTAAATTATAATTGATCAAAAGATAAACGGAAGTATGGAAAATATGTTTCATGAAGACATTTCAAATCAATTTATCTTAACCATGTTATAAGATAGTATTAAATTTACCTGGAGAAGATTTACGTCAACGGCATGTAGAGCTTACACAAACCCGGGTTGCCTATTGTCGCTAAAAATGAAATAACTTTTAAAATTTCTGAGAGTATATAACTCGGAGTATCCTCAAGGCAATATTGCGTAGAGCGCTGTTTCGAAGGTGATTTTCGGGATGAAATAGCATTGAAACGTTTTTAGCTTTATTCTTGAAATTTTTTAAACATGTTAATTGATCTTCCAACGATATGTACAAATAAATTATTATCGTATACAATAAGTTTGTACGTTCGTGTTCAACGTTCCGCGGAAAACGCCCACCCCCCATTGGCGAGCAGCGTTGTGGGCAATGCATGAACCTGAAAAGAAAACAAAACAGATTCTTAATCTGTATGAGTATTGTGATGTTTGGTACCAGATTAAACAAAACGAAAATCAAAATGGCGACTCGCTGCACTGTGATTATCAATCTTTACGTTTGTCTGACCATTTTTCGTGTTAGATAAACAACAATTACTTCCACTTAATTCTGCCACCAACGTTGAAAAACAGTCTACTGAAGGTGTATGCCAAATATAAGCCGAATCGGTCAATCGGTTTTCGAGATATCGCGGTTGCCAATTTGAGAAGCATAGTTTCGAGAAAAACGCGTTTAAAGTTGTATCTCGACCACGCTACCCGAGCGTAATTTTATAATTTCTGTAACTCTGCTAATTTTATGAGTTTTTATTAAACAGTTTTTACAGAGGTATTCGGCAAGGTTTGTCGAATAATACCATTCAAATAAAAGAAAACGATTTTTTTGCAAATGTGTAAAAACAGTACGGCCTTGAGTAACTGTCCAAAGAGGAACATCATTACTTGATGTGCATAGGTTGCGTGAAAAATTCTTAATATTTGTATCGTTTGGGAACAATTGTTGTAAAACAATTGTATAGTTCTAAGACCATAAAAATTGGTATCCGCCATTATATGTAAGAACCCAGCAGTTAGCAAAAACTTTTTTTCCAACTAGGCAGACTAACCATTTTTGCGTGCTTCTTTTAGGGATGACGTACCTACATGCCGGTTCAGCTATTAGACGGTTCAATATTACGATACAAAGTGCTATGCGAATGGTAAGAGTTCTTCAAGATATAACTATTCCGATTTATTCCAATACATAGGGTACATCCGATACATAGGATACATAGAGGTACATTGGGTAAGAGCACCAGTGCTCCTACCCTATGTAGGATTGGGTAAGAGCACCAGTGCTCCTACCCTATGTACCTCTGGACTGTTAGAGATACATTACGTATTTATCACCCTGCTGTAATATCGTACTCTTAAATATTATATATTGTTGTACGAAACGGACATACGGTTTTATACGGATGTTTATGGGTATATTTGTAGATATTCGTTTATGTCTGCGCGTGCGGTGATATCGTGCGCCACGCGCCCCGTCACACGGCTATCTAAATTTTCAGGTTACGTGTCACACACGAATATAAATGCGGTATATAAATAATTACTCACAAATATATACATATATGCGTGGTAGCAGAACGAGGTATATATATGTGTATGAGTGGGCAGTGTTATAGACATGACCGCAAGGGTGAGACCGGAGGACAGAAAGAAAGAAAACAATGCCAACAAGGGGTCCCGTTTCATTATCATGTGTTGTACTCGTAATCCCACCAGGTTAAGTCGATTTTTATCGAATTAATCATGTTTTTTAATATGTCATTTGAGATAAGAAAGGTCGGCGCGCACGCCATAGCAGCAGCGCCCACTGGCGACACAACAACCGGGGAATTCCAAAGTTATTACAGCCAAACTATAGCACGCGAGATTCTTTTTTCCGTTGGTTTCATGCTTATACAATCTCTTTGAAATTCACCAATATGCTCAACTTTCCTGCAAGTTTGCTACGTGTTAGAAGATTCAATTGGAGAAATAAACGTCGTTTTTTGTATTAAAAAAACGCCTCGCAATATACTATGGTCGCGACTTAACAGGCAGTAACGGAACTTTTCACTCGCGTTGAGGACGTTGAGTCCCAAATCGCAAATGATGATAAAATTCTGACAGTTTGGTATGTTTTTGTATGAAGTATTTCAGAGGTCGTGTAAAAATTCCACGACAATTAGGAAGTTCGTTATTGAACAATTAACATTCGCAAATTTAATGTTGTTTTATGGAAACTGATGTAACTTTGCAATAAGTTTTTTTTTTGACCTCTCAATTTTATAATATCTACAATATACTGAAAGCAACGAAAACAAAACGAAGTTTATTCATAAAATTTTTTTTTATTTCTTTTAAAAATTGTTCTTAACAAAATGTTAATTTTTTTATAACGAGCTTCTTAATCGTCGTGAAATTTTGATACGACCTCTTAAATACTTCATACAAAAACATACCAAATTTTCAGAATTTTCTCATCATTTTTTAATTCAACCCTTAAGGAGGTTCAAGTAATGATAATAGAATTCTGAAAATTTGGTATGTTTTTACATGAAGTATTCAGGAGGTCATGTAAAAATTTCATGACGATTAAGAAGCTATTTATTGAACAATTAACATTAACATGTTTCATAGGGACTCAACATCCTTAAGGCGTCACGTCTATGGGGTTCACCGAAAAATCAGATTTTATTGCGATTTTTTTAAAAGAATACTTGAAGAGCATTGAAAATGAGCTTTCGAGAGCTTATTCTACAAGTGTTGGCGTATACAAAAAAAAAATATGTGTGAAAATATACAAAATTGCAGGTTAGGTGTAACTACATTAAGAACAGTTTTTTAGATGCTTTGCGGAAGGATGCAGTACTGCAAGGATGTTGAGTCCCTATGAAACATGTTAATGTTAATTGTTCAATAATTAGCTTCTTAATCGTCGTGAAATTTTTACACGACCTTCTGAATACTTCATGTAGAAACATACCAAATTTTCAGAATTCTATCATCATTACTTCAACCTCCTTAGGGGTTGAAGTAAAAAATGATAAGAAAATTCTGAAAATTTGGTATGTTTTTGTATGAAGTATTTAAGAGGTCGCGTTAAAATTTCACCACGATTAAAAAGCTCGTTATTGAAAAATTAACATTTTGTTAAGAACAATTTTTAAAAGAAATAAAAAACAATTTATCAATAAACTTCGTTTTGTTTCCGTTGCTTTCAGTATATTGTAGATATTACAAAATTGAGAGGTCGAAAAAAAAATCTTATCGCGCAGTTACATCAGTTTCCATAAAACAACATTTAATTTGTGAATGTTAATTGTTCAATAACGAGCTTCCTAATTGTCGTGACATTTTTACACGACCACTGAAATACTTCATACAAAAAGGTACCAAATTTTCAGAATTTTATTATCATTTGCGATTTGGGACTCAACATCCTTAAAGAATTAGCATCGAGACAAAAAAATGTTGTCGTTTATATTCGTTTTTCTAAAAAAGTACATACGATTATTAAAAATATGGTGTTTTCGTAAAAGAGGCATCATTTGCGTTAATTCTTGATTCGCTAATAAATCGGCCTTAATTTGCTTATAAAAACGAGACGTGTCGATAAATCGTAAATTCTGTGTATACTTCTTTCGAGAATCTATGTAAAAAGCTACAATCAAAAAATCAAGTCGATCGGATGAAAACTGCCGAAATTCTGTATCCTCCCGACACCAAAACCGTGGTTTCGAGAAAAACGCGTTTAAAGTTTCCAGACTAATTTCCCATGTAGGGTGATCGGTAGTGGCCAGTGATCGGCTTCGGCCAATGCATGGTTCGCACTCGAGCTTGGCCCGATCATCGACCGAGCCTCGGATGATAAGTGTGGCTCGATGTCGGCACTCAATATTGGCCCTCGTATGGCTTATGAGAATTGGCCGAGCATCGCGTATGAGCTCGTTCGAGAATCGGCCAACAATGAGTCCCCGTCAAGATTGCCATCATTGGCACTCGAGCTTGGCCCGATTATCGACCAAGTCTTGATGGATCACTGTGACCCGATATGGATAACCAAAATTGGCCCTACACTGCCAAAAATATAAACAGGGTGAGGCACATAAAGTGTTACAGAGCAATAGCACTCAAACTATTGATCATATCCAAAAATGTTTCAGACAAAAGTTTCAATGTTCGAGACGGCCGTCATACTGGACCACCGTATTGTTTTTATCGGTGGAGGCGCTGAACCTACGTCAAGGTCAACTCCACTTTTTAAAATGGAACCGGATATTTTTTTTCGATGACATTATTACCGTTTTTAAGACGAATTCAGCGACTTACGAAACATCGGTAATAATGCCATCGAAAAAATACATGTTTCCATTTAAAAAAAGTGGATTTGACCTTGACGTAGCTTCAACGCCTCCACCGATAAAAAAAATAGGGTGGTCCAATATGACGGCCTTCTCGAACACTGAAACTTTTGTCTGAAACATTTTTGGATATGATCAACAGTTCGAGTGCCATTGCTCTGTAACACTTTATGTGCCTCACCCTGTATATATAGTTTTTCTATTGTATTTCGTCATTCCTTGGCCTTTTGAGATGATTCCTTCGAAGAAAATATTTCACCTATATGGCAATCGAACCTACAACCTACCTACTCATAGTTACGCACGCTGCCCCTATGCTACCGAGTGCTGTCAACATGCGGGTCGCAAATATGGCATCTTATGCCATATCTCTTCATTAGACTAAATGGATTCTTATAATTATTTCTTGACTAGACCAAATCAATTCTTATAATTATTTGATGTATCACATAAACTATATTAATTAGTTGATATCATTGTGATAATTACAGAGTTTTATCGAATAAGACGCTAGAGATTTTTCAAGCATGGCCTATATATATATCGTATATATTCTGGTATTCCACGTGCATCCGGTGGACTTTTTCCCTGACCCCCGCCAAGTCGATTTATTTATTTTTATCTGATTCCATTGACTCTAAAAGACATCCTGTTTTTTTTTTACATTTTTCGCAACAACCCTTACAAAAAAAATATTTTTTTCGAAAACAACGTCTTGATTGCAGCTGGAATTACTAAAAGTAATTCCAGCTGCAATTCCGAATACCTGGCAGCTCTGACATAGGTAGAATTTTGCACGGATTACCTTTTTGATAATATATGTCACCGCTTAAATGGATTTTTTGGCGCAGCCCGATAGTTTTCGAAATATCGAATTCTAAAAACTGATAATCGAATGCGCTAATATATCTATATCGATCATAGCGTGCCACCGCTGTCTCTACTTTATTGACACGTTCCACAAATGATTTACGTCTTCACTATAAGATTACTATAATGTTGTTCATATAGTCACTTTTCGTAAGATCTTGTAACAGTTTATACTCAACAAGTGTTACCCATGAAAGAAATTAGGAGAGCAGCCATAAAAAAAATCGGGCTCCGTGAAGGTTTGAATATGGATTCCCTACTAGGGCTTTCCCCAACACAATCGGACTAGGCCCCGACAGGAAAAAAACAGGGTTGGGCATTTTATTTAAAAAAGGTCGTAGCGAGTAAAATGGTAAAGGGCCCAGACGGGATTCATCAGGGGAGTGGTTGTTACAGGGCATACAATACAAACTGTAAAACTGAACTTGTTTTTTATTTTCTAATTTCGAGGTGAATAATAAATAATTCTTTATTTGAAGAAAATAGTTTTCATTATTGCTAAACACCTCGCTTGCTATGTATCCACTAATAAAGTTGATCATTATAGGGCACCCGTGAAAGAAATTAGAAGGGCAGTCTTAAAAAAAGTTCAGGCTCCGTGAGGGTTTGAATATGGATTCCCTACTAGGGCTTTCCACAACACAATCGGACTAGGCCCCGACAGGAAAATAACAGGGCTGGGTAATTTATTTAAAAAAGGTCGTAGCGAGTAAAATGATATAGGGCCCAGACGTGATTCATCAGGGGAGTGGTTGTTACAGGGCATACAATATAAACTGTAAAACTGAACTTGTTTTTTATTTTCTAATTTCGAGGTGAATAATAAATAATCCTTTATTTGAAGAAAATAGTTTTCATTATTGCTAAACACCTCGCTTGCTATGTATCCACTAATAAAGTTGATCATTATATGGCAGTAATAGGGTTGCTTCATGGCTTCGATTGGGTTCTGTTGAGGCAACCAGTCGGGCCCTGATTTATAAGCCTCCTTAGGCCCTCGTCGACAAAGTGTGACCGGCCTCAAATGGACCTGGTCGGGTGCCATTTTAGGACCCTTTTAGAGTAAGGGAAAAATAATCGAGGCCTAGTCAAAGCCTTGGCAGAATTACCAGTCGGGCCCTGATTCAAACGCCTCTTAAGGCCCTCGTCGACAAAGTGTGACCGGCCTCAAAGGGACCCGGTCGGGGGCCATGTTAGGGCCCTTATAAAGTAAGGGAAAAATAATCGGGGCTTAGTCAAAGCCCTGGCTGAATTCTTTCACGGGTAATGTCAACTATGTAGATAGTACAAACTTGCACTGAGAAAAATGTCCATAGCATTTATTTAAAAAAACGCCCATGCTAAAAGTGGACACATTAAAATTCATATAGCTTATTGCTACCGCAATCATAATATGGTTAACACAACTATAAGGGTCTATCTAATCATGCCGTTTTGGTAGTGTGTTTTTTTTATCTAGTATCCCTGAAATAACTATTAACTACTGTAAAAGACTTTAAAATATTGATATAGTTAATTCAGTTAATATTTTTACAATAGTTAGTAGTTTTCTCGGGGATAATACATAGTCGAGCACGCGACCAAAGTCGTATGTTTACGTATACTTTTCGCTTATATTTGTGTTAACCATATTATGATTGCGTTGGCAATAATGTATAGGGAATTCGACTATCCTCTCTTTCACTTTTCTCTCAGTGTACTTTCACGGATTTCACGGATACGCTGTTTCGTGGATTCCGGAGCGCTCGTAGGCGCTTCGGAAAATGAGCTGCAACAGGCATCCAAAGGTTTTTTTCGCGTATAATTCCTTTTGAATATCATTCTTGTGATGCTTATACATAATTTAAGCCAATGAACAATGGTGAAAGTGTTGTTTCTTCTCAGATGTAACGCCTTAATTGAAGAAAATCGAGGTCCTATAATATAGGCAGATAACGATTTTTCCCTGGAAGAACAATTCCATTTCTTGCGCGACGCGAATCCTTTCCCATATGTCCATGAATATTTAAGTAACTAACTCTTCGTCACGATTTAAAATGAAAAAATATATACATCGCTCATGCTTTTCGCTTATGTTTTAAAAACCATCAAGTCCCCTCTATTCAGAAGTCAACGCGGTCGGTGAGCCGTTTTCCCGTTGATGAAATAAAAATTCTGAGAGAAATTATGAAATTGGAATTTGCGAATCGTCGTACCCGTCAGCGGCATTGGTAGGACAGGGCAATAGGGACCCGCGCCAGGTGCGCAAACCCGAGGGGCGCGATCAGCGAACCGATTCTTCGTATAAAATAGAGAATATGAATTTTAATAACGAATAAATAAATAAAAAACGGTGGGTCAAAATTTACCACCCATCGCAAAAAACGCGTTGAGTGATCGCAGATGCACGGCGGTAACGTGTTTGCGGGCGTCAAGCAGTAGCACCTGGCGTGGCTCATCCACGTGTGAAATGATGGAACCAGATAAATCGATGGACGATATACGACGTACGGCGCCGTATGCTCAATTGTTTCAAGAATTACTACCATGTACCGGCTAAGTTATGTAGATAGTTCACAGTGATCAGTCATATAGACGCTAGCCATCAGATTGTCATCCGCGTTCTATCCTAGAATAGATATCTATACAAAACTCGAATAAAAAGCTGATGGTCACTTTCTGTGATGAATAAAGTACAACTCGTTAAAAAAATGCGGTATTTTAGACTAAAATGTATTCCCGTTAGGTATACAAGAGAGTCAGTTCAAATGAACTCATCTATTGATTTTCAACATAATCGTTCAGATTTGTTTCTTTCCTCAGACGAATTTCACCCAACCTACTCGATACTAAGTCCTTGTGTTGGTGACTCCCTCTACTAACGCCGAGACATAGACACTGTAAGACAAAATGACTACGTACACACAGAGAAATGTATAGTAACCTCAACCATATTTCGACCATATTTTATATTACCCTGTGGGGACAATAATATTTTATAGTCATGTTTACCGCCGAAAATGTAGCTTATGATATTTTAGCAGTTGTGTTAACTATGATCATATGTTAACCGCAACCAACAATCTTTCAAGGATACGTTGTTTGGTAATGCTATATAATATAGTAGGTTTTCATAAAATAGATGATTCCTTACACTATCAAACAATAGTGGTTTTTACCATATTGAATGGTATGTCTACTAAATGTATATGATATTTCATAAATTCAAAAATTCAAAAATGTTCAATTGAGAGTAATACCTGTATGATTGTTTATCATGATTTGTTATTCCTTGACCTCCTGAAATGATTCCTATTGAAGAAAATATTTCACCTACATGGAGATTCGAACCTACGACCTTCAGGTACGCTGCCACTATGCTACCGGGTACTTATGGTATTTCGATTGTAGATTTGGCATAACGGATAAAAGTAATTCCAGCTGCATTTCCGAATAGCTGCTACCTCTGATATAGGTGGAATTTTGCACAGATTGCTTTTTTGATAAAATATGTCACTGCTGAAATGGACTTTTGGCGCGGCCCAATAGTTATCGAAATATCGGATTCTAAAAACTGATAAATGAATGCGCTAATATATCTATATCGATCATAACGTGCCACCGCTGTCTCTACTTTATTGGCAAATGATTTACGTCTTCACTATACGATTATCATAATGTTATTCATATAGTCACTTTTCGTAAGATCTTGTAACAGTTTATACTCAACAAGTGTTAATGTCAACCATATAAATAGTACAAACTTACACTGAGAAAAATGTTCATAGTATTTATAATATAAAAAAACGCCCATGGTAAAAGTGGGCATAGTAAAATTCATATAGCTTATTGCTACCGTAATCATAATATGGTTAACACAACTATAAGCGTCTATCTAATCATGCTGTTTTGGTAGTGTGATTTTTTAAATCTAGTATCCCTGGAATAACTATTAACTACTGTGAAAGACTTTACAATATCGATATAGTTAATTCAGTTAATATTTTTACGATAGTTAGTAGTTTTTTCCAGGATAATAGTCGAGCACGCCACCAAAGTTGCATGTGTAGATATATTTTTCGCTTATAGTTGTGTTAACGATATTATGATTACGGTGCCAATAAACTATACAGGATTTTACTATCTTCTCTTTTGACGTGGGCGTCTTTCATAAATACCCTGTACTTTGCTCTCACAATCAGTGCAGCATTAGTATTTGTGCGCCGATTTTGTGATATAGCTGAATTAACCATATCGATATTATAAAGTCTTTAACAATAGTGTATAGTAATTTCGGAGATACTAGATAGTCAAACACGCCATCAAAGTTGCATGTTTACCTATACTTTCTGCTTATAGTTCTGTTAACCATATTATGATTGCGTTAACAATAAAATATAGGGAATTCGACTATACTGTCTTTTACCATGCGTGTTTGTCGTAAATACCATGCCCTTTTTTCTCAGTGTATGTCCAAATACCTATGCCTGCAAGCACCAAGTGTATAGTTATCTGTATTAAATGGAATACCATACTCAAACGGCTGATGGAGCAAGAACTACAAGTATGCGAGTAAGACCATTCCCCTTCTTGGGTTTTTGTACAAATTCCTGTATCTTGACTCTTAACCACATTTCGTGTATATCATACCTACATTTTATCCTCTCTAGTTGTAAATTGTTTCTGCCAATCGTCTCTATTAGAACGAATTAAAAATTCTTTATACGTTCCTCCTGCATCAGAGGGTGGTGACTCATTCACTATTGTTACAGATGTTGATAAATTGGTAAAATAGCTTGTGAAATCGCTGGTCAAACCCCGCCGGGGGGAAGGGGGCTTCAGCATTCGGATACCCGAGCACAATGTGCCATACGCATGAAATAACGATATGTATGTTTGTCATAGTTTTGATTTTCTATATGATCTGACTGTTTCTTTGCAGATATACTGATAATGACGTTGGTGATCGCATCGTTGGAAGACAACGAAAGCTTCGTAGAGAATTTATTTAGGCAAATGTGGGCTACGAAAATACCCCAAACGTTTTTTGGAATGCTCACCAGAAATCTACAACCTACATTTGCAAGATTACATTTTTTATCATAAAGAATATGAAGAAATCAAAAGATTGAAAAGAATCTTAGTTACATTCCAACTATTCCAACTTCAACATCGATGCTGATAATATCACATTTTATGTATCTTAAGAGCACTAGAGAGGCTAAAAATAGAGAAGAGTCCTTCTTTCATAAATATTCATGTAATTTCATCTTGTATGGAAAAAATGGTATAAATCAAGTTTAAACAAAATAAGATTAGAGGACAGTTAGGTGTGCCGACATCTGCTCAATGCGCTCCGACACATATATATCTGCTCTCACACATTTGATCGATCCTTTGCATATATATTGGTAATATTCCATGTTGTATATTTTAATTAACTACAAGGGCATGGGTAAAAATGAATTGGTAAAACTCGATTTTTTGTTTTTAAGTATTCTTATAGTTTGATCTTTTAGCGAAAGAAAAAATGAATTCGACATTTGCTAATATGCGTGCTGCTGGCGTCAGTGGCAAAAAGGCGAGCAGTTAGCACGTTAGGCTGACATTATAAATGAGCCGGCATTGAATATCGTTGTTTAAAAGGCGATATAATCAATTTCCGAAGTACTATCGGATAAAGAATAATTAGGAAGATTCGTGCACCTCTCCACGCAAAACACCACTAAAAGTGCACATTCCCTAGTGAGGAAGATAGCGAGGAAAGAACCTGTCAGTAGCGTAGAAATCGTGCAGATGGAAAAATCCACCGCAGTTGCACCATTCAACGATGGATGCGTAGATGAACAGGCCAGAGCGGCTGCTGATACAGTTGCCCGTGTGCGAAATATCCATATGGTAGGTCTGTTCCGGTCACTTTTATGATTAGTCCCTACACCTATTTCCTGATTATTCTGAGTACCAAGCTCGGGACATCGTTACTTTCTAACTTCCCAGTCGAAAATCTGTCTGTTCAATCCTCTATAACCTGCAGTTTGGCAATTATAGACGCACCAACGTTGCAGGCAAAGCTCACCTTTATCTCTTGTTTCGGACTCTCGGGTTTGACGTCCATGCGTACGCAAGCAATAGTTATAAACGGAGTAGACGGTTATAAACATGACCTGGCATCGCCGATTGATCGTAAGTAGAGCATTTATATGAAAAGTCCGCACTCGAAACTTTGAACGCGTTTTTCTCGAAATGGTTTTTTAAAACGGTGTACACTCTCAATGGAAGAATTTCCAAGCTGTCCGTCTCAAATGTTAACACAACATTCTTCACGCCAGTATTTTTTTTGCTGTGGATGCTTTTTTTTGCGAAATCGCTATATTTTTTTTAACGAAAGACAGTCGAAAAAATAGGCTAAATTCGATACTTTATTTTCAAACCGACGGAATTGTTTTGTATTTTGATTTAAAAAAACTTCCATAGCAAGATAGCGGCTTCCATACTGATTAACAATCTTTTTACAAATTTTGTTTCAGATAATATTAACGGCCACAGCCGTGTTCATCGTGAGGACACCTTTTTCGGAGACATTTTGAACCGTTAAAAAATTTAACAATATAAAAATGATGTTGGAGTTCCCACTTTACCGACCGATACGATTCTCTAGCCTCTCCGCGTCTACGCTAGAGGCGCGGGTGCGACCGACCCTACGCCGTTTCCTTTTACTTTTCTTTTTTACGTTACTCTATGCTTTATTAGACAAGGTCTCGATTCACGAGTTGTACTTTATATCACAATACAATAAAAACTTCCTTCAAAAGGGAGACAAGGTCGTCTATCACGTATCCAGCAATTAGCTCCATCGTTTCCCACACAATCGCCTCAACAAATAATCGCTGAAAAACTTATTTACTGCTCTTCATTAGTGCTTTGATTCGACATAAAAAAATCAGACCGATTAGCGTATTGCAAACATCGAAAATAAAATGACGAAAATCAGCTATTTTCCGACCCGCTACGCTGTGATGATTCCTTAATTTTTTTCTTGCAACAGACTTTTAAATCTTAAACACGTTTCCTATACATCAGAAAATCAAACCTTAACCTATATCGAAAACCGGACCTAAGGGCACCATAAGGTTCACCAATGTACCAACATTTTGATGTGCCAAAATGGTGTTACTAGATAGTATTTAATTAGCGTGAAGAAGACTTACTTAACCGGCGCGGAAAACTGACGTAAAACCGGATTTTCTATTTTCCCATAAGAAAATAGCTTTTAGAATTTCCGGAAGTATAGAACTCGGCATTTTTTTTAAACTTTAACGCTTAACTTTTTTGCAGTATGGCGAAAATAACATTTTTGTGCCGCTTTTGTGATAGAAAAAAAATTGATCGATGTAGCCTATATTGACGGTATTACGGTTCTTGATGTTACTGAGGCCGAATCTGATATCATATTTTTTAATTTCGAAATGGTGAATGCAAATTCGAACGGTAGTTCGATTTCGATGAAATTGAGTGGTCTACGGTTTTGAAGATCGGTTTCGAGTTCGAATCGGATTTAAAGTTAGATTTTCGAAATTGTAAATGCCGGTTGCAATATAGTAAACGAAAATTCGAAAAATTATTGGTTTTGAACGGATGTTTCTATCTTTTGGTGTTTGAGGTAAGATTTTACGCCATACCCTAAATATTCGATACGGCGTTCATTTTGTAAAGTTAAATACCGAGATTCTTCTTTATTTGTTGTCCAAGCTCATTACTGAAGATAATTAATTGAACATGACAACAATCATTGAGACACACAAAATAAACCAAGACAATGATAGATACAGAAAACAAAAAATAAAACAAAATACGAAAAGTACAAACAGAAAAAACTTAATACATAAAGTACGAAAAATCTAAAATCGGAGTCAACAACCGCCACGTCCTCGATTCGTGACTGTGGGTTAGGGAAAAAGCAGGATGTGAAACCATAAAAAATATTCTTTTCCATTTTTAATTATGAATAATAGTTTGCCATAAATTATCTACTATATTTAGATCCGTCATAATACATCCGAGCTTTAGATCTCAAGACTCAAGGCTCAAATTCGAAATTCTCAACCACAAACATCTAGATACAAATTTTCGTCGGAATCAAAAAATTTTTTCATTTGCATCCGCCATTTTGAACCGTGAAAATCTGATTCCAGATTCAAATTCTGCGACCTTAAAAACCATAGAATACTGATTTTCATAAAATTGAAATCATCTTTTTAATTCTCATCCGATAAATTGAATTGAAAAAATCTGATTTCAAATTTGATTTCAGTGACCTCAAAAATCATGATTTACCCAATACTAGTCAAATCGGTATAGTAAAAACACGTTTTTTTTAAAAATGCTCACATGGGTGTGATAACGCGAAAGTGGCTCGACTTCTCTCTGCCCATATGTGTGTCACTTACAATCAAGGGGTTCAGCAACTGTCATAAGAGAAACATCATTAAGTGATGTGCTTAGGCTGCGTGAACGTTTCGTAAAATTTGGTAAAACATTGATCCAATGAAATAAATCTTACTTCAACATCTAAAATACTATCCTAAACATATGCAATTGTATAATTTTAAGACCACACAAATGTGGATGTCTCGTTCTACATAAAAGCGCAGCAGTGAGTTTACAAACTTTTTCGTTTCAAACTAGGTAGATTTATCATTTTTGCTAGTGTTAGTGATAATGACACGCGAGTCCAGCTATTTCACGATTCCATATTACGATAAAACGAGCTATTCCAATGGCAACAGCCTCAAAAGATATAACTCCAGATATGACAACTTGATGAGCGAAAAACACGATTAACATCCCAATTTTAATACTTATTCAAACGCAAAAGCCCCAACGTTCCTACTTACCCAATTTCGCCAAATCGCCATTTAGTGTGGCATCGATTTAGACGAACGAACAGTTTGCCAGTCCATCGTCGGCTTTTCGTGCGATACTTAACTTTTTTTCCCGTATACTCCTAACGTATTTCCAAAATAAACAAAGAAAAGCAATATGCTAAACTAGAAAAAGCGCGGCAAATTAAAAAAAAATCATATTGAAATATACTCTCACAAGGAACATCCCTCAGGTGACACCCTTCGATTTTGTTGAAATTTGGATATGTTATAAAGCACCGAAAAGTAAGCGATACGTATTTTTTTTTATCGGCGGAAAAACGGTTTTAAGGGGTGAAACGCGCCCTCGAAAATAGGGGTGTTTTTCGTTTTTCGTCGATAATGGTATCGTTCTCATCTCCAATGTATAGTACATGAAAAAATAAACATTGTTGCAATTTGAATTTTTTTTATATCTCATACCGTTAAAACGTTATCGACGAAAAACGAAAAAACATCCCCATTTTGAGGGTGCGTTTCACCCCTCAAAACCGTTTTTCCGCCGATAAAAAAAAATACGTGTCTCAAAATTTTTGATGCTCTATCACATATATGAGTTTCAACAAAATCGGAGGCGGACACCTGAGGGATGTTCCTTGTCAGTGAAGGCACGAAAAAGGTGTCAGGAATCGAACGATTTATATTGGACTGGAAAAACAATTCCGTAAAACTCATAATTTTTTCATAAATAGTGAAGATTAATGTTAATCTTATAAATAATATAAATATAATAAATCATAATATAAAATATTTATAATTATAATTATAAATAAATAATATATGTGTATACAGCGGCTTAAAGCGTGTATAAAGCGGCTTGCGCGTCCAAACATGCTTCCCGGTGACAGTGTGCGGTAGCTGCGTATTGTGTTTTGGCAAGAAAAAGTAAATATTTTTGATCGGAGTTTTTTCTCCAATTACTCTGTTGGTATTGAACGGGAGTATTGATTTTTTTCATCCTAATAAATAGAGCCTTACAAATTGAAAGAACATGATTGGTATTCACTGTAAATTATTTTAGACTAAAAATGGCGGTGGGTACGGTGGATACCATTTTTGTGGGTACGGTTGTAACATAGGATTGTTTTTGTGTTCGATTTTCTAGATGCCAAAAGACTGAAGCAAATACCAAGAGGACGATAAACATCCCATCCGAATCACCAGGAAAGGAGGACTTTTACTGCCTTGTTTATGTCGCATCTTATATAGGGAGCCCTCCAAGAGAAAAATGTACACAATACACAAACTGCTAACTTTGGGTTCACGACGAATGCACAAACAGTAGCCCAAACTGCTAATGTCATAAGGGCTAGTTAGATTGATCCTTCCTGTAACCCAGTCCAAACAAAATTAATTTCTATGGTCACCTTTTCATTTGAGCCGTAAAGATGATCTAAGTTCTATTGAAAACATGTTATTTCTTAATCGATTCTAGCAGACAAAGAGAAGTTATTAACATGAAATAGAGCATTTCATGTTAATAACGTCTCTTTGTAATGGAAAAAAGTTTTATTTTATCTAAGTTGGTTTTGTGCCCATGTTAGGTTTATTTTTAGTTAGGCGAGAGTTTAAATGATGGGTTGGCTACTAGTTCAATGTTCACCGATTCTAAATCATTATAAAAAGTGTGCCATGTTAGCCATAAAATGATAAAAGGCTTTTTTTTCTGTCATTTAAGTGTAATAAAGCTATATTAAAGACATTTTGTCTATGACTCTTTGTGTTTGTTACAATCGATCCCCGTGCCGGGATTGGTTGTAAAAGAGACATATTTGTTTCGAAATTAGTTTGGTTGGGTAACTATGGCACCTAGAATTCAAATTGTAGTACTAATTTAATGATATATAAATACCTTTTCATTCGTGCATTTTCTTTAAAGCTTGGTTGTATAATAGCGATGCTACGGACCATAGAAGCAGAATTGTTACAACCGTACCCAGTCTGTCCTACTCCGGCCTCTAGGTTACACGTGTCCAAAGTTGAGCGGTTAGAATACAACTAAGTATTGATTTTAAAGGTAAAAATGAATTATAAGTACAACATTGCTAAAAAATTCGAAATCCTACCAAGTCGTGGCACTATTCATACTATTTAGTGAACCCAAATGGTACTTTGATTTTCTATCACTAGCAAAGTTGTTAGACAGCCTTGAAAAAAAGGGTGGATAAAGTACTAGAAGGTAGTTCATATTTCTACGTACACTCTGTAAGCTTGCGGTAGAAAGTTTGCTCTAACCAATTATGAAAGTTGAAACTTCGTGGAGATGGTGCGCATTTGGGGCAGCTTGGTGTGCACGGCGAAGAATCCTACAGCTGGCTAGACTCCCTCATGTTCGGCCTGGTCTCTATCAACTTTCCTCATCGACCGTCTCGATATTTTAGAAGAGACGAGGTGCACTTAAACCTGATGTGTCTACGCCTCGGTATTTAATTATTGCGAACAAATGTGACACCATTTTATGATGGAGCGTCAGCTGCGCATCGGCGGTTCACTTGGTTGCGCATTACCATGACTTTTTCAATGCTTCTGACGACAATAATTTTTTTTTACTTAACATATGGCGGAGCATTTTTTTAACAAAATATTTTAGTAATACCTGGGACAGGCCGTCGGTCAAAATCTCCCGAAAATATATTTTCCGACTCCCAAATATAATATATTTTTTACGGACAGTCGATCGATTTGTTTACTTGTCGCGCCCACAAAACACGGCCCGTAATGTATATGCTTGTTTCGTTTCACCGCCCTCGTCTCTTTGCACTCTTTACTCTGGAACAATAATGGTGAAACGGTTATTCCGTTTTCTAAACCGGATATTGCTGCACGGAGATCGAATAACGTCAGCGTCAAGTTATATGGGTATTACGCACGGCTAAACAAGATTCATGTGCTCCGAACAAGGAGGTCGCGATATGCACAGCGCTGATGTTCATACAGAAAATCCAAAAATATAGCGTTGCACGAAGCGAGCGAAGGACAGAATGAGAAAGAGACAGAACGAATCAGAGAGAGGGCAAATAGTGAAAGTGGCTAATTTTAAGTATTCGGTTGTAGATTATTGTGAATCGCACAATTCATTTTACCCCTGTGCAGGTTTGGGTGTGAACAAATGCATTTTACATATTTTGTGGATTTTCCTGTATTTACCTGGGCGAATTCCGGTTATTATCAAACTTAAGGGGTAAGGCCACTGTAAATTTTTTGAAAAATCGATTTTTTTTATTGGCTTAAAAAATAGTTTAAACCCTCTAGAATAAGAAAAAAAAGGTCCTGTGCGAAAAAAAATTTGTTGTCCTTAGGAAATGAAGGTCGCCGCCAAGCGTGTCAAAACTTGCTCCGAAACGACTGCAATTATATCGGAGATGGCGATTCCAAAACTTTCAAAGGCATCGTGGATTCGAAGCCTTATGAAAATGTTGATGTTAAAAAAAAAAGAGTGCATAGATCACGTGCAAAAAAGAATGGGCACTCGATTGAGAAACTTAAAAAAAGGAACAAAAGGTCTCGGGGGAAGAGGAAAACTCACTGCCAAATTGATTGACGAACTAAGCATTTATTACGGCTTAGCAATCCGTCGAAATTCCGATTCCATCAAAAATATTAAAAATGAGATCTGGGCAACCCTTTTTCACAAAATGTCAACGGATGAAAAGCCTCAGCACGAAAAATGTTCGGAGAATTGGTGCAGTTGGAAGAAAGCGAAAGCAGAAAATGCCTTGGATGCGTATCATCACAATCAGGCAATGAGTGAGGAGGTTTATCAAGCCATCAAACCCATCTACATGGAATTGAGCCGGGACGAGTTGCTGGAGCGTTGCTTGGGGGCCTATACTCAAAACAATAACGAAAGTTTCAACGCTACCGTTTGGAGTTTGGCCCCCAAATCATCCTCAAGCGGAAAAACTGTACTAGATATTGCGACGGATATCGCTGTTTGCATATTCAAAGGCGGCCTTACCAACGTCTTGCAAATATTCAAGATGTTGGAGGTGGAAATTGGTGTACAGTTATATAATTTCTGCATCGAAGCCGACGCCAAACGCATCACGCACGCGGAGACATCTCTGAGCGACGTGGCCAAAAGTGCGCGCGCGCTCCAAAAATCAACCAGGAAAGACGAAGAAGACGAAAATTTGGCTATCGAAGGACAAATGTATGGTGCTGGGATTGCAGACTAACGGTAACATTTTTTTTTAACTTCTTTTTTTAATTTTTTCCAATAAAAAACTATTCGCAAAACTTTAAACGCGTTTTTCTCGAAACATGGTTTTTCAAAATGGCACGCAGCATAACTCGAACAATTTTCATTTTTTTTACTTGAAATTTTAACCAGATGTGAACATTTACATTATCTTGAGAATGTCGATCGGAATTTTCAAGAACTTTATTTATTGATTTTTTATTAACGAAAAACTTGCCGTTTTTTTCGTCAAAAATCAATTTTTTTTTCAAACGCACGCCAAATCCACAAAAATTGATACTTTTTAAAATCCGATCGACATTCTCTAGCTATAGCCCTCTAGATTAATGGTTTTTTTTTTTTTTGTTCTAGATTCAAAAGTGCACCAGTGGTGCTGCGTGCCGCGGAGCCCTGGAAGCAAAACATGTCCCGGGAAGATAGCTGTGGAACCGCCATTTTGTTTTTTTTTTACTGTAAAAAAATTTTATAATAAAGTTTAATGTATGCCCGATAACACCATTAAAAGTTTTTTTTCAAATACCTTCAATTTCGGGAGCAAAAAATTAGTGAAAAAACCTTTTTTTTGGGCCGTTACAGTGGCCTTACTCGTTAAGTTAGCAGTAACGTGATATGAAGGACAAGATAATGAAGCTCCTCGAAGAAAAAGGAGGACACGCAGCCCTTTTTGCCCGTCACGAAATCTGTCAGAAAATAGGGAAACTACAAAATCAAAGACCCAGGCAGAAAAAATGGTATGAGTCCCATTCGTACCATTCCGTACCGCATTCAATGAGCTTCATTTCCAACCATGAATGGACAACAATCCAAAAGATAGTCATCCTTGCTACCACACACGTCACCATGAATTGCGATGAATAACTTTTCGTTCCGCAACTGTGGGCTGAAACGCAAATGATACAAGCACTTACGCTATCCCAACTCCACAAGAATAAATTACCGACATACCACTCGCAAGTGCACAGCCATAAACATAACAACGGGAGACAGATGTGATGCTCTACACGTGGAAGGTCTTTCTACTGAAATTAAACACTCACGGAGTAATAATGGCGCGGATTGGACAGTCCACCAGAGGGTGAGGTTATCCGCAAAAACGACCACACCACTCATGCAATCGGTAACATTCTTGGCTGTGATTGATGCGGTGGAATACGAAACCAATGGTACAGCAACCATGCTCGTTGCAGCGAGGGTACTCTACATTGTAGGGATTATAAACAGTGAGTATACGCATAATGCGACAGGCATTTAAAAATCGACTTTGCGATGATCATCATAAAACGACCAGCTTCTTCAAGTCCATTATAATTATCCGTATGCAACTATGCCTTCAAATTCACAAGCATCGGAGCGAATAGTACAAGTCAGCCATCTATAAAAAATGCAGGGATATGCGCAGATTTGACGAGTGCATCGTGGATCTGTCATTTCCGGCAATGAGACTCGCCAACATCCGACAACGTAACATCTTAAAACTTCACTGATCAACTTTGGGTTGATTCAATTGAAGAAAATGTTTTTGATGCGATCCAACCCATTTCGGAAGATCTCCGTAAAAAAATTAGAAAGATGCCTTTTCGTGTTCAATTCTAATAATGAGGCGAACAATTTGGAGAATAGCTCTAATAGTTGTGCCCAGAGGACGAACTCGGTACACATTACTGCACATACCTTCGACAGATCTTCTTTTATAGAAAACTTACAACCGTATTAACGGCTTCTTTATTAGATTCAATGTGATTTTTTCTTCATGAAAAGTCTTAAACCAAGAGCTCGATAACTGGCTAATGATGCGTTTTGGTGAGTTAGAAAAAAATCGTACATAACCTCACGTTTACCTCTAACATTGCAGTTCTGCAATGCTCAAACCAATTGAAGACAATGCTAAATTAATATCTTGCCGTATCTCAAAGCCAAAAATATGGATTATTCTTCGATCGATGACATTGAAAAATCTGCCTACAGGTACCAAGAAGCCAAAATGTAGATATCCATTCGATAGTTTAAGAATGATAACAAATTCGGATAATTTGGTATCGTGTATGTATTACTTCAGTGAAGAATAAGTACTACATTTGTTGGGTTCCAAACGAAGTGTCTAAATGGCTTATTCAGTTTTAATGATCAATGATTATTTCCCAGAAACATTTTTCCATTTCATTGAGTTTTAATTCAGAATCTACGTATTGCTGAAGAAACCGGCAAGCCAAGTTTTTTTCATCTCAGACTGCTCAACTTTAGCTAGTTACCTCATTTTTATGCACAGAAAGTTATTTTTGAGACACCGTGTATAAGGTTTTCAAACCAAAGGACAATGGGCAGCTCTTAAGAACTTGGCGTAAGTTTGGTGAAATTTCTCGAAAAAAAAAAATCAGAAAATTACGAAATTTGGTATTCAAGGGTTTTCGAGGTTGCTGATTGCGAATCTGGGATAAAAAATTGAAAAATTCAAAATGGCGGGTCCAAAATGGCGGATCAAATGCAAACATTCTTGCAATCGGGCGAAACTCGATGTTTGGGGGTTTTCGAGTCATTCATTACGGATCTGAGGTTTAAACTGAGGATCGCAAATTCGAATTGAATCAAACTTTGCATTTCGGTTCACCATATTGGACCCGTCGTTTTTTTTTAATTTCTTCGACCTGAGATTCGTAATTAACGATCCCTCAAAACCCGCAGATTACCGAGTTCCATGCGATTTCATTTAATTTCTGCATTTCGGTTCGCCATATGTGATCTGTTAATTTTGTTTTTTATTTTGAACTTGAGTTTTTTCCCCGTACTTTGGGGAATAACTATGAAATTTGTCTCGTCACTCTCATTGACACAAACATTGATTGACAACTACTAGTCTTAAAGTGTGAAGAAAGCAGAGGTCGTACAACAGACGTACACATACGTTATTGCAAAGGTACCTACAATATTTGTGTTTTGTCAGCTACTTATCCTCAATTATCCTCAATTTAAACCTCAGATCCGTAATGAATGACCTCGAAAACCCCCAAACATCGAGTTTCGCCCGATTGCAATAATTTTTGCATTTGATCCGCCATTTTGAATTTTTCTATTTTTTATCCCAGTACCGCAATCAGCAACCTCGAAAACCCTTGAATACCAAATTTGGTAATTTTCTGATTTTTTTTTTTCGAGAAATTTCACCCCGCGCTGATACCTGAGAAACCTCCATTTTCGTGAAAATTGACGGATCTCGATTTTCTCCAAAAGAACGGGGTTGCAACCCGAATAAAGAATAAAGGCAGCGATCTGCTATTTGGTGGAGTATTTCTACATACCCTGAACTAAAAAAAAACGCCAAAACCTTTGGTGCCTCCGCATTTGTTGTAATGTTATAACATGATAAACAAAAAAGTGTAAAAATGGGCATTTTACACACTTTTAAACAATCAGTTTTACAATGTTGAAAACGGCTTCTGAAAAATACGAAAAATAAACAGTTTTGTAGGGGGAAATCCAAGCTTTCCAACGATGCCGGTTTGGATGCTGTGCGATGATTTGGACCAGAGTTATGACCGGTCAAAGTTGAAAAATGCATTTTTTCGTAAAGCTGCGATAACTTGGCTAAAAAAAATCGCACAGAAATTGAAAAAAAACCAAATTGTTGGGAAAGATACAAGCTTTCGAATGGTCCAAACAGATTTTCGAAAAAGAAATTTCTGTTCCCCGTGTACCTTGCCAAACTCGAGCAAATCTTTGATTTTATGTTTTGTTTTATTTAACAACGAATTTCTTTATTTAAACGAAACGAAAAAAATTATTTGTAATCAGATTATCAAAGTCGAAGGTTTACACTACAAAATGCTTTTTTTTTCATTTTTTCTCCGACCATTTTTCACGGAGTTACAGCGGTTTGACAAAGGGCTATTTTTCGTCGAAAAAATAGTGATCCCTTAATTGTTGCGCTTAGTGTATTTCATATCTACGTAAAGACTTTCGTTTCTTTCTTTTTCCATTTTAAATGGACCTTCTTGCAGTAATCTTGTCACCGCAACATTGATTTTAAAAACGCACTGAGGAAAGAATCTTACTGGACATTTTCACTTGGAAAACTATTTGAACATTGTTAAGTTCATATACTACGAAAAAGCAGCTTTAATATATTTGTTAAAAGCCGTGAATGGCCCTTTTTGAAAACGGATCACAAAACATAAGCTCCTGCAAACTAGTTCTAAGCTGCTTCTTTCTTCTTCATTTAAAAGTTCAAGTACTTCATCTAAGTATTCACACAACCGCGAAGCCGTGCGATCTGGAAGGTCCTGTAGGTTAATTTCAGAACACGTTTCTGTAACTTTCATTGACTCTTCTCGGGGATCACACTCTTTTTTACTTTTTTTTAGAAGCGAATAACAAGGATAGATGTTCTTGTTCGCAGCATGAATTACTTCGTATTGCTTTCTCGTCGTATCAGCTTCAACAAAAATTGATAATGCTTCTGATGGAGTATGCTTTTTGATAATATACGTTTGATAGATGTAACATTTTTTTAATACTTTTCGGCTCTTGTTCGCCTGAAAATAATATCTTTTATTACTTTGGACGCGTCACTATGCCCTGCAGCGCGCTGACTTATTTGGGCCGCATAGGTTAACTGATCGCAAGGTACTTGTTCTCTCAAAGCGTTCGTTTTGCGCCTCTTTGTTTGCTTGCTCGCGATTTGTTGAAATCTTTTGATGGTAGGCCGGACCTTTTTATTGTCCAGGTAGGTAGTGTTCCAGTCGTATTGAGCCATTGTTCATTTTTCTCTAAAAAGCGTTCTTCCTTGTAACTAGCGGCTATCCATTTTTGTTTAAGGGGCTAGTCCACTTTGGAGCCATTAAAAAAGGCTATTTTCGCGATATTTTTGTGAGGATTTTATAAAAGATATGAATGTAAAAGTTGTTGGGCTGGATAAATAAAGTCTTGAAGTACATTGAAAAAAAATTTAATTCATTTTTAAGTACAAAAACTATAGTTTAACGTAACGCCTCAAAAATAGGTGGGCTAGGTAGCTCCATCATAACTCGGCAACGGCTTGTCTGAAACAAAAAATCAAAGTCCATTGGATTCAGTATAACACCAGCTAAAAAATGACCCTCGGATATAAAGTTTTATCAAAAAATGAAAAATAGCAGATGAAAACAAAAACGTGTTTTTTCGCAGTTTTTCGCAATTAAAGAGTAAAAATGAAAATTTTCAAACGTTGTTTCGAGAAAAACGCGTTTGAAGTTTATACTATGAAATCCTGCACCGTACAAAATCCCTTCTGATTGCTCATCATCGTGGATTTCTTCAAGTGAAATTTTCAAATAGAAAATTTGAAATTTTCAAATAAAAACACAAACTTGTCATCTATATTCCTTGCCGAACATTGTTTTAGGATTTCATAGAGTGATTTTCTAGTTATCTCCATTGCCGTCGTTGGAGATTCTGTAATAAAATTATGAAATTATTTTTTTTCACATAAAAAACTGTTTTTGCCTTTTTTGTTTAACCCTTGAACCGAACACATGGGGCGTTCGCCTTTTGGCATTTAAACAATATGGTATCCCGTGAAGGGCCGTTTACCTAGGGCGTTCGTCTTATTCTGTAAAAAAAAACATTGGGGGAGGAGTAGTTCACTGCTACAGATCCCAATGGAATCGGTTAATTCAATTAATTCATTTATTAATCCAGTCGATAAGCCGTAAAAATCCGTCGAGGTCGCAAGAGACCCACCTCTTCTGGAAACGTATGCAAAATCTCACCAGGAAAACATTTTTTTCTGTATAATTATGTTTTTTTTCGACGATTATGTTTTTTGAGTAAAAATATAAATTTTGATGAAGGTGTTAAGTAAATAAAAGCGAAAATGGATGTCTGCACCAGCGAAGAGCTTAGTGCGTCATTTCGTCCGCACAAACAAGTCGAATATTTCGGCAGAGAAAATTCTGGGGATGAAGATTATATCGAAAAAGAAGATCATCAGGAAGCGGAAGAGGAGTGCGATGAGCTTTCCGATTCGAAAACTTTTCAATTTTTGCATCAATATTTTACATTTATTAGACATTTTATCTTCTATAAGTGTCCATACTAAATAGCGATATTCAACCCTTAAAATAAATACCCTTTTTAAATTCCCGAACCCTGTCATATTTTTTTCTCAAAGTACATCATCTCAAGTTAAAATAACTCAAAGGTTCTAAAGTTAAAATAACTCAAAGGATTTTTAAAAGAAGTTACTTGATAAAAATTATGAATTTTGCAACATTACGGTGCATTTCCTGCATTTTTTTAACGATGAAATTAAGAATCCAAATTTAATATTATATCATTATTATTTATTAAACGTATAATTGAAAACACGAAGAACACCTATCTTTTTTTTTCAGAATTTTTTGTAACATTTAAGGTTTGTAAATATGTCGCGGACGCCAATGATTCCATTGGAAGGTGCCGAAGAATAGTGTCGGTTCGAGGGTTAATAGAATAAAATAAAAAATGGCGGATACATGCGGAACATTTCTTTTCAAAAACATTATCAAGAATGACTAAGTTCACGTTACGCACAAAAGCATACGCTAACTCGGCTTAACTGATATACAAAAACACTTTTAAATATAGTGTTTACATGAAAATACGTTACGTTTTGAGTCTGGAATGTATATGATGAGAAATGTCACTTTATCAAGTACAATGCGGTAAATAAATATTTTAATTGAAGTGCATACCTTCCTCTTCATTACGCACGATGGCTGCATTAAAATATCACCGCACACAAACTCAAAATCACAGGCGAAAGATAACGTTTCAACAGGAGCGCCGAGAATAGAAGTAAGCGCTTCGCGCATTGACAGAGTTCTGACTCCTGTCTCGGTTGGAGGAAGGGTGGGGCGTTATAGAAATGTCCGTTTAGTAATGTAACATTTACTAGGCTTTAACGATGCTTACTTGGTAGTAGATTTTAACGAAATTGTTGTAATCAACTATTAGTCGATTTTTTTTCTTACAAATACTCCTCCGTGCGTTGGTAATTACTGAGTTATTTCGGTTGGCTGAGATAAGAGGGACACCCTGTATATGTGTGTGTGTCTGTGTGTGCAATATTATGGCTATGGCTATTCGATTGTCACGACGGTAACGAAGAATAGAACCTATTCCGTGCAAGATCAACAACAAAGAAAAGGGGCAAACGAAACTTATCATCACTCGACAGGCTTGGTAGACATCAACGGCTTACCCGGCTTATTGTAGCCCTATTGCAATTTGGGAAACCAATCACATGGACAAAATGGAACCGCGGTCGAATGGGCGAGAAAACAACGTATAAGAAGCTCTGATGTTTTGCAGACATTTTGGCTGTTTACGTAAATAATTGCGTCACAGATCAATAAATCAACACAGATCATTAAAAAAACGAACATATTCAATTTGAGGGTATAAAAAAGACGTGAAATATATTTCTGTAAATATCCAAAAATCATGATCAATTGTCCGGCAAGTTTTAGTTTCGCGAAAATATAATTTTCTGGTACATGTAAAAAATGAGCTTTTTCGATATGCATCAAAATTTCTAGCCTGATTGATTTCCAACATTTGAACTTGTAGGTATATCAATTTTTGATTTCTAATTATTTTGTGCAGCATATCACGTCCTATTTTATCACAGTCTACAATATATGGTTCCATAAACTTCCTACGCAGGAAAAGTCAATGCTCGTCGAAGAGTATACATGCACATGCGAAGAGGAGATTTTACTACGAAACATCTGTTTTGAACAGTAACGGAAATGATTCATGATATTAATGGGAGTGTGGGACCGACGTCGGTCCAACTGAATAATAACTATATGGCAAAACTTATTGATACCTAACCTAACAATATGCAATAACGCGATTGTAGCTATACTGGTCATAGCAGTTGCTCACGAAGAAAAGATTTCCAAATGCTGCCATGCTTTTACGAAGACGGACTCGCTGCCATCGACAACGAGTAAACGTGAAGTGTTTTTCCTCACACACCAGTCTATGAAATATGTACGGAGACTAGCGGGAATGACGATGGAGGAATCGTCATTAGTGACTGCGATTCAAAGTTGACGAAAATTATAAATGAAAAGCTGCGTCACCATCATACCACTTCATGAGGAACGGAGCGACAACGGATATGGATTTTCTGGGAAAAATACAGTTCTCCTTAATTTTTTATCCACCATGGATAATCGGTTTTACCAATTATGCCTCCATTGTACAGGATTGCGTAATAATACTGTAGGGGTAATGTAAATACAAGTTCTCCATCAGGCACCGTTCTTCCTGCTTCTTTCGTTAGTATTATTACATTTGGTCAATTTCAAACCTAATAACGTGTCACCGACCGTGCAATAGATTTTAAACCTCACCTGTTTTATCGACCGTCGTTAGGTCAATTGAGACTACTGACGTAATTTCACTCAGTCTATGCACTTTTCTTTGGCTAAAAGAAATTCATATTCCAATAGGACTCATTATCAAACCGATAGGCCTCATAAACCCTTTTGATGAAAAATATTGATTAATATTAATTTTTGACAAGTCATCTGATAACATTATGGAAGTACGAGGACAGATAGTAATAAAAGAATAGCTTTAATTTCACAGATTTCAATGTGCTTTCGTGCCATCATTCTCACATGGCGACTGAACATGGCTAATCAATTAGTGGTCCCGAGTTTCTAGTGTTACTATGTTGGTTTAAAGCGAGTGCGAGGTTCGCAGACTAATAGCTGCCGTTTAAAGAGACTATCAGTCTAGAGTCCGGAAAAATGGGTTTCGACAATTTTTTTTATGGATACCCAGTTCACAGAATACGAAATCCATTTAGTGGCCTTTGTTCGCTGTATCTTGTAACGTGATTTTTTTAAAACTCACTATTCTCGCTCGCGCTACTTAAGCGCGCGTTATCAAGTGCGTTTCGTATGCTTTTCGTAAAGTGTGTGTTAAGGTGATTGAGGAATTCACGTACGAGAATCCTCCACCGAGGATGAGGATTATCAATGTATTTTCGGCGAATTCCCGCATTTCAAACATTATGGTTGCGTTAATCTCATCATGATTCTCCCTATCTATCGATTTCGAGAATCTCGTCATGATTTTCCCTATCTGTCGAAATCAGAGCCCACCCCTCTCTACCGAACTTTGCAGCCTGAGCCCGAGTGGCCGTGACAGTCCGCTCGCGCTGATGCACCCAGGTGCGGTGTTCCAGTTTTGAGACCCCCAAAAACTGGACAGTTCGATTTTTTACCTGTGTTTTTCTTCATTTTATTTATCGGATTTCGCGTTTGTAGCGGATGGTAACGATATCGGTCGCTAACCCGGCAAAACAAATTAGCTGGCGCCCACCGGAGCATGCTGGTGCATCGGCGAAAGTGGACGCCCGAAGGTGACGCGAATGTTTTCCCGAGGTTGGAGAGATCCAAAGAAAAAGAATCCGTCACAATTTTTCAGTATCTTTCCATTTTTCTCACAAGATTTTGTAATAAAAAAATCGGAAAAAAAATATTTTCGCCGATTGTTCTTATTGGAAATATGTTTTTCTAAAAAATGCATCATTTTATAAAAAATCTATGTGTTTCGATTTCCCCAAGTACTTCGATGGGAAAACTTGCGGCGTGGGAGAAGTACTCTTGCCGGGCGCAAGTCACTGTCAGGTAGAGACTGGCTTCATTTTGCTTCAACGCCGCCATTTTGTAACAAAATCTTGCGAGAAAATGTTTAAAGATAATTGAAAACACGTAAAACGATGGCATATAAATGGAATGTTCATTCCATCAACCAGACATCGATGAAGGTGGTCGAAATACACGGTGCGCGAAGTTGGCCCGCCAACGTCGAAGGGAATAAAACAAAATGAGTTCTAGTTGCCCCCCACATAGGTCTGGAGTTCTATGTACTTTTTATCAATAGTTCTGTTGTTAAGAACGAATTTTTTTTGCCATGCGGGGGGGAGGGGGTGGGGCAACTTCACAATTCACGAAATTTACTTGAGTGTACCGTTGTAAATATTTATCTGACAAGGAAATGTTGTAAAGATACTTAAGCGAACTGTGGGGGGAACCAGAGCTTCAAGGAAACGTTCATTTTTCCAACAAAAAAAAATTTGGTCCCACTCAAAGCATTTCATCGCGCCAACAATCTACTGTTCAGTCAAAGGAAAAAAAATCGTTTCTCTGTGCCTGCCACATAGTTCTGGAGATCTATGTACTTTTTATCGATAGTTCGGTTGTTAGTAACACTTTTTTTCCTCGATAGGGGGGCCAACGGTAATAATTCGGAAAATGACCCCCACCCGAGAGGAGGATGGGAGGTGGGAGGGTTTATAGATTTTGACCCCCTGAACACGATGGTGGAGAGAAATCGCGGCGGTCACCGCTCTATAAAAAGTTATGGGGTTTTGAAAAATAATAGACATACCTCCTACGATTCGCATATGTACACGTACCCCCACCCCGGAGGAGGGTGGAAGGTTTATAGATTTTGATCCTCTGAACACGATGGTGGAGAAAAATCGCGGCGGTCACCTCCTTATAAAAAGTTATGGGGTTTTGAAAAATAATACACATACCTTCTACGATTCGCATATGTACACGTACACATGTAGGTAAGGACTACGAGTGTTGTGTTCGATGTTTTCCGTTCTAGAACTCGACCTCGGTACGATAATGTATCAACAAGTGCGGTAAGTATACGTGTACATGATTATAATATGTATACGATTACTGAGGACATGGAATTTTCGCATGGAATTTTCGCGATGAATTTCGTTGATCCAGAGACAAAGGCTCACACTCGAAATATTGAGCGTTTGTAGATGGATCTGCGCGGAGCAATACCAAAGTACGGGCGGCGAAAGAAGTTTTAGCCTGCGTATGTTGCTGAATTTCTTTTCAATCAAAACCACGCATACACAGAACGGATTTCGGCATTTTTTGAGGCGATTAAAGATATGTTTCCACTGGCAACGGATGATACGCCGGAGAACGAAGATCGAAAAAGTAAGTAATACATTTTGAACTTCAACACCCCATAACTTTTTATAGGGGGGTGACCGCCGTGATTTCTCTCCACCATCGTGTTTAGGGGGTCAAAATCTATAAATCGACCCACCTCCCACTTCCCTCCGTGGTGGGGGTCACTTTCCGAATAATTTCCTATTCGATGTTGATTTATTTTGTAAAATTGTTGATTCGTACAATGCACATAGGACACAAGCTGTCCACGAAGCGACTATAAGTTAGGTTAGAATGGTATAGAATAGCTTCAGCCGGCGTGCGGCATTGCCACGCTTACGAACCCTATGCTCGATGTGTATGTGCAACTCATCCGTATATACAAACCTTCTGAGGGTTGATGACGTTATTGGAAAAGCGCTGCCAAAAGTTTTCGTCTGCACCCAAGAGGACTGTTCTATTCATTTATCTCAATTGAATCACTATGTCATTCTTGGACTTTTGAATGGTAAGCTATTGCCTGTATGTACCTTCAGAATAGTTTAATTCGTGAATTTCTAGGAATATCGGCCATTCGGAAATCTCAAATCATGTTCATTTTTGAACGGGGCTGTCGCACCTGCACTACCTCAAACCAATGAGATGTTAAGTGCGAGTAATTAAAATTTAATAATATATGTTGATATCATTGGAGAATGTAAACTATCGTAAAGTGTTTAACCGTCCTCCCAACGTTTCGAAGGGGATATAAATAATTGATAACCAATGCGTATATCGTTAAAAACATGGAAGAGTTTCAGCTGCCCCTTTAATGGTTCTGCAAATTATTTTAAATACCTTTCTTGCTCAGATCTATATTTGTGATAGTACACTTAAAGAAAATTGTCGAAGTGTAAACCACCAAAAAGTGGCGTCGTAAAAACTAGAACTACCGCTACAAAGTTCATAGAACTTCAGTACTATTTGAGAGGAAACTGTAACTGACATATTATCGACGACAGCACCTTCACTACCTCCGTGGGCGTGTAATATTGATTGAGCCATAAATTAGTGACGGATGGACTGCTGTTATTTCAGCAAAAACAAATGTTTTAGAAAAGTATCTTTTTTTTGTAGTTCTGTCTTGTAGTTCTGTGCCTCTATAACCGTTCTGTAAACTATGGGAGACGTTGACCTCATCAGATAAATATTAACATCGATAGACTGGAGCAAATTTTGTGCAATGTGAAGGTGGCCGAACGAAAAAAAATGACGTTACCAACAAAGGAACTATCGGTACAAAGTGCACGGAACGTCAGATGTGTGAGGAACAACTAGAACTGGTATATTATCGACGGTAGCACCTTCGCTTTCACCTACGACGTGCGGCATTGACTGAGTAGTAGATTGGTGGCACATGGATTGCTATGAGTGGAGCCAATTTTTTTTTCGGCAAATTAATTTTTTTCTTGTTGCCTCTGTAAGAATTCTGTAGAATATCTTTACAACTTTTCCTCATCAGATACATATTTATACCGATCCACTCGAGTAAATTTTGTGAATTGTGGAGTTGACCCCCCGGGACGAAAAAAAATCGTTTCCAACAACAGAACTATTGATAAAAAGCTCATAGAACTCCAGAACCATATGGGTGGTAACCAGAACCGATTTTTTTCTTGGACTGAGCAATAGATTGGTGGCGCAATGGAATGCTTTGAGTGAGACCAAATTTTCCTTTAAACATATGAATTTTTCTTTGAAGTGCTGATTGCCCCCGCAAGAGTAATATTTTTACAACTTTACCTCATCAGATACATATTTACAACGGTACGCACAAGTCAATTTTGTGAATTGTATAGATACACAACACCCCCCCCCCCCAACAAAAAAAAATCGTTACTAACAACAGAACTATTGATAAAAAGTGCATAGAACTCCAGAACTATGTTAGAGGCAACCAGAACTGATTTTTTTTCCTTCGACTGAGCAGTAGATTGATGGCACAATGGGATGGTTTGAGTGAAATCAATTTTTTTTATGGAAGAATGAATTTTTTAAAAGTTCTGCTTGCCCCGTTAAGAGTAGTGTTTAATATCTTTACAACTTTTCCTCATCAGAAAAATACAATGGTACACTCAAGTAAATTTTGTGGAGTTGCCCCCCCCCCCCCCCAAACGGACAAAAAAAAATTCGTTACTAACGACAGAACTATCGGTGAAAAGTATATAGAACTCAAGAACTGTATGGGAGGCAACCAGAATTGATTTTAGTTTTCGTTTTCCTTCAACTGAGCAGTAGATTGATGGCACAATTAAATGCTTTGAGTGAAAACAAATTTTTTTTTTGAAAAAATGCTTCTTTTTAAATTTCTGGTTGCCTTCGTAAGAGTTCTGTTATATATCTTTACAACTTTTCCTCATCTGACAAATATTTACAACGGTACACACGAGTAAATTTTGTGAAGTTGGCACCCGTAACAAAAAAAAAACAAGTTGTTACTAACAACAGATCTATCGATAAAAAGTACATAGAACTTAAGAACTATGTGGAAAGCAACCAGAACCAATTTTTTTTTTCGTTCTACTAAGCAGTAGATTGTTGACACGATGGAATGCTGTGAGTGAAACCAAATTTTTTTTTTTTCAATGAATTTTTTTTTGGAGTTTTGGTTGCCCCCGCAAGAGTTCTGTTAAATACCTTTACATTTCCTCATCAGATAAATATTTACACCGGTACACTCAAGTAAATTTTGTGCATTGTGAAGATGGCATCCGCGAATGGAAAAAAAATTCGTTCTTAACAACAGAACAATTAATAAAAAGAACATAGAATTCCAGAACTATGTGGAGGATAACTAAAACTCAATTGGTTTTTTTTCCTTCGACTTTGGCGGGCCAACTTCGCGCACCCGAAATACACATTTTCTGCGGGTTTTCCTGAGGCAACATTTTTAGCCTCCTTCGAACCCTTGCAGAACCCATTTCTTTTGTAATGCACAATCCTCCAGCCTCCGCTGGACCTACCAAACCTTATTCGTCGAGTTCAGTGCCATGAAGAGACCTCCTCTATTGGACCTCCCAAACCTTTCGACCCCCAGTTTCAGTGACCCGTTCAGAACACAGGCCACAGAACAATTTAAGATCAACCTGCTTTTGATCTTAAATTCGTTGCCTCGACCTCACCTAATCTACTTTTGGCCCAAATTCGATATCTCCTCCATCATCACTCTATTGTGGCCTGTTCGGTAACCCGTTCGATGACGAACAAAATACGTATTCTCTGATTTCCCGAAGAATGGTACAGGTAAATATGCATTATCAGATGATAAATAAATACTACACCATTAACAAAAATACCTCGTCACCTTATCAAATTATTAGAGCAATATTAATATGCGAATACAATCGAATTTTCTCAATATCGGTTAATTATCATTTTATAGGCGATTCATAAAAGAATGCTCGCATATGCAGTCTTACTCCAATTCCATCGAATTCATCGTCGCAAGTTTTCCAGTGAGAAAAAATTTCATAGGAAAATTCTTAAAAAATTCCAGGCTATCCAGTATAAACTTACGCTACTTTTTTACATCTTTGATATTTCCTTTTAAACCCTATAGTTCTTGAGTTACATTTTCCAGAATGTCATTTTTAGCCAAAAATGAAATAAGTTTGCGAAAAAGAATTGTACGAAACTTTTCAAAAAATGAAAATGGAGCTCCTGCTATCTCGTTCAAGTTTATCATGAACATACATGACAAAAAAATCCCATAATTCTCAATTCTCGATGATCGAAAAAAATCCGAAAAACAGTCACGTAAAAAATGCGTGCCGGGTCGAAGAAAAATTCATTAAAAAAATATTTCAAAATAGCAAAATAAAGCTGAATTAGTCCCCTTCAAAGCGCCGTTCGGTAAATTTGGTTATCTTTTTTTTTTTACGAAGTAACTTTTAGTGCGGTAAGAAATATCGACTGGTATCCAAACTTTTGAGCGGCAATGTATATTATATAATACTATATATACATATATTATACTTCAAATATGTGGTTGCATTAATATATTCGAATATACATTACTGGTAAAAAAAATTCGGACACTTCAGATAATTGCAAAACTTTCAATCACTTTGGATAATTGCAAAATTATGTTAGAATAATTCATTACATAGAGCTCTACAGTATTTTCGTAAAATACTAAATGATTTATTTAATACTTTATTGTATATTATTCTAACATTATTTGGCAATTATCCAGTGCTCACCAGTTTTTCAATTATGTGACGTGTCCGAAAATGTTTGGCTGGCAGTGTATATCTAAATAACATATAATGTTGATATCTATATAAAACGTTAGGGTGTTAATAATACCACCCTAACGTTTATGGACGATATAGATGAACCCTCTGGACCCTCCATCTATAGATGGAGTGTCCAGAGCGTTTACAGTGCGCCAACACTGACAGAAAAACTCTATTTATTTTAACTAACCGCGTCTATATGATTTTTTCCTTTTTAACTAGATTCTTCGTAGAACTACATTTTTCCTATTGCATTCCATTATTATAATTATTTATTTCAATATATTCAAATAATTGATTCATTCAAATCAAAATTTAATAACGTCCAATAATTAAATATCTTATTTGATCCCCATACATTTGTGATTTCGTTAGATCTGTTAAAAAATAACTTAGTTGAATTCACTAAATGGATCTAGTGATTTTTTCAAATTTAAATTAAATAGCATTTTCCTAGAGCCAACCATTTTTTATTTGATTGAACTAACGGTCTGTCTTTGTTGCAACACTCATGTCAAAGGGGCATGGGGGCAGAGAGGGTGGAGAGAGAGCAATTATATACACATATATGGGTTACGTTTAAAAAATCTGTAGTATGTTATTCGATAAAACTCTCTAATTATCACAATGATATTAACTAATTGATATAGTTCATGTGATACACCAAACAATTATAGGTATTCATTTGGTCTCCTATGCCATATCTGCGACTGAAATGTTATAAACCCTCGGTAGCATAGGGGCAGCGTACGTAGCTATGAATAGGAAGGTACTAGGTTTGAATCTCATATAGGTAGGTGAAATATTTTCGTCGAAAAAAATCATATTAATAGGCTAGGGGATGACGAATTACGATGAAAAATCGTTGTGGTAAAACTCTCAATTAAGGGATTCATTTTATTTTCGATTGATTAAAGATCTTATGCATATAGTACACGTAGATGTACAGTGTACATTGTAAGGCAAATAAAGATTTATTTTGGTAGTGTACAGCAGGCTGACAGGGGAGCCAGTAGGTTCGGCGGGAGCGCTCGAAGTAGGCCCATCTAAGGTTCTGTAGGTTGAGTTGTGGACCTCATTGACCTCCCTTGAGTCAGTCCAGTGAAGTTTCTGCCATGTCGAAGGTTCAACGGGGGCCCTAACACATAGCGTTTCCAAACACTGTACCCGCCTTTAGATCTCCGATAATCCGCTATCGCCGATTTCTGCTCGGGAAAAGATGCCTTCATTTTGCGGGTCGAACATTTTGACTCGGGTTAGACCTTACCTACTGATGTAAATTTTTGAGAAACTTCAAATTATCATGGAACAATAATGTCACCGATTCTTTTCATATAAATTATAATCAGTGCCCAATATTTAATTGCCATAGAGATTTAAGTCCCTCGACTCAATAAAGGTAAACGCTAGAATCACGATAGTTTATTTGCATAGTAAGATCTAAGAAACATTTCCGCGGAAACTGTACATCGAAGAGTTATATAACGTTTATGAAAATGAATTAAGAAGAAAGGACAGAATCACATTGAAGTTAGAGAACTTTCATGTTGCCACGCCAGCTACAAAATTCGGGGCATCTACAGCACGTGCCGTTTCTTGATATCATGAAAAAATATAAACCTGCGAGTATAAAAAGCTGATGCAAAATATGTTGACAAAGACGATACTTTCGCTGTGAGAAAATATTAACAATCCGATGTAAGGACTTACTATGACGAGATAGAAAAAGGAAGGGACCGTGATTGCATGATGGTGGAAGAGGACCGGAAAGACGGTGGTGGGGACAAGAGATACAGGTTGATCGAATAGCTGTAGGATGGTCAAATCGAAGGCTGATAATATTTTTCTGAAAAAATCGACAAAATGTTGATGACAAGGAGCTCTATATATAAATTAGCATTGTTCGGAATTTCATCGCTTGCTTTTTTATGGTTGAGATGTATCTCAATTGTGCCTTACCTTTGACATGGCTTGTACTTGTGCGCCTACTATTTTGTATAGTAGGCGTACAATATGACTTTATGGATTTTTAATAGATGTACCGCATTGAAAATGTTTACTTTTATACCAATTAAACGTCCTTTCCGGAAGGAATTCTTTTTTTTCAAAGAAAACTGAATCTGATGTAAGAGCCATCGTTAGTTTGTGGATGCTTACAAAGAACATGAACTATCGATAAGAATGTGTGAAAACTTGTTCAACGGTGTAGAAAGAAAGATTTTTATTTGAATGATAAACCGCATGAAAAGCCGCCGAAACATTCGAAGACGCACAGTAGGAGGCATTACTGGACGAAAATGCATGTCAAGTGGAAAAAAATAGCATCAGAATTAAATGTTACGCGGTAATGCATTCCCTTACGCCTGGTCCATCGGCATGGTCCGAAAAGGAGGAAATTGGGTGCCACGCGAATTAAAAGCTCATGGTTACGGATCCGTTAAGAATCATCTAGAAGGAGCGTACTGGAAGGTTGTAATACCTCACCCGTCATATACACTAGAATCTGCTCCCTCAAATTACTAGTTGTTTCGATTTATAGCGTCAGCCCTTTCTGGAGAGCGGCTTAGTTCTCATGGGTCGCTCTAATTCCATTAGCCTTCTACTAGCGTGGAATCGGTTTATTGTCTGAAAAGTGGGCAATGGCTGTAGCTTCCGTTGGAGCATATTTTGAATTAAGTGACAATGATTTATTATATTTCAAATCAATGTATTATTCCATTAAAACATCAGTAAAGCCATACTTTCACACTCAATACAATATTGCAACATCCTTCTTGTTTCCTTTTATCGGTGAATTGTGTGTAGCAGTAACGTTATTTACAGGTCTCGGCCGTACTGGTATCAGCTCCATGCACCCTTCGCAATTCTGCGAACAATGTGGTTGCGAAAATGAAGCCTTAATTGAGTAGGTATATATTAATTAAAGTCCGTCGCTGGACGGACTAGATAATCTGCGGTATCATGCGCGTCAGCCAACATCAGTTCGTAAGGTTTCCCATAACCGAACATGCAACGATCACTGGACCCGCACCCCCGCGTACTCGCAACCCAGTAGTCCGTGATCCACACCTACCGCGACTTTTTGCGTCGACCTTTATATAAAAAAAAGCACATCAACGTCGATGATGTCTCAACTCTTCTCAGTGCCTTCCTTCCAGCGCCATTTAAGGTGACGGCATGAGAGCCCTGCGCTGTCCGGGCTACATAATATGCACCCCACCATCGTGCTACCTCTAGTCTTCGGAAGAGGGAGTGGGTGGCGGAGAGAATTAAATTCCGATAATGGAACGGGCCCTGGGAATCTCTGAAGTACCATCGCATAGAGGCTACTCCATAGATGCGACTTCTCCGGCTTGCTCTCCCGCCAGTGCTCCTCCTCACCCCTTCCACGCCTGTCGATTAACATTAATTGATTTTAACTTTCAGTATCTTCGGAAAGTCCGGCGCGTAGAGACAATACTCTAGTGGAATAAGACAGCATCCCTTTCGGTTTTCTTCGTTTATCGGAGAGGGACACCCTTTCAATTATTAGTTTGTTAAAGAATTTTACAGAATCTTCCCCCTTCCGATAAGCTTCTTGATTGATTCTTCTCCAACAGTATCGCCTCGTTCACTTCCCAGGCAATACATACGTCTGCCGAAAGCGGCTCGAGCCCTTCAATACCTTGTCTACGCAAATTATTTATTTTTACCCCATCGTTCCACTACTTTGGCTCACTTGCTCACAGTAATCACAGCTCGAGCAATAAAGTGAATGTCAGTAAATTAATGACAAGATATTTATTTAATTTTCGAGATATAAATGAATAGAAAGTTATAATATATGATATTTACCTGATGTGATGCCGCGTATCACTTCGTGATAAAAACCTGTATGAAAATATTGCACTTTATAGGGATGAAGGAATAGGTAGGTATTCGGAAATTTCACCCATTGAAAAAAGAAATGACAGCCGTCCAACGACACCTACTGCACATACCGGCTTTCGATGTATATAATGCCGTATGCTGCAGCAACACGTACACTTCTTCCTACATGAGTTTTGGATATAGCCTTGAGGCAGCATTGTTGTCAAAAGCGCTGATTTGGAGACGAATTTTAGGGTGGAATAACCTTTAAACTGTTGGAGTTTTCTTTTTGAAATTTTTACACATGTCTGTTGATCCTTCAATAATACGTACAGAGGGTCTACCTGGATAAGAATGGTGAAACTGCCCCCAACGAATTTTGTGGCGCCAATTTTTTCCAAAGTTCCTAACTTAAGAAACCATTTTGTGCAAAATTACCGCGTTCGACATCGATGCCGAGACGTCTTCCTGCCGAAAAAACGTGTTTTTTTCGATTTTCACAGTTTTTGAATACCAAGATGCGACTGAAAAATCTGATAAAATTCTGAAAAATTAGAAACATGTCAATATTAATGGGATTTTGTTTCGTTTTTTAAAATGCCAAACTCTATTTTTTAATCAGCGAATCTTTCTTTAAAAACATTATTTTGTAGCGAAGAAATTTTCCTTACATTATGACAACAGCTGACATGATTTTATTCTTCATTCCCTACATTAAAAAAAAACAAAGTCTAAAAATTTGACCTGCAACACAGAAAAAAAATCAAAACGACAAAAATTTCTCATTTTTCATTGGAAATCCATACATAAATCATTCTTTCGGTTTAATAAATAAGTGCTCTCGGGTGGAGCAGTTATAAGGCATGAGAAACCGATGTGAACAATACAATTTTATTGCTAATTTTAGTTCATTCACCCCTACTATCTATATTGAAATATATCAACCTTCATCGCTATCGCTGTTGATAACGGCATTAACCTCTTTAACATCGAAGAGTCCTGTAAGGATTTTGGCTGGTCTTATGATTTTCGATAGATATCGACCATTCGATAGACAATTTATTATCGCAGCAATGTATGAACAGCATCCAACGGTTCGTTTGCCATTTGGACAATCACAAACGTAACGGCGAATTCCGGAAGAGCCTTGGGAATTACGAGTGTAATCAATATAGCACTTATACGTTTTGCTATTGATGTATCTCGACCGCACGAGAAGTTGAATGATTGAGTGCTTCGCATCTAATCTCTTCAAATAATTGAGTGTAATATTTCCATCCTCGTCCATCATTTCAGCAAGGTAAGATACTGCTTGAGATAGCTGGTATGAACCAGTAAAGAGTATCTTCAATTCCTTATCGGTCAGCTCCGGAAAATCAAGCAAATCAGCTGATGTTAATTGTTGCAATTGCGTTTTTCGACGATTTCAACGCTCCAACTCTGCCTTTTCTGCAAGTGAATTATCGCTATTGCGTCTGGACCTCATCTGCTCAATGATCTCATTCCTAATGCCAACGTCGGAGTTCAATCTCTTTCCAAAGGTATTATTGAGATAGCAAGCAATCCTGAGGAGTGATCGAACATTTGGGAGGAGTTTATTATCCAAAGAGTAATGAAGTAGCTTATATTTCTGGCCATGGATGCCATGAACTGCTTCGACCACCCAACGAACGTTTGTAACCCATCGAGGGTTGTTTGACTCTTCAATTGTGAGCTGAGCACGTTGTCCTTTTAATGCTAGCATGAATACTATATACTTTCGCTCTTCCAATTCATGCACCACATCTCTGAATCCTAGATCAAGTACACAAATGTCACCTGGTTTCATTATTCGTTGGAGTCCATTCGGATTGTCTAGCAGTATTTTCATTATTTTAGCATTGTTTCGAGTGGCGTAAAAAGGCCCCTCCATGTCAACAACGTACCCATTTGTCGTGCAGATAGTGAAAGGTTTACATAATGGTACCTTCTTCTGGCCAGAATAAGATTTCCGTTGATAGATGTTGTTCGTACTCTTCTGATGCCGAATGTAAGTTCCATCGAATATCAGCACTGATTGGTCCTCGAGCTCATACAGGTTTTTAAACTGTGTCCGAAGTCTGATGTTCTACAAGATCGTCCCTTGATTTGCTTAAATATCCGAAACCCTCTGGTAAAATATCTTTCTCAAAAGAGTTCACGACTTGTGCACAATAATCTGAAACTTGCTGTTCACGATCAAGCCCAAGTACAGATGTAATAATACTATTTGAATTCCCAGTCCTCATTTTGAAGAGGAACACGACCAATGCTTGAAAATTCTTACGGGTTTTGGAATTCCTCAGTGATTTCATTTACCCACACAGCTTATTTAAATTTTCGTACCATCAGATAGGGTACCATCTCCAATTTGTTGCTTCAATTCATGACCATTCGACAAATCATTAAGGGAAAACGTTAAGTCTGTTACTTCAATCATACTGTTACCAGCATGTATTTGCAGCGCTGCTAGATCATCAGCATAGAATTTGTCTTTTATTAGATGAGTTGAGCAGCAACGATTTCGCTTGGGAATGAAGATCTTTCTTTCTTGGAATGCTTGCAATTTGCAATGATTTGCAAATTCTCAATCTGTATGAGTGATGTGAGGTTTGGTACTAGATTCAATAAAAAAATTACAATATGGCCGGATGCTAAACTTTAATTATCAATGTTTCCTACTTTTCAGACCATTCTACGAGTTATATAAAAAAAATTATTTCAACTCAATTCTGCTACTAAGGTTGAAAAGCAGCGTATTGAAGGTCTGTCCCAAGTCGGAGCTCAATCGGCCAATTGATTATCGAGGTAACGTGGTTGCCGATTTGCAAAGCAAAGCTTCAGGAAAAACTCGTTTATAGTTGTTGCGTCTCGACCGCGCTCCTCAGGCATACATCTTATAGTTTTTATAACTTGGCTAATTTTATAAGTATTATTAAACGATTTTCACAGGCATATAAAAAAAAGTCTTCAGACTAATTTCTCAAAATAAAAAAACCATTTTTGAAATTTCTAGCCAATATCATTGCCTTAAGAGGCACTAACTACATTACATGCCGGAAATAAGATTTTTCTTTTCTTTGACTAATGAGGAAGCACTAATGCGTTAGATAAAAAATAAGTGTATCAACGTTCCTGCCAATTATAATGACATTAATTTTCAAAGATTCTAAATAACCCTGATATTTAGTGAAAATTTAACAATTATAGTTTCGACATGCTTGACGAGTTCGCTTCTTATTGAAAAAGTTGAAATATTTTAGTTAGACGGCATATACCAGTGGCGAATCGAGGTCGTTTGATTGTAGGATTGATCGAAAATCTGGTAACTGCGAATTATATATATTCTGTCAGTGAGCGACGCACACGCACACATTTTCTCACACTATCAACAATTATGTACACGATTCCTTTCGATTATTCTCCAATATTTTCACAGAATTCAATGGTTCGAGTGTCAAAATATGTGGTTCTAGTATGGCTAGAATTCCTTGCGATTTTCGGTCAGGTCAATCGGTAGATCAGTTTTCTAACAGGTTTCTAACGAAATAATAAATATCGACAAGGTGCCGGTGATTGGAAAATAATCGTAAAAACATGCCCATTTGAAGTATCTGTTTTCGAGAAGAGTTTTGAGGCGTTACTGAATGTTTGAGAATTGAGAATGCGGCTTACCGAAAAAGGAGGCCTTTTTGGAATCTTTTTAGAATACTAAAAAATCAATCCAAATGAGGTTTGGATGATTTATTCTACATGTGTTGCCGTATACGAACATTCTTTTTATGAAAAAAAAGAACATGCAATAGAGCGGCTCAGACGTAGCTATATAAAAACCGTCTTTTCAAGGTGCTTTGCGGGAGAACGCACCGTTTTTATGGACTACCACCTAAACCGAACGAATTTTTCTTAGTCATTTAGACTAGTTTTACTAGAGAAGTACACACGGTTATTTTTAAAAAATGTTTTTTTTTTCGCAAAATGCCAGCGTTTTAATTGAATTTTGTTTTTTTTTTTCACTAAAAAATCGACTTTACGTTGCTTATAAAAACGAGAATTGATAATAAATCGTAAAAATCGTGCGTACACCTTGAGATCATCTATCTAACAATAAGAAGCTACAGTGAAAATGTATGATTCTGATTTCTGAAATCAGAGACTGATTAGGAGCTATCGTTCACACTAGAATTGACGCTCTCATTGGGGTTTTGTGTGTACCCACGGAGCCATTTCGATAATTTGTCTTCAGTCGTTAGGTATATGTATATTTTTTGTACGACCGGAGTGAACGACTCCAAATTGCTACTTTCACCGTCTATGCTGTTTCATGCGTTTCGGAGCGCGCAGCAACGAAACAAATAAGCTGCAAAAATTAAAAAGATAAAAAGCTCGCGTTTAATTCTTTTTCTATCATTCTTGTGATATTTATACATAATTTAATCCAATCTAAAAACGATAAAATAAAATTTCCACTCAGACGTAACGGCGTAAAAGTCGTTACAGATTTTTTACCCGCGCAATCCTGTCATTCCACTGATCGAAAAATATCAATCGACCAACTCCTCGCGGGCGCGCCCTCCATATTTGAGGTTATAATAAAGAACTACGCATGACAGGGATGCGATGAAGGTAAGGAAATACAATAATATAAAAAGTTGTCATTTTTGTTTGTTCGATATTGTAGGAATTCATATCAGCTGTTAGATATATGAAGGAGGGGGGGAGTCAGCTCAGTGAGTCCGTTGCGATAACATTCCTTTTACGAGAGACACTATATACCGTAGGGACACATCGCCTTCGACTCGTCTGCTTTCAGACGCAGCGTAACTTCATCGCCAGGAGTGAGACATTTTAGTGGGAAAAAAGAATAAGACAGGAAGAATGAGAACGTACGTGTATGTGGGTGCGTGTGCGTGCGTGCGTGCGTGCGTGCGTGCGTGCGTGCGTGCGTGCGTGCGTGTGTGTGTGTGTGTGTGTGTGTGTGTGTGTGTGTGTGTGTGTGTGTGTGTGTGTGTGTGTGTGTGTGTGTGTGTGTGTGTGTGTGTGTGTGTGTGTGTGTGTGTGTGTGTGTGTGTGTGTGTGTGTGTGTGTGTGTGTGTGTCGACGAGAGAGACAGCAAGGCAGTCGGGTGAGGTGGAGGCGGAGAGAAAGAGCCCTCGCTAACAAGGCGATCTTAAAGCAGAAAAGCGTTTCCCCAATCATCAGTTAACATCTTTGTCTCCTACTTCTCAGACGGGCTTGTGAATATATTCATGAGTAGGAGCGAGAGTGAGGGGAGAGGTATGGAGCGCGGAAGAGAGAATGACACTCGCAGAGAAAGAGAGTTGGACGAAGATTACCGAAAAGACGAGGGTAGAAAGCGCGAGAGGGAATTCGAGAGCAGCCACCGTTGGTTATCGACCGTCTCGTGGAATCCGTCTCGTCCGTCAGTTTCTGTCCCTGCCTCTCTCTCTCACTCTCTCTCTCTCGCTCTCTCTCCTGTCACTATCAAATGGTTATAGCGGAGATTTTTAATTGGACTATTATCGTTTTGATTAGTCCGTAATATTCAATCGTGAATCTTGGCTTTGCCTCGCATCCATTTTGGCCGGTATAATAAGTTGCTATGTTAGTCAACATTGAATATCCATGAGGTGCTGAGAAATGTTTATAGAGTTGTTATAATATATCGACTTTCGTTCATTCAGGAGATTTGTAGAAAGCGATGACAAATCAATGACGTCAGGTCTAAATTCCAATATCCTTAAATCGAATACATTTTGTATTTCACTGCGATTATAGCTCATCTTGCATATCTTGGGGTATGAACAGGCGCGGTGATGCCTTGAGGCCGAGTATGGAAATAGACCCACAATTATCGATTGAAATATCTGTTAATACAAAGGGCCGGATTTATGAGGGCGGGGGGGGGGGGGGGCAACAGGAGCTGAATCCCCGCAGCCTTCAGAAGTGAGGGGTCTCCACAATTCAAATCTACATGTCAAATTTGGTGACGAATGGTATGCACCATTTAGTGAAAAAAATCATTAAAGAAATTTGACAAAGAAAGAAGGCCCCCTTCACCAAGCACTTTTTGTTTTTCATTACTAACCGCTGAATTACAATCTGTCTGACTAGCGACAATAAGTAATTGGGACGAATTCAATTTTTTTGCAACAACATTACAAACCGCAATTCTGCAAATAATAATGAAAAATCCTAAACGCGATGGATTCTCTGTAAAATAACATGTTCGATGGATCATAATTTGGAAAATGTCACATAGATTGAGCGAACCATGCATTTCTTCAAATTTTCTCGTTTTTTTACAACTGCTGCAAAGGCATATGAAAGTTTTGGTAGTTAGCGCCAGACGCTTACGCCGGCCAGCTTATCGAAGAATAGTTTATTTAAAAATTGTATAATTGAAAAGAGACATGATTTTTTAAATATGTGAGTCCAATTCATTTGTAGTTTATAGCATATAATTACACTATATCACACTATAAAGTATATAGTTGAGCATTGAAAAAAAAATAATTTATTTACATAAAATAAGCAAAAACATAATTGTAATGGAATGTAGTTGTCAGGAAACGTCTCGTTTCTTAATTTCAAATAACGTATTTTGTTCGAAGGGTTCTTGTTTTTCTCAATAAATTATTTGAACACTATGCAAACCCTACTCCATTTTGTTTGAAAAATAATGAGGGGCCACCCACTTCTTCGTTGCCTGAAGATATTTAAGGATGTTGAGTCCCAAATCGCAAATGATGATAAAATTCTGAAAATTTGGTATGTTTTTGTATGAAGTATTTCAGAGGTCGTGTAAAAATTTCACGACAATTAGGAAGCTCGTTATTGAACAATTAACATTCACAAATTAAATGTTGTTTTATGGAAACTGATGTAACTTTGCAATAAGTTTTTTTTTTGACCTCTCAATTTTATAATATCTACAATATACTGAAAGCAACGGAAACAACACGAAGCTTATTGATACATTTTTTTTTATTTCTTTCAAAAATTGTTCTTAACAAAATGTTAATTTTTTAATAACGAGCTCCCTAATCGTCGTGAAATGTTAACACGGCCTCTTAAATACTTCATACAAAAACATACCAAATTTCTGAAAATTTCTGAAAATGATAAGAAAATTCTGAAATGATAAGAAAATTTCAGAATTCTCTCTATAATCTTCACGGGTTTTTATATAACAATGTACAGACTTACGCGCGCATGCACTGTTGCATATGCACTTCTATCGTTATCCGTCTTTGCAGTTTCTATCTTGAATCCATAGGATTATTCCCAGCATTCTCGGATCAAAGACGCGACTTCCTTAATTACTGAAGTATTCGTTAGGATACGAAGTCGACTACTGTAAATTAAATGTAAGCATGTTGTCGTCCTTCGAGCGGTGAAAATGTTAATTTACATGGAAAGTGGGCTATATATTATTGTTTATTCAGTCTTCATAGAATACGTGAATTAGTATTCCAAATACACATCAACGGTGTCCTCTTCTGTCAATTTAACTCTCGATTACATTACGATAAGGGAAACAGCTGGACTGGCCGGAAATGGCATGCGTTGGATTGGCGCTGGATTTCACAGGCACTGATGCAAATATCCTGGCTCAATTTAGCATCTTAGTACCGTAGACGTGCAATCTATATTAAGATTGTAAAATAAATAAATTTGCGGGGGCTAGTAGCTTTAGAACCTACTTTTAGCTAAAAACACGGTAATACCCTTACTCATATTCAAAGGATCACTTTTGACAACTGAATGTCACTATCGCATATGATCTGGTGCAGCTGACACAGTGAAGCTTTAGTGCATCGTTTGATCACATGTATGTATATTTTAAGAAATTCTGGCAGATCGTGTCATCAAAAACAATCAAAAAAATATTTTGTACAAATGAGATTTTTTAAATATTTATAAACTTTTTGTTCAACAAAAGTGAATTCGTCGGGTGTAACGCGAAACCTTTCTTTCTGAACACATGATAAATTTACGACATTACGCGTTTCTGATACTATCCAACGGAAAAAGGTACTCGGAAAATAAAACTCGAAAAAAAAAACGGGAAAATAAATCAAAAGCAATGAAAAAAAGCAATAAATGAATTTGATTAATGACAAAAATATTTTGATGGCATTATCCGTTGTATAATAGTTTTCAACCACAGAGTTCAAAAAGTTATACTATAATTATTGAAACGACGTTTTCAATACCCTGAAGATTGTTGTTTTTCGGATTTACAACGATTTCTGAAGCTGCAATTTTAACGGAACTAAAAGTACGATCCAAATAATAAAGTATCCTCCGTAACGATGCACCTGATAATAAAACGGCGTATCATTTTTCTACCGTTTGACTGTTATAGCTGTCGTTTTTACACAAAAAACATGTTGAATAATTGAGTGATAGATTCTTCTCGTTTCCGTTGCAGCGATTTCCGTAAAAAAAGAACGACGATTCAGCCGCTATAGCCTTACCAAGTGTTGAGTACAAGAGGAACGAAAAGGTGTCGCTTGGTACGTGAGCGAGCGGTGGGTAGCAGCGGTCAACGCATGATAAGATAAACATTTATCTGTTTCCAATATGAATATCCTTGTGCGTGGTCCATCGCCTTAACTCGTCGCCGAAAGTGGTCGACCATTTATGAGAAGCGCGTTCCGGCGCCGTCTCTGAGATAGGACGACTGGCTGCTCGGCCTTATTGACTTTTCGTGCCCGGGTCAATGTTGGCGAATGGTCGTTCAACGATTATCTTTCCCTCATGCCGACGTTCCCGAAACTTTTAGAACAGATAACACGGCTTTTTGTTTGGATTGGTCTCAAGGATACGTCTCTTAGGACATAGTCGTGCGGGTGTCTACTTTCGAAGACGCTGAATTTGAGCAAACGAACCTATCGATGTGCCTGTCCGTCCTCGAATAACCTCGCTGAGCTACTTTGAAGCCTATGCGCCCAACAGCACGAACTACACAACCCTCGGTTTCTGGAAATCATCGAAGAATCTATTGAATACTTTTTTTTAAATACAACTTAAGTTGTACCGGTGCGTAGCGGAGCTAGGGTGATCGTACAAATGTTCATTTATTGGCCTTGTCGAACCATTTACATGTCGAACAAAAAATACCCTCTCCATCAAATGCAAAGAAAGGCAAGACCGAAAGAGTGAAAGCGCAACCTAGCAAGGCGCGCGACAAGAGGAGTTACGAAAATGAGGCGTGGTGGTGGCACACCTTCATGAATGCCCGGTTCACAAACTCTGGACGGGCGTCTCGGGTTTCGTCCTTGTAATAGACGCTTTTGCGCTCTTTATAGACACTCGCACGCACATATAGATTCCTAGGTATAAAATTGGCGGTACACAATGTTTTCGGTTGTGCGCACCAGATGAGCCCGAAACGCGCGCGCGCTTTTATGTGTTTGGTTGCCAATTATATTTTATGTAGTCGCCACTCGAGGTATAGAAGGCCTGTATTTATTTTACGCTACATAATAGTATTTTCTGCGAATACGTACGAGCGGGTCGTCCAGGATGACTGTCATTCACTGCTGCGTGGCATACCTACCTATTTTAACCATACACAATTGTACCGTAGGTCATTGTGCGAATTTTATGTACGCTGAATACATATATGTATCGGGATAATCACAAGGCAAATTTAATGGGCGCACGAGGTGAGAGTTTATGCGTCGTTTGCATGCGATGGATTCGATTTTTTCACCTTCCTCCCGGTAGTTAATATGGGGCTCGGTTCATATTCTTTTTTTCGCTAGTTCCTCCACATGCACAGCAAATCTAATGCGCATTATATTATTTATTAAACCTACCGAACAAAGTGATGCACCTTACTTACGCGAGGAATTCAATTGAGATTATGCCTTCATAACGGTTGAAGTTACTTTCTTAAATATCCGATTGGGCGATAACCTGACAAAAATCCGCACCATCATAATAATTGCAAATTAATTGAACTCGATTGTATTGCCTTCGCTGATCTCAAGGGTGTATCTAATCTATGCTGCCTGGGTACAGCAAAGCTGAAAAAAATATCCATTGAAATTACGGATTTCGGTTAATTTAATCATCCAGCGTTTTTCGTACATGTCAGGGTTTGATAGCGAAAGTGCGGTTGAAAAAAGCATTCGATTCAATTATCCTCGCATTGTAGCTTTTTTCTCCTTCAGTCTCTCGCATCGAACAGAGAAACGATATGTTTCCTTAACCTCCTGAGGCTCAGAATGGGGAAGGCTAGATTGAAGATTGTAATAATATTAGAAAAAAATTCTAATAATAATATTAGAACAAAATTATACAGACCCACGCATAAAAATATCAATATCTCCGTAACGAAAGAGTATTTAAGTTTGATACTTAGAGGGTATTCGTATAATGAATCAGGAATGCCAAAACGCGAAAAACCCTAAAAATAATTATTTGAGTAAACAGACTAAACAGAAGCGCCAAACAGATGTGCCACGTTATTAAAAAAATTAAACTTAGTTTGGACAGTAAGTTTTAAGACTAGCACATTAGGTTATGGTTTCAACAGAGTAATTTAGAAATTGAGTTCCCAGAGTGATTGGTATACTAGAGGTCAATTGCAAGAAATTAATTCTTGTCATCTAGGTCATTTTTTTCATTTTCTGGTCGAAAATGACAAAAGAGAGAAGGCGCCGGCAGGGTATGCTTCTAGGACATCTGCTATCCGGTTAGTTTATTGTTTTTTTACGAACCCGTGCAAAAATTGATAACCTTTTTAGAAAGCTTATGAGAAAAGGAATTTATTTCTGTGATTTTTATGCCAAGTGTCATACATTTTTTTGACCAATTCTCGTCGATTTTTGACAAATTTACAAAAAAAGAATAACTTTTGCCACTTAAGATCTTTTATTTTTGAAATTATAGAATTCTTGAGCATGTATTTTTTTAAGAAATCCATTATTTATCAGCTCGCAGATAATAATCAATTGAATACCCAGAGTGGAGTACTTTTTAAAAATGATTATTTGTTTTGGTGACAAAATTTGAGAACTTCTAAAAAATCTTCAGGCTTTATATACGGGAAAAATACAATTTTTTAAAATATAACTTTAGCCTGAGCTTTTTAAAATATTATAAGCTCTTTAGGTTAAAAAAATTTGATTAGATATTGGAGCTACAGCATTTAGAGTGTCCAAACTTTTAGTTTCTTTGAAGTAGGCAGATGACCGGTGCGCGTTACACCGAATTTCATTATTTCCCTCCAGTATGCTTCCCTCGGAACCATGCTAAAGACGTTTTAGATGCCGAGGTTTACATTAACATGTTTGCAAAAAAATTATTTTTGTTGGTTCACACCGAAGGGACATCTATTATACAATTATATGTATGTCAATTCTTTTTTGGAAACTCCACTCTACTGAACGGTTCGGCCGGCTGGCCTACGGGGATGAAATTCGCGTATAGGGCTATCGATTGAGATACCGGAACAGAGGAAGAAAGAGACGGACTAAATAGACGGAAGGAGGAAAAGGAATACTCAGCAAACCGGCCATGTTGATAATAGCTTAGTTCAGGTACCCTACCAAGCAAATAATAAGGGAATAGTACAGTGGCGGCCGGAACGCCTCATTCTCAAATTTCCACGTTCTCGACTGCGGACTACCCACATACGAAGCATACCCTCCGGTATATAATAATAATGTTAAATTCTTTGTGGATGATTTTGAAAAGAAGTACAGTTAGGACGAAGAGCAGCAGAAGATTGATCGAGGGCGAGAGGGCGGTGTCAGTGAAACCCTACCTGCGTAACCAGTTATGTATAAAGTTTGCCCGAAGGAAATTACTACAGACCTGTGGTGTATTGGAAGTAATGCTGAGAATCGAAAGCTACGCCGCTGTTAATAAACCAAGTATCCCTATATAGTATCACCATTACATGCCAGACGTCAAACATTGCTCTGCGTAAGAAGTAATGGTTAGTTTGTACTGTTACTACACGTTCAACGATATCTGTCGTAAGCACGGAAGAGTACTTGAAAAATTATTCGTGATCAGTGATAACCACGATCAATGTGGATGCAAAACCACCGGAACGAGGCACATTTATCCGTATACAAAATTCCTGGCACCCACGCCCCTTTGCCCTCGGATTTCTGACGGGCCAACATCTCGGCACTTCAAATCCGGGCGCATCTTCAAAGACCGGATGCAATCAGTGCGACGTCGGGGAAATTGTTCAACGTTGCCGTTGATTGCGGTATAAAAATGAAATTGAAATAGCTTGCAGAACTGTACATTTGTCGTGATATCTCCTAATGTCGGACAAGCCGTTTCCGCGGAACAGAGGGAAGAGCTACCGTGGGATACCCTTTTCAAAGACCAAATGAGCAACTTTTATCGTGTCAGCGTGATCGCACGAATTTTGCAAGAAAAGGATGAAACGAATTGGACTTTGCGTTTGTAACTGAAACGCTGCCTACTGGTGTGTACAGGATAGCGTGCGCGTGCAAATTAACGGGTTCCCGCATTTTATACCGGCAGGACTGTGACGAAATGTGAGAATAAGGAATCGCATATACAGTGAGCATTCCTTTACTCATACTTATTTTAATTAAAATGTGAATAATGAATGAATAAAAAACGTAGGGTAGATAGGGGCTACAAGTAACAGCGGTATGAGAAGTAACAAGCGAGTTGCCGCCAAACTATAAACATTGTAGCTACGTATTAACAATATTGCAAATCTTTAGATACTCAAAGATTTGGAATACCGTTAAGACTGCTGCTTAAGGATGACGAGTCCCAAATCGCAAAGAATGATAAAATTCTGAAAATTTGGTATGTTTTTGTATGAAGTATTTCAGAGGTCGTGTAAAAATTTCACGACAAATAGGAAGCTCGTTATTGAACAATTAACATTCACAAATTAAATGTTGTTTTATGGAAACTGATGTAACTTTGCAATAAGTTTTTTTTTTGACCTCTCAATTTCATAATATCTACAATATACTGAAAGCAACGGAAACAAAACGAAGTTTATTGATACATTTTTTTTTATTTCTCTTAAAAATTGTTCTTAACAAAATGTTAATTTTTTAATAACGAGCTTCCTAATCGTCGTGAAATTTTAACACGACCTCTTAAATACTTCATACAAAAACATACCAAATTTTCAGAATTTGCTTATCATTTTTTATTTCAACCCTTAAGCAGGTTGAAGTAATTATGATAGAATTCTGAAAGTTTGGTATGTTTTTACATGAAGTATTCAGAAGGTCGTGTAAACATTTCATGACGATTAAGAAGCTATTTAATGAACAATTAACATTAACATGTTTCATAGGGACTCAACATCCTTAAGATCTGCTCAATATACCCGTTTGGTACCGGAAATCTTTGTGAAATCTTTAAAAATATTTTGCAGGTACGTAATCGTACTATTATGTGTACATGTCAAATAGTTTTTTTTTTTCAATTAGCAAGTCCTCGTGTACTATCAACAATTTCATTCTAGAAATTTTATGCTGAGTTTTGAAAAGTGATTTACTATTCTAATCATTATATTGTAAAAAAATCATGTAAGATATTGAGCACGAAACACAATCCGCTAATTTTCGAAATTCTTGCCGTTTTCTCTCCCCCTAGAGCACGTCACGGCTTACAAGTAGTCTCCAAACATATCGTATGACACAGAGTGACACTTCTGTGTTCTTTACTGTTCATGATTCTGCGCAAAAATATTATCTTTACTCGCGCAGTGAAAAAATTATATGTATTATTAAATAACATTAATAATGTCATGCAAGTCGTGCAATGCCGGCGAGTCGTACATAGTAGTAGCAGTTCTCCGGATAACCACAGAAAAACTTTGGCGATTCTACCATCCATTTTCAGATTCGTAATCGATATATAATTCCTATTGCGTCGCGTGAGGTTTGTTAAACCCGCTCACTTCTTTATGTGACAAATTGTGGTAATATCCGATGCCCTCCACCTCCCTAACTGCATCACGTGTTTCGTGGACGGTCGCTACACAAGTGCCTTGAAGCGGTGCTAGAAACTTTGACGTATTTTAGCTATCTGTGGGATACGGTAAAATACAGGTCATACGACGCCTGTATTTTGCAGTCGCAAAATTATTGTCAGGCTATTTTATCGTTTTTGGAGAATTTCTCTGCAACTACAAATGATAGATACGTCGCTAGAAGCATTTAAAACTATAACTGATAGTTTGTAGCTCCGTTTAAAACTAAAACTACAACTACAAATTATAGATACGGAACTGAACGTTTTAAAAACTCCTACATAATTTTTTCTACCTGTTTAGTGATTGCAAAGGAGAATCTGTTTATAAGAATGGTCAAATATTATATTCGGGTAATGCCATCCTTCGCCATTTATATTTTACATATGTAAGCTGTCATTTAGAACTTTCATTAAAAATTATTCTAGGCCGTTTCATCCATGGATGTCGATTTTTCAGAAAATAAAGTTAATGCTGCAAACTACAAACGAAAATAAGCTCACTACAATCAATTTTGAAAGCAAAACAACTACTTTAATTTGGTCATTTTCGTTCCGTGGAATGCCGTTCTTTAAGTGGTCTATATTTTTTGCCTGAGGTAGTACTACAAACAAAATTGCGTTTACTATAATCCCCTACGTGTCGGAATACTCGAAAATCATTTTAAAAAATCAAGTTCGGAGATACTCAGCTGCCAAGTTCACAGAGAGAGTGTACTGCTTTTGAATAATGACCGGATTGAAATATTGCGTCTTTCAAAAGTTGTGCTGAGAATCATTCTGTTCATCAGTTGGTAATATTTCTCACGCCAATTACATCAGGAAAATTTGGTAGTCTCAGTAAATCCAATAAAGAGAAAAAATACCTGAAACATCCACATTTTTTAAAACAATATTCCATTACGGAGACGATCTGCAACTTCACGAATAGTCAATGTACATTTCCATACATGAAGAAATGAGAATAGAGATTAGTTCGGCCGTCCATCCATACACCGCGAGGTGGAATGTGGAATATTGCTATTCTTGATTTTCTGTATCCGCTTCCCATGCACTTATATTAAGATGCTTAATCAGGTATGAGAAACCTTATAGTGGATACTACACAAATCAATAGAATCCTAGGTTTTTTTTAATCATTCGGTGCAGTAGCGACCATTTTTCCTTACAGAGTCTGATGGGAAGCAAATAAAATTGAGACGTGGTGTTGAGAGCACGAAGAATCTCCTGGATATCCGATATCGATGTGGTGTATTATATTAGGTATCCGTACGTTAGGTAGAGGCAAACGCGGACCCAATATCTTCTACAGTTCATTGGGTTTATATAAATATTATATATATACACAAGTCTAGTAAATCATATATAAATATCCGGTGTATTCTCTCCATGTGCCTGTTCAAATGCAAAGAGATATGTGATCACTCTACCGTCGAGAAATATCTTACTAGTTTGAACCAATATATTGGCTTCAATCCAATATGAAGTCTGTACCTATATTTATAAGAAGAGATAAAAATATGTGTAGTCTTTTTTTAGGAAATGAAATTCAAGAAACACGAAGAACTTCATTGGATATCCATGAGCAAGTTTCGTGACACATGCACATGTTAGACGATGGACATATTAGATGATTAGATGGACATGAGTTTCTGTGCGACGAAAGTTTATATATGAACCGAGAACGAATTGTGAGGACTAGAAGAAGGAAAGTCTATGCGTTACAGCAAACAACAAAAATTGCAAGAGAGCGAGAGGATAGTTTGTCCGGATATATAGCGTGGTGAATGGAAGCATGGAAAGGCATAGGATGAGGGCGGATTTCCCGTACCGGTAGTAGGTACTACGATAAGTAATACGTTTATACTTGATAGAAATGAGTCGTCCTTCAGCGTAAATCAAGTATTGATTCTTGGTTGCACACCATATACCTATAGAATACATGCCTATATACATCGCGGATGTCTAGACTGTAGTCGTGCTACTGAATTGAATTTACCCAACACACGATAGATAAAATTCACGTGACGATTCCATGAAAAATCGTCAACTCCATTGAACGATGTACAGTGTTAAAAAAAAATCAATTTTTTGTGCGAAAAGTGCGAAGTGATGGAATCAAATGTTCTTGGCAACGATCACGTCATCGAATGTTCTTGGAAGTCATGGCGTAATCGTATGTTCTTGAAAGCGATTACGTCAAAGAATGTTCTCGGAAGTGATAACGTAATCGAATGTTCTTGGAAGCGATTACGTAATCCAATGTTCTTGGAAGCAATGGCGTCATCGAATGTTCGTGAAAGTGATGACGTTATCAAATGTTCGTAGCAGCAATAATATTATCAGGTTTATGTCACAGGGCGACAATGGCGACAAGGGTATCCATCAGAAGGGTATCCATCAGAACATAGGGGAGACCGGGGCAAAATGGTATAGCGGGGCATAATAGGACCGGGGCAAAATGGGACCGGGGCAAAACGGGTTTGTTTGGCGTAACAATTCGATTCGAACAATTTAATTGTTAATGAAATTGTTTAAATAATAATTTTTTATCATTCGGTTAGAATCTTCGCAAGTTTGGTGTAGTCTATTAATGCATTAATGACTGTGTGCCCCATTTTGCCCCAATTTGATATTCCACTCTTCTCTGTCCCATTTTGCCCCGATCCCATTATGCCCCAGTGCCGTTTTGCCCCGCTATACCATTTTGCCCCGGTCTCCCCCTATCCAAAAGCTGGATATGTTCACCTATATTATCGCATATATTTGTTCGATACAGGGAGTTGATAATACATTTTTTTTATAACCTCTAATTAAGAACAATATTTCACTACGTTTATTTAGAATAATAGAAACTGTACCATACTGCTGATGCATTAACAAAGGATGATATCGATGAAGGGGGTTTTGAAAAGACATACTACGTGTGATATATTTTATTGACTTATTGAAAATAAAAACCAATCATAAAGTTCGAGTACCCGGTTTTTCAACGGATGAACATCTTTCGTAGCGCAATTTAACTTTGCAGAGTTAAAATGATACGGCCATTCAGTAGGTATTTGCATGGGCAACATTTGCAGTGAAGGGTAGTCGAGAATTTCTGCATTAATAAAGTGTCCAGGCCCTTCCATCAAGATTGTTTTCAACCATTCTTTTTTTTCTCTTATCCCTTCACATATATGGTCTAAGCATTATGCAAAATGCTTCGAATAAGTTCATATATTGCTTCATATGGTGTAGCACCAAAGTACACCGGTATATCAAGGAAACTGCGCATCAGTCATGCATTTGTATATATATTTCACTAGTACATCATTCCACGCACAAGGTGGTCTAAAGAGAAATGTAATCAGGGGCACATCACACAGGCCAATGACGGAAAAGGTCAACACAAACTCGTTGTAGAGTTTTTTGAAGTTCGTGGAGGTCAACTATGTACTCCATCTCGAGCGAGGTTGAGCTAAACAACATGATTTCATTAATTTTGTATTAATTTCATCATACCTCCCACTAGTTTTCACAATTGTTACATATGGGGCGACAGGTCCCTTGAAAGCTTTCAGAGCCGTATATGAACAAGTGCAGTCGTTAATCTCATTTAGAGGGTCTGAGATCTTCCCTATATGATGTGAACATCAGCACCATCAAGCAAATGCAAATGCTATGAAGAAGAAGGAAATTTAAAAGCGAATGTTGTGTTAACCTGCAAATGTTCCACTTTGACAAACGGGAAAATTATTGAGGAAACGAAATACTTTAACACAAAGACTATACCATCCCGACTAGAAATTTTGATCCGGCTGCTTGAAGACTGACCAGACCCCTATCAGGCTGCAATCCGGAATGCCGTAGTAGGACACGCCCGATCCGAGCGGGATCCGGCACGGATCCGGCGTCCCTTGACATAGCCTGCGTGGCCGGCAGATAGCGCTAGGTGGCGCCATGGTACGGCACGCCGGATCCGTGCCGGATTCGCACATGATTTTATAGCCGTTACTGTGGCCTAACGCCTTAAATTCATCATTTGTTTTGATAATTTTAGGCATTGACCCGGCGGCCGGATCAGGGCCTGAAAAGGCCTACTGATGAGGGTCGTGTCCGTTATCCGGATCCGGGCCGGATGCGAAAAAGCGTTTCACGCCTATTACGGCCCTGATCCGGCAGCTTGATCAGTGCTGCGGTACGGGATACGGCATGCCGGATCCATGCTTGTTCCGGCCCGTAGCAAAACTTCTGGTCGGGATCCTACCAACTACATACATTGAGATATGCTTCGATGAGGATGTGACAGACCGTCTCCTATTGTTAGTGAAGAGTCAAGATTTCCAAGAACAAGATACTGGATAGTCGATGCGTGAAATAATCAATTTGATGGTGAATATCAAGCGATTTCATCCGGTACACGGCGGATTTTGTCAGACACCTAATTACGGCAAGAAATATAAAAGAAAAAGGCCATCCTGAACATAAAAAACAACGATGAATTCTGCTTGATATGGTCTGTCACAGCAGCAGTTTATCGTGCAATCACGTGAGCCGATCTAGCTCGTACCTTCATTCTAATTTAGTGCTAAAGTACGATGATATAGATTTTCCAATTTCTTCAAAAGATATTCCTAAATGTGAGAAAATGAATATGACTATCCATGTATACAGTGAATACATGAATGGCTTGACATGGAAAGTGAAATTGTACCTGTCGATTTGAGCAAAATTAAATCGAACAGTTCGACTATTCACCTCCTTATAGTGGAAGGTAATATCAGTATGGAAATCGGTAATGGAGAAAATTTTCAACCCATTTACCACTTCGCCTAGATTCTGATTGGAACTGCTTGAGTCACGTTCACCTACAAAGCTCCTTTAAAAATCATCGACGTGATTGCATGAGTATAAGCAAGACAAAAATGATTCTGCGAACCGAGAACAATAACATTGTAAGTTTAAAAAATAATCGCTGTAAAGGAACTGTGATGTACGTAGATCTAGAGTGTCTTCGCGAACCCACTAATACCCAAGTAGAAATTGTCCTAGCCTGTCTGAGTTGCGACTTAGCAATTGGTCGCCCAATTGAGCTCATGCGAACTGACTAATGGTTGGCTCGCTATAAGCTAGTAATATTCTGAATGTTTTGTTACCCAGTCCTTGGCTAGCACTGCCCAGCAGATTTTGGTCACAAATGACAACGTGTGGTTATGTGTGTACGTATAATTCCATCAAGTTCATGGTTGTTTAAGCAACTTTTGTTACAGATCTCGCCATAACCTAGCCAACACAGGCTAACTGCGCCTACGCACCCCTTGGCAAGTCACTGCGCATCCGATCTTGGTCACAAATGACAAAGTGTGGTTATGCGACTTGTATAGTTCCATCGAGCGATTGGATCACGGTTGGCTAAGCATCTTGAGTTACAGATGACGTTGCGAATGAAAAAGTCCTCAAGCGGGCATCGCGATAACCTAGCCAACACTAGCCAACTACGGCCGGACGTGCCGGAATAAATGATCGGACGAATACAATTTAAGGTTATGTAATTGTATGCGATTATCATTCTCAATGCAAACGCAGTAATTGGTTCGATAATATTATTTACATTTGTAAATCCGCCCATTTTTCATTACTCCAATATTGTGCATTATAAAATATGTAGACGATACGACAATTCAGAAATTAAACAAGTAGAACTGGCTCTGCGGACAACGTCATAATTCATCACCCGGTGGTCCCAGGATCGAAACCATGTTATGACGTAAGCGTTTGTTCGATCTAATTTAAAATTGAACCATTAATATATTTACAACGTATGCAGCATGACCGTAATTATGAAACAACGAAGAATATTGTGAAAGGGTGCACGAGGAAAATAATGTGTCAAAAATCACGAAAATATATTTATATATATAGCTGCAATTTTTTTTCATCCAGTCGTCACCGTATATTTTTTCCCAGTTACTAGCTGAAAAAAACTGCGTCATGGCTTGGTCGGAAATATTATGCAGCCGTGAGATATTTCTTTCTATCTAGTCACCATCTAATTGTTGTGTATTCAGTCACTAGAGGGCCGAAGCGTTTCAAGGCTGTGTTGTCAATAGCGAAAACAGCTGTTGATGAGCCTATTGGACTATTGGTGAGCCTCTTGACTATTGAACGGCTAGGTAATGCTAATAAGCAATATGAGGACCAATTGTATTGAAACGTTTATGGATAGCTCAAACACATAGCTCAAACGGTAGATTTACACTTGAAGGAAAATACCCCTATGACACCACTCACAATGAAAAACGGGAATATCACAAAATGCTATATATGTGAAAAACGATAACCTTAACTAATGTAAAGGTTTGCATCCCCGCCATTTCATTCGCAGGTATTGTGACCCTCCACATCAAGGATGCAATTTGAATTAGACAAAAACTTACAGCATTCCGATAGTTTTCCATTACCTCTCTGCTTATGATTTACACTTTCCGATAAAATCATTGGCTACACAATATGATGGTTCTGCGGAACTGCTGCCTATCAATAAAAATCCATATATTTCATTTACAAGGTACGTGAAAAACACAAGTGTAAATTTGAGGTTAGCCGATCCATTCCGATTTATGGCCAGTAATATTGAAAAACTCGCATCTTACTTTAATGATGACGCTAAGCCAATTACACGGAAACACTGTCATATTATAGTTCAGAAGAGTTCCTTCTGCTTGCAAGGAAGGGCGTCCCTAAGAGTCCATCGAGTACAACGAGATACATTCAGGTAATGTCTTCCTGTCCACAACATTGATATGTCGCATTATGGCGATAAGGCGTTCAAAAACCACGAATGATCTGCTTTACTTGTTTGCCTCATTAAATAATTTGGCTATTCCTTACGCTCAGTTCATTAGTTATTTTACTCCCGGTATTCATGATAAGCATTCTTATCCTCGTCGATTATCATTGAAGAAATGAACGCTTTTAATGATGAATGGAATTACAACAGATATATTAGTTTCATCCTAATCAATTATAAATATCTTTAACAAGGCGCAAAGCAAAGTAGCGATTCTTAAAGACAGGCTCCACTTTTCAGGACATGTCTATGTTCTGGCCGGGTAGACATTACGTGAAGATGTACTTGCTCGCAATGTATCCAAGCAAGAACATTCTAATTTCCAAACATAGAGAGTAAGCCGTAGATAGCGATTTTGTGATCTTTCCGGTTCGTGCCATGGGAAGGCCCGCCCGGTCAGGTAATTTAGACAAGGCAAGTCTGGCCAGGGCCTGACATAAAGTAGGGAATGCCCGTTCACATTTCGGCATGGGACATGGGGAAAAAAACTTGCAGAAGATAATACGAACTGCGAAAATATATAGTGGTAATCATCTGAAACAAATAAAAAAGAATGGATTATACACGAAAAATAAACTATCGAAAATAATTTCGTAATCATTACAAATTACTCAACCGTGAATCATTTTAGTTCGTAAAAGTAGTCGCATAGGATGCAGGGGGTTCATTTGGGGTACATTTGTGTATGGTGTAATTGTTGTTGCGCCAGCGGTGTGATTGTTGTTGCGATTGATGTTGCTGCTGGGGGTTATATTGCTGATGAGCTGGATATGAGCGAGTTGTTGATGGATATATTGACGGTTGCTGGTGCTGCTGGCTCATCGTTTGGTATCGGTTGCACATTGCATAATTTCAATCCTGCACCCTGTATTTAAAAGTCTCGGTAATGATGCAAGACTTTGCACCAAAGAGAGCAAAGTGCCTCTGTCCACTTTTGCTCTCTTTTCATACATCTTCAATAAACGTAAGCTCTTTTCTTCAGCAGGGTCTAGTCTTTTTTTGCCAGCCTATGTTAGTTTTGTACGTAAAACGTTTGGTGCAGAAGAACGGGTAGCAGATGCAGATGTAATTACCAGGAGTTCATCTTTTTCTTCGTCGTATTCGTGTTCTGCTTCTTTACGTTCGTCTTGAACCGATGTTGATTCGGCGCTTGTACGCTTTAAAGAACTAATTGTTCTCTTCGGTATCACAGCGTCCCATAGAAATTCTAGTTGGTGGGAATAGATGAAGAGAGCTTTTTTGCGAGCTTCGTCTCCAGATACGACTTGCCTTTTCGCTCTTCAATATGTCTTGTACAATGATCTGTTGTATTTTTCCATTTTTAATGCAATGTGTCTCCTGTAAATAAAACAATTGTTTTGGGTTATTCGTATATAAAACAGGTTTTTTAAATGAAAACTGAAAATGCTTATCTCGTTGATTTTTACTCATAGAGATAATGTCAATTATTTATTTCAGATATCTGGCTACCGGGTGTTCGCTAACTGAACTGTACTATACGATTCGAGTAAGAAGGTCGACTACCAGTTGTATTATTAAAGAAGTTTGTCAAGCAGTATGGTTTTCTCTTGCTAAAGCTGCGATACATTCCCTTACGACTCAGAAGCTCTTATGTTAGTCATAGCAGCCGGATTCGAAAATTGTGCAAGCTTTCCTAATGTCATTGGCGCCATCGATGGTAAGCATATTCGAACTAAACGGCCACCTAATAGCGGTTCCATGTATTATATTTTTATTGCAAATGGTATTGTTATACAGTGTTATTTGTCATGTGTGATGCCAATTACTGCTCCATATACGTAGAATTTGGATCCTACGGCAAATCGAGTGATTCTGGGATTAAAAAAAATTCCATTCTTATTGAAAAGTTATGTGACAATTCGTTCGGAATTCCACCACTACGTTTTTTTGCCAAATTCAACTAAAGACTTTCCGTGTGTAATCTTAGACGACGAAGCTTTTCCCTTGTCTAACAACTTGCTGAGACCATATGACGGAAAAAAATGAGCAAAAAACAAACAAATTTTCAATAACCGATTATCCATTACCCGACGATACATTGAACGTATATGTGGAATTTTAGCGTATAATTGGCGAATATTTCATCGACCTATAAATGTTGACATCGTTTTTGCTGATAGTATTATGAAACCGTGTGTTCTACGTAATTTTGTAAGAACAAGAGATGGAACGCGCGAACAATCATTTCGTGTCACAAATATGCCACAAAGTCATTATATGGAACGCTTTAGGGCGGGGTAAAGTATGACAATTTTTTTTTTCATTTTTAAAATAAATTTTAAATGAATGCATAATATATCAAGAATATTGTCTTAAAATTTCAAGTCGATCGGAGTAAAATTGACGAAGTTATGAGTATTTGAGCGTCTATTGCTCCATGCCGGGTTTTATACCTGGGCGGCAGCTGCGCGGCGCGCTATTGCGAGTTTTGCGTAGAGAAATGCAAAAAGATGCTCTCGATCATCTTGATGGAAGCCTTTTGCTCTACGGACCTGGCATCGACGACTTTGAGTGAGTATAAGAAAATTATCGAGTTTTATTTTGAATTTCTAAAAATTCAAAGATAATTGAAAAATCTGAAAAAATTTATACGTATTCAGAAAAATGAACGAATCACGAAAAAAATTGGGTTGCGGGGAAATTTGTAGACTCATTTTTTTTTTCATCATTTTGTTAATAACATTTTGGAATTATTATTATGCAAAATTAATCTTTTGAGTACATTTAATATGCATGAATTTTCTCAGATTTTTATGCAATCGAGAAGTGTTCTCAAACTTATGTGCAATGAGCGCTAAGCGACCAAACTCTTCTGCGTTTTTCAAACCGTTTTTCTGAGACTTGTCATATTTGAAGTCCGTGTGCACGCTAACTCAAAATCTACTGGACCAATCGCTTTGAAATTTTGCACAGTACTTCTTCACATAATTCACCAGGTCTTGTAGAGAGCTTTTTTTAATAATTACTAATTTTTCAACAACAAATTAGCCGATTTTTTTTAGCGAAAATCGGGTTTTTGGCTCCCAAGTGCTACGAAAAATCGAAAAAAAAAATCCTCCCGTCATTACCTCGAGAAACATCTCCTTTAACAAATGCATTTTGATTTTTTTGTTTCAGATGATTCTGTTGCGAGTTATGGTGCACACCGCAAACCAACTTTTTTTCGCGGCGCCTCCGGGGTTTAATTTTCACTCGCTCAATTTTGAATATTTTGCAATGCAAATTTAGGAGAATGTGGTTCAAATGTTACTTTATTATATGTACATTTTTCAATAAACGAACACTATTCGTTACGCCAAAAAAAAATCTTAAAAACATGCCTTTTTTTTGCTGAATTAACTTTACCCCGCCCTTAACAACCGCATACGCGCAATAGAGGAAAAACCAGGTCGGTGTCGGCTAAATAGATAAATATGCATACTATTTTTCAAACAAATGACGTCTTATATTATGTTCAATTTAAATATTACTGTGATTTCATTTAATAATAAAAAAGTGCATGTCTAATTTTGTTTTATCATCCAAATTCAGATCACTCTCAAAACCAAAATGCTCTAATTTCTGTCCAGCAATATTTTCCTTTGTCGTTCTCTCCTTCTTTTGCGAAAAAAATGGATTCCTTCACTGCGCTCGGAGATATTGAAAAACTTATAGTCCTCGGTATACAGGAGCCGATTCATACATTTTTCATTGCCTTCTGTTGATGTGAGAAAAATTCATAGATTGGCTCTTGTATACCGAGAAATTTCAACTTTGCTTTGCTTATTTGCTTTTCAGACTCTAAAAATATAAGGATCGATTGTTTCTAGTTAATGTAGGACAAAGAATGAAATGGTAATATTATTAGGCACTGGGAATTCAAAAGTATATAATTGTCTTGCATTAATTAAAAGCAGTCAACATTTTATATCTTTGGAGACTGCAAAGTCAAAAAAGTGGATTCTTAGCAACAATCGAAGGTATCGGAAACCTCAAATTTCGAGATATAGAGCAGCCAGCCTATGCATATGCTCACATCCACTAAAGGCCATGAAAAATGTTCATCCGTGAAGATATACATTTTTCATTGCTTTCGGGTGATGTGAGAAAAATTTATGAATTGGTTTCTGTATACCGAGAAATATGCATTTTTCAATGTCTCCGATCGCTGCGAAAATATCCGTGTTTGGATTTTTGTCTTGCAGTATCAAAAAACAATTAACATTTTATATCTTTAAAGACTGCCACACCGAAGTTGTGGATTTCTTCGCAGCGATCGGATAGACTGAAAACTTCAAATTTCTAGTTATAAAGAAGCCAGTCTATGATTTTTTTTACATCAACTAAAGGCAATTGAAAATGTATATGGCTATAGATATACATTTTTCATTGCTTTTAGCTGATGTGAGAAAAGCTCATGAATTGGCTCCAGTATACCGAGAAATATAAATTGTTCAATGTCTCTAAAGATATAATATGTTCATTGATTTTAGTTAATTTAAGATAAATAATGTAATGTTCATATAATTAGGTACTGGAAAGGCAAAAAATATGTATTGATCTTACATTAACTAAAAACAATCATCATTTTACATCCTTAGGGCTTGCGAAGCCTAAATTATAACTCCGATCGTAGCGATCGGAGACATCGAAAACCGCAAATTCTAGATATAGAGAAGCCAGTCTATGACTTTTGCTCACATCAAACGAAGGCAATACGGAAGTTATATGTCCAATGGTATCCATTTTAAATTGCCTTCAGTTGATGTGAGAAAAGTTTAAGAATTTGCTTCTGTAGATCGAGGAATTCAAATTCGTCAATGCCTCCGATCGCTGCAATGAAATCTATGCTTTTGGCTTCGCAGTCTCTAAAGATTTATAATGTTAATCGTTTGTAATCGAAAAGCAAAAAGTTGTCTTGCGGCAACTAAAACCAATCAACAATGAATTCAACAGTAATTGTGTAATCCATTTGTTGTCCAATTCAATCGTTTACTTAGAGTAATTGAAAATATCAACCCTGAATTAAAAATTCACTTCTCTTTGGAGTGAACCTAAAGGAAGTGGGCATTTTTTCCCTTCCAAAAAGATATGAAATCCCTTTAAAAACTTTAAAAACCTAGAAAACGATCACCGAGTAATAAAGAATGCCCTGAAAAACATTATCGCTTGTTTTATATTACGATTTTCTATTTGTTCATATAAACATACCCACATGTTATTCTCAATAGGAGTTTATAATAAAAAGTTGATTATCAATGCCATGTATAGAAAAAGTACATGCGATAATATATTTCAAGGTATTTCACTTTTGGTACACAAATACATAGCCTCCTGATATACTTGGCATGTATATGCAATATATTTTCACATTTAGTTGAAACAATATAAATTTCGGAATATCTAGTTTTTCCAACAAACAATATAATGAATACATCGGGGATATATTTTCTATGTAGGCCGCATATACTTTGTTTCCATGTATGATGGATGCAATATATATTACTATCGCGTTTATCATTATCACAGTTGCGAGCGAGCTCTGTGCACTTTTTGAAACCGATAAATGATGTGATATTTTTGAAAACGATGTAAAATGTGAGAAAGCTGGAAGCGATGGTTTGAGCTCCGAACATACTGTTGATCTTCTGGAACTCAGTTATTTGCTAGGTTTTATCTGGTTGAAGCTTCGTATAGTTCATTGTCGGTAGGACATTATCCATGCGACAAACATTTTTCATTTTTAACAAATCCATAATGCGGTTCCTTTTTTGTGTTGTTGATGTTGTTGTTGTTTCAAATTTAGTTGAGATAGTCTTTTGATCAGACTATCAATGTCATTTTTCGATTCAATAAGTTTTTTATTTCGTGAATGTCTTTTAGAAATAGTTGAATTCTCGCTTTCAATTTTTTTCGTTTATAATTTTGATGTTGCATTCAACGATTACTTCAAGTCAACTGAGCCAGCACCGTAAACGCCCATCATTTTTATATTCACGGCTTACCTAACCGAACACTCTAGAATATTCGAAATGGAGTTAGCTTTGATAATGTCATCACTTCTAAGACTTTTGATGGATATCGTTGTTGTTATTGTCGCCCTGTGGCATAATCCTGATAACATTATTACTACTAGGAACATTCGATTACCTCACCACTTTCAAAAACATTCAATTACGTAGTCACTTATCGATGACGTCATTGCTTCCAAAACATTCGAACACATGCGCCACAAGAAGACTTTGTGGTGGTCCAGAACTAGCTTGGTATATCTACTGGACGACTTAATTCGACATTTAAATGTGAAATTTCACTACTGATATTGACAAATACATGAATTTTGAATATGTACTCTGTGAAATTAATTGTTTGATTCCTTTGTGAGACTCGCATACTAAAGTAGATCGCTTAATCTAAGGGTTCTTGCAATAGTTCTTGCAATAGATCAGAAACGTAAAAGTGCAAAACATTCTCTTCGGCTGTATGAATGAATTATGGGATTTCCGAATAAACATAGCCGTTTCTAATATTCTTGATACGGATAAATATGTACGTGTGGTTTTTCTTGAGAATGTTTCGAGGATTGTAGAAAAATTGTGCAAAAATCATCGACCAGAAATGATTATAGTGAACATACGAAGTGATTCAGAAAAGAAAAAAAACGCCTTTTTTCCCAATAGTGCCAAAGTGTATATAGCTAATTAAAAAAAATCATGTGTTGAAAGTTCTCAGTAAGGATCGATCTTTTTGAATGATCCTTGCATCACAAATCACCCGCACTCTCACTATCCGTGGTTTTTTCGCCAGCGATAGTGGTATTTTACCGTTTTTATTTCTCTGAAAACTTTATTTCTAAAAAAATTAAATAGACAGCTTGTCCCCCGATGAAAAAAATACTCTCATCATAGTTTATCACGTTGATAGAGCAGGCTCTGGCCATTATACGTCTCGCTTGAATCACCTCGGGTAACGGGTCGGTTCTTGTTATTTCCTTTGGTCTCGCGTTTTTCCTTTCATTGACGCGGCTTCGGTTGCGATGTACAGCGCAAGAGCGATGAAATGCGTTTTTCAGTTTTTTGCCGACGCTCGGTAATGACTGTTATATGGACGAGTCGGGGTACTCTTCGTGCGCTACTTCTCCTCTTTATTTTCCTTGGAAAACGTCCCGTAAAGGACAAGCTCGATGATCGTCCAGAAGTTTCTGCAACTCTGCAAGAAATAAGCGTATATATCTGACCGCCAAGTGTGAAGCGCTCGTACGGCGCATTCTACGTTAATTGACCTTATATTGATCACGAAAAGTCTGTTCCTTTAATCAATAAGTAAAAGGGTCCAGAAAAATAAAACATTTGAGACGAGTCTCGCTTCTGAATAATTTTCCAACCGGGAACTTCAATAATACATCTGTAGTCCACTGGAAATTCGTGCTTCACCCTTGGGTGTACTCGTCTGAATGGAACCTCATAGTTTATAACGGGTACAGTTGACCCGCATGTATTTACAACTTAAGAGACCCCGAGAACTACGCAATCGTCTCGTAAAATCTGTAGTTGCGCATTTTCAAACCAATGTTAAGCTAACAGCTTAATTAAAACAATTAAAAATGTACTTTCGAAAGGTGGCTTCCTTCTGTTTTAACAAAACTTGGCACAAACATTTATTTGAAAATATAAAAATACCCTCAAAGGGTTTCTTTGTGATCAGGCTTTTAAAGCCTCACGGTCTTTCAAAGTTAATTTGGGTGTTTTCCTTGTATCTTCATAACTATTTATTTCATAAGAAAACGTTTTGAATACGAAACGACGCTTTTACAAAACTCTACAGAAGGGATTATATACTTTATTGATGAAAATATAAAACTTTGGCTATTAAATGGAAGAATAAAAATGTTCGTACTTGTAATGGGACGTAATCATCAAAGAGCGAAAATGAAAGATGGTACGCATGCCATCGGCTCTCTATATGTTTTTCCACCCACACCCACACACACACACACACACGCGCGCGCGCGCAGATATACACCGCGGGGACGAATACGAATAACCAAAAGAGTGTAAAGTTTATTGCATGCATACATAATTCGTTTTCGCTCTTAGATGATTAGGGCAAATTGCAAGTACAAGAATAGATGTTTGTTAATTCAATAAACAAAGTTGAAGGTTTCCGAAAAAAAAATCGTCAACCTTTTTTGTAGAGCTTCAGGAGAGCGCTATTCTTTTTCTAATAAGCATTTTCGAAGAAGGCACTGAAAAACAGTTTTCGAGGGGCAGAGCGGGGGGGGGGGCAATAAAGCATATTCACTAAAAATTTCGTCAGGGGTATTCCCTTATACCCGAAAGTATATGCAAAATTTCAGCCAAGTGAGAGACAGTTGCTTTTTGAAACTTTATCGAAATTAAATAAATGAATAAATCAATTGCTTAAAGTAGAGTCGGTGCAAAAAAAATGTAGCAAATTTTTTTAGCCGATATAACCCGATGTTCCTTCGAAGGACTAAAAACAAAGATGCAGTTCAGGATGTATCGACCACTTTCTACAGTCACTAAAGTGATCGGCAACATCGTATAATAAGCGTTTGTGGAAAGTAAGATTTTCAGAATCAAAGGCAAAGTAAAGAAATTGGGAAGTTTCTTTGGCACTTTACAATGATAAAAAATGTTACTATGCGGTGGTCCTCGCCACATTTTTATTTGGGCTAGTTGTAGCTTTCAGAATACATGTGATTTGTTGATTCGAGGTAGAATATCCTATATGAGCTCATGTACTATGATCACGGATGAAGACTAAAAGAAACTTCACCATCCACTAATCGTGCGGCTCACTAACGTTCGAGAGGTATGACCGTAATTTCTAGAAATACCTTAGAACCTCTCTTTCCCGTGAGTAAGAGAGAAAGATAGAGAGAGAGGGAGAGAGAGTGACGACGACAGGGAGAGTTTGAGGGGTACGCCTTTCACGGCGCGCCGAGAGGGAACGTGCAGCATAACAGCTGTGAGGTTCGTTCCGCTTTGTAGAAGATTGGCCCTCTAGCGGTACGCAGAGTGCACCTATTAGTCACTATGTGTTCCTATGTTTCAGAGCTACTCTCTCGCGCTTTTCGTATCCTGTGGCGTAGATATAAGCATTCGCGATCCGGAAGGAACGCCATTAAGTATGCTTTTACGAAAAAGAAGAATCATAACCATTCACTCTTTTTTGGTATTTTACATTGATTAATCGCTTGTGAAAAGAATGGTGATTTTCGACACCGTAAATTGACGTGGCAGTGGTTGAAGGTAGCGCACTCCAATAAAAACGATTGAATTCTTTCAGTACACCAGCCGGCTTTTCTTTTAGTGTATTTAACGGGAGGGGAAGGAGGTTCAAGGACGGATATGATAATTAATTCATTCTTTACGGTTTTGTCAGTTGCCGAATGAACATTTCCGATGGGCAGTTCATAATAATATACGAATACGGTTAATTGTTAAGGTGGTGGAATATTTATAATTTATTGCATATAAATTGTATTCGTCCGTCAATAATGATTGGCGAAAGGGATTGGAAATTGCGGATGGAAACTTTATAAAAAACTAGAAACTTTGGCGTATTGAGGTAAAAATGACTGGTCGGTGGCGGAAATAGTGAGGTTCAGAATGGGGTATTTTACTCTATGTAAGAAAAATACTAAGAATGTATAAATGAGGTCATTTTGGTAATATGCAATCGAAGAATGTTAGTTTTAATTTCCAAAAAGACGAAAGAAATTTTGTAATTCATTTGAAAAAAAAAACTTATTTTAATCTGTTCAATGAATATGCCAACCAGTAACCACTACAATGGATTCTGACGTGACGTCATTGACATAGTAAACAAAGAAAGCGGTAGATGTTTTACTCTCTAACCTGTGAACAAAAGCGTCAATAACTATACATTTTAGTTTTTCATAGTTAATTGCAAATTTTCAAATTGTTATTGGTTGAGACTTGTATCCCGTATATTTTATTGAACTCCTGCCGTGGCAGACGGTTATATGAAAGCAGGGAGCACGAACCTGCCACGAATAAATTCTTTGATCGTCGCAAAGTTCTGTGCAACAAATTCCGATTTCTGTTCTACCGAGTTAAGGAATGTTAAAACATCGATGGACATATTGTCCCAATTCACCACAATCTTAAAACACAATCTGTTAAATTGTTTATAAATCGGTGCGTTCAAATATATTTATTCTTTTTAAATCTGGAAGAGAATCGTACGGTGGCCAAAACAACGAGGGATAAAAAAAGTCCAAGAATCAAATAGAGAAATTCACGAAATTATGTCCACAGACGAAACATCCCATGCTAACCCACACAGTAAAAAACCTAAGCAACCACCCACTCTCCGCAGCTGAAACATCAGTCCTCGCAAAGGGCACAATTTCGCCATCACACCGACAGACATTCCGACCAGAGAAATCATTAGCCAAGTGGAAACTGCCATCTACCGTCTCCCACCTGATACTAGCAACGACATCAGGAAACGGATAACCATCACACAGATAACCATAACAGCTTCTACACGAAGCAAAACCCCCTCAGCAGAACACCACAAAGGAAGAACACCTTGCTCTTCAAAATTTGAAGAAAAACAAGGACATCTTAATACTACCAGCTGATAAAGGGAATGCTACTGTCATTATGGACAGAACGGTCTACTGCAGTGAAATGATGAACCTGCTCGAGGACAACCAACACGTACAAGAAACTACCACGTGACCCAACATCAAGTGTAGAAAAGAAAACAACAACACTGCTAAAGAAGGCTGGTCTATCGGAGAACCTTATCAAAGTCCTTACACCCAAGGAATCTCTACCACCCAGGCTTTACAGTCTGCCAAAAATACATAAAAACAACATCCCTCTAAGGCCCATCGTCAGCAACATAGGCAGCCCTACATATCATTTGGTACGATTTCTCCGCAAACCCTTGCAGGAACTCGTAGGCCTCAACAACTCCTATATCCAAAACTCTGAGGGTTTTGTGAACAAGATCCAGTACATCAAGGTACAACCAGAAGACATTCTAGTGAGTTTCGTTGTTTTATCGTTGTTTATAAACATCCCAACCCATAAAACTTTAGATATAGTTGTAAAATCCCAAAAGTTGCTCCTAACCTCCTATCCCTCATAGAACATTGCTTGAACTCGACATATTTCCAATTCCAATCCCAGTTTTATGAACAAACTTTAGGCGCAGCCATGGGCTCCCCTGTTATCCTATCATCGCCAACATCTTTATGGAGCACTTCGAGAACAGAATTCTGCAAGAAGCACCCTTCAAACCTTCCACCGGGTTCCGATATGTCGATGACACCTTCGACATTTGGAGTCACGGCAAAGAAAACCTCAATCATTTCTCAACCTTCCTCAACTCCCAGCACCCCAATATACAATTCGCCATGGAGATAGAACAGGACAATCAAATTCCTTTTCTGGATGTACTGGTTCAACGAAAAAACAATGGTACTTTGGGCCATAAAGTTTACCGGAATCCAACGCACACAGATAGATATCTCCACGCTACGTCCCGTCACCACCCCTCCCAAAAACAATCAGTCATAAGCTCTCTGGTCTACAGAGCTCTAGCGATCTTCGAACCGGACTCTTTCGAGGATGAACTAGAACACCTACGCAAAGCTTCAGGGGATAATGGCTACAAGCCCGGCAACGTCGAAAGAACGATCAAACATTTAAGAAGAAAAATAACTGATCTGCCAACGGTAACAGCACCTGAAGGGGAGAATGAAGGACAAATAACAGCAACAACTTCCCTTCCATACCTTCAGGGCGTAACCGATCGCGTAGGCAGGGTCCGTGGGAAACATAACGTGCGAGTCATCTTCAAACCTCAGAAGAAGCTGGCACAAGTGGTTCCGAGTGCAAAAGACCAAAGACCACCACTAAGTGCACCAGGAGTGTATAAGATACCCTGCTCATGCGGTAAAATGTACATACAAGAAACCGGGAGGAAGATCGGTACACGGATCAAAGAACATCAACGGTGTATCAAATATGGCCACATTGGACAATCAGCCCTAGCCGAACATTGGATGGAGACTGGTCATGCCATTCAGTTCGATAAAGCCCAAAGTCTGGCCCCATCAAACAGCATTTTTTCCAGGAAACACCGAGAAGGGTTAGAAATCCGAAAACATCCGGACAATCTAAACAGAGATGGTGGATATCACGTCAATCCCATTTGGCCCACCGTCCTTCCGGTTTTTTAATTGACTGTGTCATGTCGCGACCAATTGCATGTCATGTATTTTTAAGCCTAATACGCACGATAGCGGCATTCTTATTTTTCGACGGATCTGAATATTTTTCTTTAGAATTAGGGCTACCACGGCGGAAATGTAGCCTATCGATAATAATATAACCAAGCGTTTCGCGTAACTTCCCACGCGAAAGCGTAGCGGTCTTAACGATATCGAGAACAAATATACAAGCGGGAAAATTTCAAACAGTCTCATTGTAATCCGCACAGAGTCCGAGTGCATCGCAGAGTGTCCTTAAGACCAAAAATACACAAAGGAAACCTTCGGATTACAAGGATGACGAACACGTGAAGGGACACGCACGAAATGCGTGATGATATTCGTAGAGACGTAAATATATAACGACGCGACGATAACGAATTCTAACGACCAGCCAAGAGCGGAAAATATCCAAATCTTCACCCTACAAAAATATACACTCGCTAGAAGAAAACGTTCCGACCCAGAGAGTTGACCCGGTCATAAAACTGCGTTGGTATTTCCCACGGGCACTCGCGGGCCTCGGTCAACAAGCCATATCTTGAGCCTGCGTTCTTGCCGCCGACAAGGCCCATTTTTCCTTTCCGTATATTTCCATCTTCCAGATAAAGAAGCGCAGCTCCAATTCCCGGAAATAGAGCGACGGTTGTGGCTATCGCAACCTACTCCTCGCTCCCACTCTCATTCCAACTGATACATATTTTCCACCAATCCAAAAGAATGCACCCCCAAATGTGCACTCTCCCAGGGGGCCAGTCTCCCACCACCTCAGCATCCCAATTTTTCCTACATCCTAGAAGAAGAAAATGACCAAGTCAGTCTTCCGGCAACCACGATCACACAAACTTCTTTTTATCGAGTCTCAATCCGAGACTCCAGTCAGAATCCAGCGAGCTCATATCTAGAGTTCCTTAACCGATATCCATCGCGTTGAATATTCATTTCCTTTCTTGTAAAGCGTACGTTGTCTTGCAACTCGAGTTTATACAAATCTTGTACTTCGAAAGTTCTCTAACAGTTACGTGACAATCTTAAGAATTTTAACATTTGTATTACGCGCAATATTTCATTGTATTTTCCATTCTCGAACCGCGAAATCCACGAATACTAGAATCTGTGTCACCGAACAATCGCTGTATCCGTCACACACACACACACCCACACCATCTGCGAGCGTTCGGGCCACCGACGAAGGGCCCTTAGTTTTACGACCGTACCCGACACCCAAGCGACTGGGTCAACGCCGAGACGCATCAATGTAAGCGAACACATTTTCACCCTTTTGTCTTCAATTTGTATCTTTAAAATAATAGGATCAACCCATATGGCTGATCTTATTAAATTACGAGTCAATCGAACACAAGTGTCACAACCATTATTTTCAACGATTGGATCATCCACGAAATTCCTTAAAATTACCCTTTCCACCAGCACGTCCCCTTTTTCCCCCTCATCCCGTGCTATTGCGCTAGGCGTAGGCAAGAAAGAGGGATACCACAGATATATATATGCCCACGTCCCCTCAGGACGTGACAACTGACCGATCAATTAAAACATCTGATTGGCTGGTGCAGTGATCGGAACGATGACTGCAACTATATAAGGAATGCCTGAGACACTGGAGCTTCAGTATCGGGGCTCCCAGCCCTGATGATGCAGACTGTAGCGTTTGCGAAACCTCGGCACAACGCTGATTCTCAACACGGCCTCCATCCGGAAGCCACATATTCTTCGATAAAAAAGTTCGTATTATTAAATGTACAGCTTGTCCAGAGCACAAATGTTATGAAATTAACCGTTGCAAAAGAGTTAATGGGACTGTGGTCGCCGTAATGATTGGTGCAAGAACTCCAGAAATACCAGCAATCACTACGGGCAAAAATTGGAAGATAATTCGAGGAGAGTAGATGAAAAGAAACAAGGAATGGAAATGTACTAAAGTGGTCTATATAGTTCGGAGACATTTTCAATGACTGTTGCACAACCTGACGGGGTAATAGACAAAACCACTTTTGAAATCAAGAGTCCAGCTACCCGAGTAGAAATATTATCAGGCTGGCCTGATATTGGATCCGGGTCTGATCTCGTTGTAGTACGGAGGCGTTACTTAAGGTATGCTTCAATTTGCCTGATCCAGTTGGTGTCAGGTGATAGTCAGGCAACTGGATGTACTGTTTCTTCCAGTTGCGTGATCCAGCTAGTTCAGGCGATGGTCACGTAAGTGGGCCTATGGCTTGCATAAATTCGCCTGATCGACTGCATTCAGGCGATAGTCAGACAACTGACCTTACTTACTGGGTAGGTTCTAGGTTCGATCTCATGTGGATGCAGAAAATTTTCTTCGAAAAAATACATTCAAAAGGCTAGGGAATGACGGATTATGATACAAAATCATTGTGGTAGAACTCTAAATAAAGTATTTCGATTTATTTTGGATTTATGAAATATTCTATTGAATATTCTAAAAGAACATATTTGAAAGAAATAGGATCGTAGAAAAAAAACCTGTTTGATTTAAATAGATCCTATTTAAATTAAATATTCTTTGACAGTGCAATGAGGAATGTAATGAGATGGTGGTTTCCGAAGAAACAGCGAACTTCACTCTTCGGACTGCATCCCATGAAAAAATTGCCGACACGAACAATACGGCCGATGTCCGGCCCAGTACTGGCTAACCGATTGTTGGCAACCAATGTTGGCCCGACATTGAAACAACGGTTCTGCCATTTTTCAGTCGACCCTCTTTTCGGAGCCCGGCATCCGACATCGAGCCGATGTGGGGACAGTACCGGTTAGCGACCTAGGGCCGACTGTTGGCGTAGACGGAGAAGCCGACCGTGGGCCAATACTGTCTGCCGTTAATTGTCCTGCGTTCATTTCTAATCCCGGCAACCGGTACTATACCAATGTCGGGCCAGTATCGGCTGCCCTGGAGAGCCGACTGTTGGGGTGGACTACTGGAGCCGACCATGGGCCAATACTGTTCGTCAATAACTGTCCTACGTTCATGCGTAATCTCGGCATACCGCAATATGCCAATGTCGGGACAGTATCGGCTAACGACGAAGAACCGACTGTTCGCGTGAATAGGTTGAACCAATCACGAGCCGGCATCACTCCACGTTACGTGCCTTATGAATTGCCCGCCAGTCGCCATTCAGTGTCGTATCGATGCAGACCGCGAACAAAGAGTAGCGTCCATCGTCGCTTTTTCGTGCAACAGTAATTTTTTCCCTTATGCTCCTACCGTATTCTCAATATGAATAAACAAAAGAGATATGATAAACTGAAAAAAGTGCGAAAAAAATTATATTGGAATAAACTGTTATTGAAGCACGAAAAATGTGTCATGAATCAAGAGTCATGTTTGACAGAGAAAAAAATCCTCGAAAATAATGTTAAAAAAGCGGAGTGTGAGAACACTCTTGAGTATGTGGAAGAAATTATTGAACACGGGGACGATAAAAATGATGAAAATGAACAACTAAAAAATTGTAACACGAGTGACCGATAATGCCCTGAGTTGTATCGGTCGATACTCGGGGCATTATCGTACCACTGTTGGTTATGGACTGGACCAAACTTGGTACGATATTGGCTTGAACTTGGGCCAATGTTGGCACAGGCGTCGGGCCGCTCTTAATACCAACGATGGCATAGTCTTGGGCCGACCTTGGCACGAGCGACAGCACCAACGCTGGTACGACATTAGCTGTAACTTGGGCCAACCTTGGCACTACCATCGGGCCGGTGTTGAGTCCAACGTCGGTACGATATCAGTAGCCAGCCTTGGCCCGAGGATATCATTCCGACAACGGACCATTAATGGACCGACATTCATGCCAGAGAACGGCCAACCATACAGGAGAGTTGGCGCATTACTGGGCCAATGTCGGACCAGTTGTACATTTTTTCATGGGATGCCTTTACTTCTCACCCTGTTCAGGCCTTGATCATTGACCATGATCAGGCCTTGATTTTTTTACCCTGATCAGACCGAAATCAGAAAAAATGTCGCAAAAATTATCAGGGCTTGATAAAGAAGCCTGATCAAGGCATAAAAAAATGAGGATGCCTGATCAGGTCTTTTTTGTAGCGAGAACAGGATTTCTATTCGGGTAGTGAAAAAAGTGTACAACACTATATGGATGAAGAAGTTAGAATGAGAATGATATTTTGCACAACTACAAATGCAAATGTATTGCGCTCATGCAAACAAAAGTTATTTTTATGTCACTAGTAGTGACATTGAGAAAAATAATCAGGTGACTCTCATAGAGGTTGCTTACCATCAGTTTACGTTTGTTATGAGTCTATCAGAAAGTGTTATTTCTTTTTGGAAAAATAACATTTTTCCAATTTTGTCCAAAAGTGTGGCAGTGCGAGTGTGTATTACAAAATTAAATTATTATTATATGATGTAGATTTTTAAGTCTAATATCTAATCTATGTAGTTGTGACTCATCAGTACATTTATGTAAGTAACAATAGTAATACCAACTACCAAAAGTTTATTCCTAACTATACATATAACCAATATGTATCAGACAACATAACATACATTGTTCTGATCATCTTGCTATGGAAAGGAGAAATAAAGAGAATAATACCAACACCCGGACCTGAGACGACTATATTTTTCATCGACAAATTTTGGTCTCGGCGCAGGAATCGAACCCACTACCTGTGTGTAGGTGCAAGGCAGAGCCTCAATTATTTAATGAGAGCATCTTACAAATTTATTGAGGTACAAGCTGTTGTTATACATGAACCCAACATACCAATAATATGAGAATTAACAACTGAATGTAGTTTCGGCATGTCAAATTCTCTAAGTCTTCGGATCACTCCCTCAACATGAATTCTTAGACTAGCTATTTCGATTGTCTGTCGCAGCTAGCTTTTGAGAGTTTGGATTCGGTAGTGACAGTTGCAGGTCTCAAGAAAATAAACCCATTTTGTGAAAAAAATAGTCCAAGGTGCTTAAATTCCCAGTCAGCCAAAATACATGCACTAGGTTGCGAGCACTCCAAAGACTTGTTATGTTCTAGCAAGTTCACATCACTGATCCTGCCTGCATATCCAGTAGATACAAAGCTAATATCATAGTCATGCGATCAGATATGTTATTATTTTTTTTTAATAATCTGACCAGGTTAATGGTTGGTAAAAAGCTTTTGTAGGTTTTTGGATTTCAATTTTCAGGCAGTCAAAAATATATGTAGCTTGGTTGTATTTATGTCTAATTGTAAAAGCAATAGGCAGATTCTTTTTTATTATTGGAGTTGAAAACTGTTTTATAAATGGTGGAAGTATTTTAACAATCCCAGGCATCTGATTAAAAAATATATTGCTTAACTAAGTTACTGATAAATCAAAATCATCGACCAGCTGCATTTACGTTATTTACATTAACCATAACATAATATTTTGCACTGGTATGTTGGTGTGATTATTTATTAAATTTATGAGAAAATAGAGTTCGTTTTGGAAGCCAATGTATCCTGGTTTACTTTTTGGATCTGTATGGTATGCAATGCGGTTTCATTCGAATTCTTTTGAGTGAATCTATTATCTTATATTGTGTATAGTTTCCACGTCGTTTTCCAACTGAAGCATGAAAGAGAAATGTTCTTTTTTACAAACACGGCGGCCGGTGGCGGCCATGTTTTTTCGGTGGCGTCTGTCTAATCTGTTGTTTATTATTCAGGCACTGATGCTAAATCACGATGGCAAGTTACACGATTGAACAGCACGTCCAAATGATAAAACTTTATTATTAAAATGAGTGTTCGGTAGTGTAAACGTCATTTTAGCGACGAGGCGCATTTTTGGATGAATGGCTATGTTAACAAGCAAAATTGCCGTATATGGGACGACGCCAACCCACACGAGGTTCACCATGTAGCAATGCATCCACAAAACGTTATTGTTTGGTACGGATTTTGGGCCGGTGGCGTCATTGGTCCATACTTTTTCGAAAACGACGTTGGTGAGGCCGTCAACGTCAACGGCGAACGCTACAAAACGATGATAACCGATATATTTTGGCCCAAATTGAACGATATGGACGTAGGCCACATGTGGTTCCAGCAGGACAGCGCTACGTGCCACACAGCGGACGCCACGATGCGCATTCTGCACGAACGATTTGAGGGTATGGTTATCTCTCGCAGAGGTGACGTGAATCGGCCACCCACCAAGAACATGCGATTTGGCCCCGCTGGACTTTTTCTTGTGGGGATTCTTGATGTCGCAGGTCTATGCCAATAAGCCGCAATCGACCGATGCTCTTAAAGACAACATAACCCAGGCCTTCGTTTGAATTCAGCCGGATCTATGGGGCAGAACCATTGAAAATTGGACCACTCGGATCGGTTCCACCGTGAGAAGCCGCGGCGGACATTTGAACGATGTTATATTCCATACATAATGGCATACATAGGCCTTTCAAATAAAAAAAGAATTTCGTTAATACCTTACGCACAGCTTGTTTTATCCCATTTCAACATCTACCCGCTCTTATTGAAAAACCCTTTATATACAAAAATGAATAAACTCCAAAAATATACATTTGTATCATAATCAAGATGATAAACAACTGTTAAAGTGAAAGATTTTGTGATTATGAAATGAGATATTGTATGAATGAAAAAGTGTGATCTGTTTTTTCAAATCTTGTCTAGTCCAAGAACTCTCACTTCAGGTACTCCATTGAACTTTACAAGAGAAATCAATTATGAATGAAAGGTCAGCTTGCATTTCAATTCGTATTTCGTGATCTTGAATGTGATGGTGAACAAATGATAAATAATTAAGTACATCCAAATAAAATTTTTTGAATACCGCTAATTATAACAAAAAACTGCAACATCTCGCTATTTATATTCGTGTCTCGTGTAATCGATGAAATTTGCTATTATATATTACGTTCACACAATTCACAAGCGAATACAAATCATGGCAGTTGCAAGGAATAAAATTCCATGAGTTTGGAGAACGAGATTTTCTAATCCTCGAATACATAGTTGTGAAAAGCGGGACTTTGAAATATTCCCAAAAACGATTCTTTGATTTGAAGTAAAATAAAACAATGCCACGGTGTAAAAGAAGTCATTCAAGGAGAAGGCCGATAGATGCTAGATGATCAAAACGACAAGGAACTTGAAAACTGAAACACATCGCGAATTTCGCCTCAGCGGACAGTACAGAATACGAGCAGTGGAAAGTGCTGTTCAGTTGGAGGTTATGCTTGAGGAATGATTAGCTGATGAGCAACTGCGACTAACTCTTTATGGATCTAGGCGCACGAAAAAAGGTGGACCCTCGATAAGAATTCCACAGGCTAAGATAGTGCGGACCCTCCCTTAGTGCTTTATCGAGGATTTGTCTTCAATCGGATTTAAACGCAGGCGAAGTTGCGACACTGCTAATATATGTGTACATACATATCATAAAATTACGTTTATAGAGAGTTTCAAGGCATGTTATGCCTGTATGCGCTGCCCATACACACACACACGCGCGCGCGCGCGCGCGCATGCGTCGTTATTTTGATTTTGACTATTTTTGCACCCAAATATTTTTGTGAAAAATCATTCCCAGGTCATGATTTGCGTGGGCATAGGTAGTTGGATTCGTCTGGATATCAGCTACAACGTCTTAATACAAAAAAAAACATGTCCCCCTTTGAAAAACCATTGACGACCTTGAGTCTCTCTAAAAGCAACGGAGATACTTGGGGCGGTCACGTTAAATAGTCCACACTGTATATTGAGAGCGTTTAAAAAATATAGAAAAACAACAAACAACATGGCCGTTTGCGGGAGATGAAATTTTTTGGCGACGTTTAGCTGTGGGCACACGCCAGCGTAAACGATTCATCCTAAATATAAAACCCAAACGGGATATTCAAGTTAACAATAAATTAGTACGCGTAGTTGACGATCGTCGATTTTTTAAATAATTTTTTTAAGTACAATTTAATTTTAATTATTAAAATACAAGTTGATTTCCAATATTTTTTTTTAATGAGGGTATTGCGGAGGTCGGGATTATACATCCAATTGATACGTAGTCTTTCCAAGTTCGAGTCTTTTCCGATTGAAATATATTGATAAACGATAAAGTTATTATTACATAAACAAAGTGCGGCCGTTGGTGTATAGCCGATCGGTCTAGGTGGTTCCACTATTCAAGGTAATCTGAATTTCTCGATATTAGGGCCCAAATGGGGCCTATCAGGCCTCGGTTCCTTTTTGAAGCGAGAAAACCCGTTTTTTTCATTACTAATTGATTCTAAGAACATTTTTGTCGTTCCAGCTATGTTTTTCGGATTTTGCACTCGGGTATAATTAGGAGGCGAAGAGCGGGAGATATTTAACCGAATCTTCCGTTCACCCCATGGATAGGCTAGCGACATTACCATCGTTAGTTGGATCATTCACTGATTTTTTGTTTACTGGCTGGATCAATCACCATTCTTCCCTTCATTGGCTAGATTAACTGTTGATCTTTTCTATATTCATCAAGGGTGTACTCCCGAAAAGCGGAAATCGAATTTTGATCCGAAATTTGGCACAGACCTTCGCTTTAATATTTTAAGAGATCCCCTCATACGATTTTTGGCGACGCTACATTAGTTTCGAAATATTGATCTTTGAAAGTTATTTTTATACGTATTTCTATACGTATAGATGTTATGGTGGTCTCCGCTTTGTGTGAATCTTCGTAAAGTTTGATTGGTAGAAACCCGAAAAAAAAATAAAAAATTGAATACTATAAAATAATACTAAAATGAAACACAAAATCATACAAAATCCCAAGAATTAAAAACTGGCAAAAAAAAAACAAAAAAAGACGGTAATAAAAGAAGCAAAAAAATATGTTTAAATCCAACAAGATTTAAAGAAACTAAATGAATCCTAGAAATTGTTTAGACCTGCAAAACAATAACTGGGGAAAAACAAAAAATGAATCTACGATGCTCTGTGTCTATTTCAATATGCCAAGTACATTCGAGGTGACCTGTGTCCACACTAGTGCTGAACGCACCCCACCATTCCGTACGCACATCCGAGGTGCCCTGCGCCTACACCAGTGTTTTACGCACGTCATCGTGCCAGACGCACCCCATCGTGTCACACGCACATTCGAGGTGCCTTTGATGCCCGTTGAAAAAGTGACTTGTCGCTTCTTCATCGTTAACTGCTTCTGGGCTTAGCTTTGAATACGCATAGTTGGGAAGTTGTAAATGTCACGAAAATTACGATACCGTGATAAACATCGGCATTCGCAGTTATACACAAATACGCCTTGGCCTCAATCGAGGCTAAATGGGGCATCGCGTCAAAAGTGGAATCCACGATGTCGAAATGGATAAATCTATCCCAAATACCACGGCTTATTTAGAATTGATGATTGTCGTTCGAAAAAATTATTGTCTCTGGTTGACATGAGTCTGAGCGCTAAAGCAAATCGCATCTTTGAACCGGAAAAGTGCCCTAAAACGATGCAGCAAGGCATATGGTACACATCTTGTATTTAAAAAAAAAGTGAATTTGAATCACATGGATTAGCACTCAGCCCTGAGCCCAACAACTTACTAACTGATCGGACAGCTCTTTTGCAATTGAATAATTTTTATTTACAAAATAGTTTTCTACATTTCGATTGCCCTGCCTTTTTCTACACCGTGTATATATACATACATTCATACAAACATAAATATATCCCTACATATATTTATGTATTCATATATATATATATATATATATATATATATATATATATATATATATATATACAGGGTGGTCCGTAATTACTGACCCACCCGGGACTGGCGGGTTCGCGGTCGTGCCCGAAACAATCGTACCAAGGCGTTTTTCGATCCGTAGATTAGTTTTCGAATGGGGGCGATTAGAATTTCGTATTGTTGTAGGGCCGACGCCTGCCCTTGACGACGACGCTACTCGAGTGCCGCGTCTGAGCGCGTGAAATGTAGAAAGCAACGGGCGAGGTAGGTAGGCGTTTGTCTCGCGTGCCTTGGCGATTTGACATTTCGTATGTCATCTGCTATGGCCTTCCGCCATATTTGGTGGGCAAGTTCAGACCGCGTTTGACAGATGACGGCGAGCATGATATGACGTTTCGCGTATCATTCTCTTAGGCTGGCAGCGGACCAATCGGGTTCGAGACGCGAGACAAGGACGGACGATAGGGTATTTCACTCTTCGTCTTCTGTCGCGCGACTTGTATTGCAATTTTTCGTGCGGGCAATGACACCCGTGTGAAATTGCCGCCGGAGTATCTCCGATCTTAATGATTTTTATGATGTTTTATGGGTTTCGTTCAAATTTGAAAATGGAAACAATCTCCTTTATCGTAGCGCAAACGGCAATAACGGCCACACAAAATTAAATACCCGAAATCATAATAACAAAATTACAGCAGTCGTTCATCATTAAAAATCGTTTGTCGTCGACTGGGGAAAACCCATTTTTGGTTGAGGTTGCACCGGTTTCTCCGTGTTCGAAAAAAATAGATACTGAAAGCGTTTCTGATTGCTCTGTTATCGATCGGAACGAGACCAAATCATTTGGTTTCGATTTCATCGAGAAAAAGATGACGTGAAGTTTTCGACAGTGTCCTATGAATCCTTGGAATCATAAGAATTGATTTCATCTCCGTACGCGACCGGGCGCGAGATCATCTCGTCGCATCGTCATCGAAAAAGAGATGAAATCATCGACGGCCCCGACGGGACGTTTTCGGGTGTGCCCTTAGGATCCTACACGCATCATACACAGAATTGATTGCACCTCCGTCCGCAATCGGGAATGAGATGAAATCATCTCGTCTCGATCTCCTCGAAAAGGAGATGAAATCAACGACGGGCTCGACAGGACTTTTTCGAGTGTGTTATTTGGATCCTCGACGCATCATGCACGGACTTGATTTCATCTCCGTTCGCCACCAGGAACGAGATGGAATTATCTCGTCCCGATCTCTTCAAAAAGGAGATGAAATCGACGACGGGCTCGACAGGACTTTTTCGAGTATGTTATTTGGATCCTCGACGCATCATGCCCAGAAATGATTTCATCTCCGTTCACCACCAGGAACGAGATGGAATCATCTCGTCCCGATCTCCTCGAAAAGGAGATGAAATCAACGACGGACTCGACAGGACTTTTTCGAGTATGTTATTTGGATCCTCGACGCATCATGCCCAGAATTGATTTCATCTCCGTTCACCACCAGGAACGAGATGGAATCATCTCGTCTCGATCTCCTCGAAAAGGAGATGAAATCAACGACGGACTCGATAGGACTTTTGCGAGTATGTTATTTGGATCCTCGACGCATCATGCCCAGAATTGATTTCATCTCCGTTCGCCACCAGCAACGAGATGAAATCATCTCGTCCCGAACTCATCGCAATGGAGATGAAATCAACGGCAGACTCGATGGAACTTTTTCGAGTGTGTCATTCGGATCGTAGACGCATCATGCACAGATTTGATTTCATCTCCGTTCGCCACCGGGAACGAGATGGAATCATCTCGTCCCGATCTCTTCGAAATGGAGATGAAATCAACGACAGACTCGATGGAACTTTTTCGAGTGTGTCATTCGGATCGTAGACGCATCATGCACAGATTTGATTTCATCTCCGTTCGCCACCGGGAACGAGATGGAATCATCTCGTTCCGATCTCTTCGAAAAGGAGATGAAATCAACGACGGGCTCGACGGGACTTTTTTGAGTATGTTATTTGGATCCTCGACGCATCATGACCAGAATTGATTTCATCTCCGTTCGCCCCCAGGAACGAGACGAAATCATCTCGTCCCGAACTCATCGCAATGGAGATGAAATCAACGGCAGACTCGATGGAACTTTTTCGAGTGTGTCATTCGGATCATAGACGCATCATGCACAGATTTGATTTCATCTCCGTTCGCCAGCGGGAACTAGATGGAATCATCTCGTCCCGATCTCTTCGAAAAGGAGATGAAATCAATGACGGGCTCGACGGGACTTTTTTGAGTATGTTATTTGGATCCTCGACGCATCATGACCAGAATTGATTTCATCTCCGTTCGCCACCGGGAACGAGATGGAATCATCTCGTCCCGATCTCTTCGAAAAGGAGATGAAATCAACGACGGGCTCGACGGGACTTTTTCGAGTATGTTATTTGGATCCTCGACGCATCATGCCCAGAATTGATTTCATCTCCGTTCATCACCAGGAACGAGATGGAATCATCTCGTCCCGATCTCCTCGAAAAGGAGATGAAATCAACGACGGACTTGATAGGACTATTGCGAGTATGTTATTTGGATCCTCGACGCATCATGCCCAGAATTGATTTCATCTCCGTTCGCCACCAGGAACGAGATGAAATCATCTCGTCCCGAACTCATCGCAATGGAGATGAAATCAACAGCAGACTCGATGGAACTTTTTCGAGTGTGTCATTCGGATCGTAGACGCATCATGCACAGATTTGATTTCATCTCCGTTCGCCACCGGGAACGAGATGAAATCATCTCGTCCCGATCTCTTCGAAATGGAGATGAAATCAACGGCAGACTCGATGGAACTTTTTCGAGTGTGTCATTCGGATCGTAGACGCATCATGCACAGATTTGATTTCATCTCCGTTCGCCACCGGGAACGAGATGGAATCATCTCGTCCCGATCTCTTCGAAATGGAGATGAAATCAACGACAGACTCGATGGAACTTTTTCGAGTGTGTCATTCGGATCGTAGACGCATCATGCACAGATTTGATTTCATCTCCGTTCGCCACCGGGAACGAGATGGAATCATCTCGTTCCGATCTCTTCGAAAAGGAGATGAAATCAACGACGGGCTCGACGGGACTTTTTTGAGTATGTTATTTGGATCCTCGACGCATCATGACCAGAATTGATTTCATCTCCGTTCGCCACCGGGAACGAGATGGAATCAACTCGTCCCGATCTCTTCGAAAAGGAGATGAAATCAACGACGGGCTCGACGGGACTTTTTTGAGTATGTTATTTGGATCCTCGACGCATCATGACCAGAATTGATTTCATCTCCTTTTCGAGGAGATCGGGACGAGATGATTCTATCTCGTTCCTGGTGGCGAACGGAGATGAAATCAAGTCTGTGTATGATGCGTATAGGATCCGAATAACACACTCGAAAAAGTCCCATAGAGTCTGTCGTTGATTTCAACTCCATTGCGATGAGTTCGGGACGAGATGATTTTATTTCGTTGCTGGTGGCGAACGGAGATGAAATCAATTCTGGTCATGATGCGTCGAGGATCCAAATAACATACTGAAAAAAGTCCCGTCGAGCCCGTCGTTGATTTCATCTCCTTTTCGAAGAGATCGGGACGAGATGATTCCATCTCGTTCCCGGTGGCGAACGGAGATGAAATCAATTCTGGGCATGATGCGTCGAGGATGCAAAGAACATACTCGCAAAAGTCCCGTCGAGCCCGTCGTTGATTTCATCTCCTTTTCGAAGAGATCGGGACGAGATGATTCCATCTCGTTCCCGGTGGCGAACGGAGATGAAATCAATTCTGGGCATGATGCGTCGAGGATGCAAATAACATACTCGCAAAAGTCCTATCGAGTCCGTCGTTGATTTCATCTCCTTTTCGAGGAGATCGAGACGAGATGATTCCATCTCGTTCCTGGTGGTGAACGGAGATGAAATCAATTCTGGGCATGATGCGTCGAGGATCCAAATAACATACTCGAAAAAGTCCTGTCGAGCCCGTCGTTGATTTCATCTCCTTTTCGAAGAGATCGGGACGAGATGATTCCATCTCGTTCCCGGTGGCGAAAGGAGATGAAATCAATTCTGGTCATGATGCGTCGAGGATCCAAATAACATACTCAAAAAAGTCCCGTCGAGCCCGTCGTTGATTTCATCTCCTTTTCGAAGAGATCGGGACGAGATGATTCCATCTCGTTCCCGCTGGCGAACGGAGATGAAATCAAATCTGTGCATGATGCGTCTACGATACGAATGACACACGCGAAAAAGTCCAATCAAGTCTGTCGTTGATTTCATCTCCATTGCGATGGGTTCGGCACGAGATGATTTCATCTCGTTCCTGGTGGCAAACGGAGATGAAATCAATTCTGGTCATGATGCGTCGAGGATCCAAATAACATACTCAAAAAAGTCCCGTCGAGCCCGTCGTTGATTTCATCTCCTTTTCGAAGAGATCGGGACGAGATGATTCCATCTCGTTTCCGGTGGCGAACGGAGATGAAATCAAATCTGTGCATGATGCGTCTACGATCCGAATGACACACTCGAAAAAGTTCCATCGAGTCTGCCGTTGATTTCATCTCCATTGCGATGAGTTCGGGACGAGATGATTTCATCTCGTTCCTGGTGGCGAACGGAGATGAAATCAATTCTGGGCATGATGCGTCGAGGATCCAAATAACATACTCGCAAAAGTCCTATCGAGTCCGTCGTTGATTTCATCTCCTTTTCGAGGAGATCGGGACTAGATGATTCCATCTCGTTCCTGGTGGTGAACGGAGATGAAATCAATTCTGGGCATGATGCGTCGAGGATCCAAATAACATACTCGAAAAAGTCCTGTTGAGTCCGTCGTTGATTTCATCTCCTTTTCGAGGAGATCGGGACGAGATGATTCCATCTCGTTCCTGGTGGTGAACGGAGATGAAATCAATTCTGGGCATAATGCGTCGAGGATCCAAATAACATACTCGAAAAAGTCCCGTCGAGCCCGTCGTTGATTTCATCTCCTTTTCGAAGAGATCGGGACGAGATGATTCCATCTCGTTCCCGGTGGCGAACGGAGATGAAATCAATTCTGATCATGATGCGTCGAGGATCCAAATAACATACTCAAAAAAGTCCCGTCGAGCCCGTCATTGATTTCATCTCCTTTTCGAAGAGATCGGGACGAGATGATTCCATCTAGTTCCCGCTGGCGAACGGAGATGAAATCAAATCTGTGCATGATGCGTCTACGATCCGAATGACACACTCGAAAAAGTTCCATCGAGTCTGCCGTTGATTTCATCTCCATTGCGATGAGTTCGGGACGAGATGATTTCGTCTCGTTCCTGGTGGCGAACGGAGATGAAATCAATTCTGGTCATGATGCGTCGAGGATCCAAATAACATACTCAAAAAAGTCCCGTCGAGCCCGTCGTTGATTTCATCTCCTTTTCGAAGAGATCGGAACGAGATGATTCCATCTCGTTCCCGGTGGCGAACGGAGATGAAATCAAATCTGTGCATGATGCGTCTACGAACCGAATGACACACTCGAAAAAGTTCCATCGAGTCTGTCGTTGATTTCATCTCCATTTCGAAGAGATCTGGACGAGATGATTCCATCTCGTTCCCGGTGGCGAACGGAGATGAAATCAAATCTGTGCATGATGCGTCTACGATCCGAATGACACACTCGAAAAAGTTCCATCGAGTCTGCCGCTGATTTCATCTCCATTGCGATGAGTTCGGGACGAGATGATTTCATCTCGTTTCTGGTGGCGAACGGAGATGAAATCAATTCTGGGCATGATGCGTCGAGGATCCAAATAACATACTCGGAAAAGTCCTATCGAGTCCGTCGTTGATTTCATCTCCTTTTCGAGGAGATCGAGACGAGATGATTCCATCTCGTTCCTGGTGGTGAACGGAGATGAAATCAATTCTGGGCATGATGCGTCGAGGATCCAAATAACATACTCGAAAAAGTCCTGTTGAGTCCGTCGTTGATTTCATCTCCTTTTCGAGGAGATCGGGACGAGATTATTCCATCTCGTTCCTGGTGGTGAACGGAGATGAAATCAATTCTGGGCATAATGCGTCGAGGATCCAAATAACATACTCGAAAAAGTCCCGTTGAGCCCGTCGTTGATTTCATCTCCTTTTCGAAGAGATCGGGACGAGATGATTCCATCTCGTTCCCGGTGGCGAACGGAGATGAAATCAATTCTGATCATGATGCGTCGAGGATCCAAATAACATACTCAAAAAAGTCCCGTCGAGCCCGTCATTGATTTCATCTCCTTTTCGAAGAGATCGGGACGAGATGATTCCATCTAGTTCCCGCTGGCGAACGGAGATGAAATCAAATCTGTGCATGATGCGTCTACGATCCGAATGACACACTCGAAAAAGTTCCATCGAGTCTGCCGTTGATTTCATCTCCATTGCGATGAGTTCGGGACGAGATGATTTCGTCTCGTTCCAAGTGGCGAACGGAGATGAAATCAATTCTGGTCATGATGCGTCGAGGATCCAAATAACATACTCAAAAAAGTCCCGTCGAGCCCGTCGTTGATTTTATCTCCTTTTCGAAGAGATCGGAACGAGATGATTCCATCTCGTTCCCGGTGGCGAACGGAGATGAAATCAAATCTGTGCATGATGCGTCTACGATCCGAATGACAGACTCGAAAAAGTTCCATCGAGTCTGCCGTTGATTTCATCTCCATTGCGATGAGTTCGGGACGAGATAATTCCATCTCGTTCCTGGTGGCGAACGGAGATGAAATCAAGTCCGTGCATGATGCGTCGAGGATCCAAATAACACACTCGAAAAAGTCCTGTCGAGCCCGTCGTTGATTTCATCTCCTTTTCGAGGAGATCGAGACGAGATGATTTCATCTCATTCCCGATTGCGAACGGAGGTGCAATCAATTCTGTGTATGATGCGTGTAGGATCCTAAGGGCACACCCGAAAACGTCCCGTCGGGGCCGTCGATGATTTCATCTCTTTTTCGATGACGATGCGACGAGATGATCTCGCGCCCGGTCGCGAACGGAGATGAAATCAATTCTTATGATACCAAGGATTCATAGGACACTGTCGAAAACTTCACGTCATCTTTTTCTCGATGAAATCGAAACCAAATGATTTGGTCTCGTTCCGATCGATAACAGAGCAATCAGAAACGCTTTCAGCATCTATTTTTTTCGAAAACGGAGAAAACGGTGCACCCTCAACCAAAAATGGGTTTTCCCCAGTCGACGACAAACGATTTTTAATGATGAACGCCTGCTGTAATTTTGTTATGATTTCGGGTATTTAATTTTTTGTGGCCGTTATTGCCGTTTGCGCTACGATAAAGGAGATCGTTTCCATTTTCAAATTTGAACGAAACCCATAAAACATCATAAAAATCATTAAGATCGGAGATACTCCGGCGGCAATTTTACACGGGTGTCATTGCCCGCACGAAAAATTGCAATACAAGTCGCGCGACAGAAGACGAAGAGTGAAATACCCTATCGTCCGTCCTTGTCTCGCGTCTCGAACCCGATTGGTCCGCTGCCAGCCTAAGAGAATGATACGCGAAACGTCATATCATGCTCGCCGTCATCTGTCAAACGCGGTCTGAACTTGCCCACCAAATATGGCGGAAGGCCATAGCAGATGACATACGAAATGTCAAATCGCCAAGGCACGCAAGACAAACGCCTACCTACCTCGCCCGTTGCCTTCTACATTTCACGCGCTCAGACGCGGCACTCGAGTAGCGTCGTCGTCAAGGGCAGGCGTCGGCCCTACAACAATACGAAATTCTAATCGCCCCCATTCGAAAACTAATGGACGGATCGAAAAACGCCTTGGTACGATTGTTTCGGGCACCACCCCGAACCCGCCAGTCCCGGGTGGGTCAGTAATTACGGACCACCCTGTATATATATATATATATAAGAGTACTGGACGAAATGAAGTGGCACGGGTCGGCACGCGTTAAGGCCATGTGTCACACCGACCAAGCGGCCACGAGAGCGAGAGAGATAGCTGATTCTCAAATTCCCAGTGTCCTCCTAAATGGTTGATTTTTTGGAAAAAAGAAAAGAAACACCTTTCGCTCTGCTGAACGACGAACAACGTCTTTCTCTTCGTTTGCCCGGAATGTGATTCGTCTGAGAGAGAACTTGGCACTAGCATTTTTACCGACCGGACGTATGACCCTTGTCCTTAACCCTTTGAAGCATACATTTTTCCTTACGTCCAATCAGCTCAAAACTTTGTACTCGGGGGTTTTCGGGGTCGCTGATTTCAAATGTGCACTCAAAATTTGGAAATTCAAGATGGCGGATCCAATATGGCGGACCATAAATGCACAAATCGTTTGATGAAAGCGAAAGCTGGTACTCGGAGGTTTTTGGGGTCGCTGATTACAAATATGCACTCAAAATTTGAAAATTCAAGATGGCGGATCCAATATGGCGGACCACAAATGCAAAAATCGTTTGATGAAAGCAAAAGTTGGTAGTCGGGGGTTTTCAGGATCGCTGATTACGAAAGTGCACTCAAAATTTGGAAACTCAAGATGGCGGATCCAATATGACGGACCAAAATGCTCAAAGTAGCTTGATGAAGATGAAACTCCATATGCAGGGGGTTTTGAGTCGTTGAATTCGAATCTCAGTTCAAAACTGAACAATAAAATGGCAGTTCCAATATAGGATAATGAAACACAAATCTGGCCTGGTCACTGATACTAATCTGAGCTTATAATTAAAAAATAACTGGTGAACTGAACGTAAAATTGTCTTGTGGGGCGAAAACTGGGTGATTTAGGGTTATTGAAGTCGCTAATTTTGAAACTAGTCAAAATATATAAATTTAAAACGTTCTAAAATAAAAAAAGCAAAAAAATAAATAAAAAAATTAATTTAAAAAAAAATATGGAGCTAGAAACTCGCTACGTCCACGCCGTTAGCTCCGGGTACTGCTAACCGCGTAATTCTATTAGAAGTTCAGTATAACAGAATCAACATATTGAGTAACTCCGATGTTTTAGTAATTCCAGTAAAATCTCCGGTTTTGGTCCGTCATATTGGATTCGCCATTTTGAATTTCTGGATTCTGAGCTCGAATTCGCAATCAGCGACCCAAAAAACGTCTCTGAATTCATTTTTTGTGTATGGTTTACCCGCTAGATTAGGCACAATTACATTTATTGTCTAAAAAACCTGTTTTTTTTGTATTGTAGCGATGATCAATATCCACTAAGTGCAACATAAGCCCTTAATAGTCATATTGTAGTAACAATTGATCTCCTAATATCCTAAATATACATTTACATTCGTCGTTATGCGCTAAATTTTTTTTTTATTAAAAAACAGAGTGGGTGACATACCAGTGGTGACATACCAGTATATCACTATGCTTCAAAGGATTAAGAGGGAATGATACCCAAGCAAACCTTCAACGCAGCCCCGGTTCGAGTCGGCAGGGCAGAGCTCGCACGAGCTACTGCACCCTACTGCTAGATGTCACAGCGCGCGTTCATCACGACGCGTGTTCGTTCCGACGCACGCTGCGACGGGGTCGGCCGCCTTGCGCCAAGGCATCCTTTGTTGTGCCTCCACACGTACACGCGAAACGCTTGTGCCAGCGTGCGTGAGTGGGCATTCGCTACGTCGGGCTCACGCGGTAGAATATTTCCTTCCCGCATGCTCTCCCTTCGCAGCGAGTACGCACTTCGCGCGGGTATGTACACATATATACCCACACGCCCATGCACGGTCAGCGTCGACAAAGGAATTCGTCTTATTTGTCAACACCGACGTTGCACGAAATTCGAAATTTCGCAGCAACAGATCTTGCTCGTGGCTCATGCTTTTCTACGCCGGAATAATTATTGAAAATTAATTATTTTTAACAATTGACATATTATCAAATGTGCGGTATTTTCTATACCTCTCAGCAATTATGATTGCCGCCCATGCGCTGGAAAAACAACGGTAAAAATTATACAGAAATAATTGTTAAAATAGTTATTTTTGTATTTATTCTCGGTCACGGGTATGATCGGTAGATACAGTGTGTTCTATATCCCTTAGTTAGCAAATATGATTGCTGCTTACGCGCTGCAAAAAACAGCGGTAAAAATTACGCAAAAATAATTGTTTCAACAATTATTTTTGTGTTATTGTAATTTCTACTATTGTAATTTCCAAACATATAGAGGATTAGCCGTAAAAACGGATTACCAATCTTGCCGGTTTGTTACATGGGATGGCCAGGTCAGGTAATTCAGACAAGGCAAGTCTGTTCAGGGCCCGACATAAAGTAGAGAATGCCCGGTTCCATTTCTGCACAGGATGGAGGTCATGTGTGGAACATAATATCCGATAAATGGCATAAACGGCATGGATTTGGAAGACATATTCTTTCAATAAAATGGCGCAACCTGACACTCTGCGGGCGAAACAATGCAGGTATTGCAGACGAAATTTCATGGTCGCGTTATCTCGCGTCACGGTGATGTAAATTGGGCACCAAAATCGTGCGATTTGACGCCATTATACTTCTTTTTTTGGGGTTCTCTGGAAGGAAAAGTGTATGTCAATGATCCACAGACCATTCTGAAGGTTACATAACCTCCATGTTTATACTTTACATTAAAATAGGAATATTCGTACTTTTCAAATAAATAATATGTTTTACTAATAAATAAAATCGTCAGGTCATTCTGAGACACGCTTTAAATGATGACGTTTCTCGGAGGGTTTAAAATTTTTTACTATACTTCATGTAATAAACAAAACACGCCATTTTTCAATGAAAAAAACACACTTCGAATTTCTCACATCTGCCATTTTTGTCTAGGTAAAAAATTTCGCTCCACAAAACGATATATCTTCCCGAGTTTTTTATCCATGCACGCCATGCACAGCATTCCCAGCGCACTTGTGTGGTACATACGTTGTACTGTTATATAATGGTGATGTAAATTTTATGTTATAATAGTAATATAACTTTTTTTAACGAAAACAAAATATTTGGAAAAATATTGTTCCTAAAGTTTAACAGTTTTGTGTACCACATTTCCAGTAAACTGGATTGTCTAGTTTAAACAATGTTATCTCACTTCTCTTATACATTTGATTCATTTAGAAACTAGATTAAAATCATTGCTTGAAGTGAAATAAAAAATAATCATAAGATAAATCAGAATGTTTCTATACGTCAACATAAGCGATAATGTTTGTGGGGAGGGGGGGGGGGGAGTAATAAGTTAAATCCTCCATATGAGGATGTAAATTATTACTTCCGTCCATTTCTACTTTTTAAAAGTTTTTAAAACGTCGCGTATACTAAGAGAATTTTCTTCGTTCTTTCATTTCAGATGAAGCTACTTACCCCAATTGTGGTCACCGTACAAAAATGTTTGTACATTGCTAAAAATGTATATTCTAAAACAAAATAACAAATTTTCCACAATGTCCAATATATTTTTATGATGCGGCGAATGTCCCCTTTTCAAGCCTATAACTAGGCAAGACTCTCCAACATCGTACATCACCATGAAAGCCACCTGGGATACGACTTTTATACGACGATTTTTTCAGAGAGAGTCAATATATGTCAATATTACTTTAAAGATTTAATACATTTGCCGGCCTCAACTAATAGTGCGCGAACATAAAAAAAAATATCATGATACGTCCAATATTCGCCGCTACTAGGGATTTAAAAGTGAGTGTTGGAGTCACGTATGTCTGCGTTGTGTGCATGTATATATGAGTAAAGAAAAACAGATATATAGATAGTCAAGCGTATGGATAGAAATAAATAGCCTTTGTATAACCGATGGTGAACCAAGCTAGAAATAGAAGGAAATACCGGTTACAATCGATGTAGTTGTTCTCGATATATAACCGCACAGGTGGATAGAGTTTTCATCACATTTATGTGTATCCATCCATGCAAAAGAGTTATAAGGTTTGAACTTTTCAGTTTTCGAATTTATAGTTAAGAATTTTTTAGTACCCTTTTCCTGAGGTTACAAAGAAGAAAAATATACAAACAAATATACAAATGTTTCCGGACAAAGCTCACCAAAGTTAATTTCGTAGGCCACAACTTTTCTGTCAATTACTTTTTCCCAAAACTGTTGTATCAGCGTTTATTACAGAGTCATTCGCAATTAAAGAAAAACCACACTTTCAACTCCAAACGTCTATAGTAGTGAACATATTACCGCACATAACTGTGAAGAGCACCTTATTGATTCGGTGCAAAAATGTATGTAAAATTAAATGTAAATGTAACATTTTTTCGAAAATGATGTAAGGAAATGGAAATTATCTATATTTCATGCAATAAGATGTTACGTTAGGGTAAATCATCAAATTATTGAAGTGTCCAAGAATCATTGTAGTGGCCAAGTACATTTCATTCCATCTGAACAAAACAGTAATTTCGTGCAAAATAAAATACGAACTACTTTTTTTTGAGGATTGTCATACCTTATAATATACCTCAGGCAGTAAAAAGAATACAGACAAAATGTGACCTTTGAGACATACATTTCAGTGGCGTTTTTCCATAATATTACGGGCAAAGCCTTTATTCCCTATATAACTCTTATAAAATAATGAATACACAATCGAGGTGTGCATCTAGCCCGCAATATTTCTAATCATGATTGTGTCAACTTCTTAACGTCAAGCGGCAGATATCGTTGCGTGTTTTATTCACAGCACAAGTTGATAATATGTCTGAATCAATGACGCCTTTTCCCCCTCTCAGCTCCTTGGTTTCAACGCGGCCAATATCGGGCATGTTATTTTATTTTTCAACATTCGTCAATATCCGGATATGGTTCGCCGGACTGCGGTTAAGCTTGTAACGTTAATGCAGAACATAGGTGTGTACTCTCCAAAAAATAAATCATTAATTACGGTTGATCTGGACCACGACTCGACGTCTTTATGTGATCAAGAATTTCTATTCTTATTTCCTCAGTCAAAACTGTTTTATTCTCAAGTTGAATAAAATAGTTGCGAGCATTCAGTTTTCAGCTTTTTTCTATGGATGACGTAGCAACCAGTTTTCGTTGGTTAAATACCGATAGTCATGCCAACCGTTTAATGCCGTACGTCCGGTTCTGTAGATAGTTATGATAACTCAACATTGAGATTGGCGCTATTGAGAATGTGGCATTTTGTGACGCTTATTTCCTTACGTATTTAGAAGACAAATCACATTTACTTAGAGCTCAAATTATTTTGGCTTACCGCTCGTGGTAAAAAATTGGAGAACTCCATAGCATCCCCAAGACACCATCAGACAAAAGTAGCTGGCTTCATACAGCTCAGCGCTGCCATTTTATTACGAAATCTTGTGACAATATTTGTAAAGATACTCGAAGATATGTAGAATGAAGACTACTAAGCGGAAATTTCATTCTATCAACTGAATGGTCACATTTCACCCTTTTTCCGGGCTCTACACTGGTGGTCTAGATGCCAGGTTTCCTTCAACGATGCGAGTCATTTTCGCAATTGACATACTTCAGGATGAATCACGGTGTTTTAGACAGAATTTTATCATAGGTGATCTGTTTTTTCATAAACTCGTCAAATATTCAATGCTTAGTGCGCGATCAGAAACTTTCCGCTAGCAAGATGATACGCGACGTTTTTCAGTCGTAAAATGTGCTTGTCTCGAGAGTTTATCTAGCTGTCGATACCTGGATTATGCGATAAAATAAGATTGTCGATTTCTCGGAAAAAATAGATCACTGACATTTTCTATGCGGCACGAGCCATACATAGTAACTGGAAAACGTGTGTAAATACGATGATTATCGGTTGAAACTTATTAGGTCATACATTTTTCTAATTTCTCGACGATTCCATCAAATACATTTTCTTCAATTTTCAAATTGATATTCCGCGGTGCAGATAGTGAAAATGTATACAAAGTATTTCTTTGAATACGATTATTAAAAAAGAAATTATCTTCGATAATTTCAGTAAGATTTTCGACCACATATTGTGGATGCTACTTGAGCTCTATAATGTTTAAATATTACTACATTTTTAATACGAAAGCATGTATCTGTAGGATGTTATAGAAGAAATGTTAAATGATGAGATTTTGTTGAGAATAAAGTGATCATACACAGGTAAAACAACGGATGACTAGTCATTTTTTCCCCTTTTCTCCGAAGTGCGGTTTTATATGTATCTACATGCGTCATACCCGATTGAGATTACATATCTTCGTTGATATCTGCGATGTTGGATGCCGATGAATCGACTTGTTTAAAAAAGATACCACGCGCCATGTTGTTCACGTTCCAATTCTGTCGAGTACACTATGTAGATCGGAAGTACACGCAGTTCCATTATCAGTCATATTTATCGATGGGCGTAGACGAAGCATGACTGTTATCAGACGTTAGAAGCGCGCGTCCCTACATCGTTATATTTATCGTAGACCTTACTTGGTCATCGATTTCGAGTTATCCGTTGGCTACATGATTCACACATGCGAACACCTAGTGGCGAAGTGGAAATATCTAAGAAAGGCTCGCGTCGTCACAAATCAACCGCACAGCTGGAGCATCATAGAATACAATGTACTTTTTGTCGCCATCATACCATAGCTTTGATGAGCTTTTGATAATATTGGTAATAGGTAAAATCAAAGGATGAGTTAAAATGTGATCGAAATTACAATCACATTGAATTAGGATTTTGCGTACGTGACAGTTGGCAGAGGCTGTGTCGTTGTGGGATATTTTTTAATGGAATTTACGGAACCAACACAGCACGTTGATTCGACTATACCAATATAGCGCTCAACCATTGTATCCCTATATAATGTATCCCTATATAACGTATATTATATCCCTAGATCATGTATCCCGATATAACATATATATATATATATATATATATATATATATACACAGGATGAGGCACATAAAGTGTTACAGAGCAATAGCACTCAAACTATTGTTCATATCCAAAAATGTTTCAGACAAAAGTTTCAGTGTTCGAGAAGGCCGTCATACTGGACCACCCTATTTTCTTTATCGGTGGAGGCGCTGAAGCTATGTCAAGGTCAGCTCCACTTTTTTAAATGGAACCATGTATTTTTTTTCGATGACATTATTACCGATTTTAAGACGATTACCGATTAAGACGAATTCAGCGACCTAAAACACAAGGTCATTCTAGTCACGCAAAGTCATCGACAAAAAATACATGGTTCCATTTCAAAAAGTGGGGTTGTCCTTGACGTAGCTTCAGCACCTCCATCAGCAGCTCCGGGTGGGCATTTTTCGTGTTGTGGATTTTTATCCGTCGAACGATGATAAACGTATGTAGCCCCAATTTCATTTGCCATTCTTTCAGCACATTTAGTATTTCTACAAATTGCCAAACCGTAGTAGACTGTTAACTTGTCAATAATTTTTTCTGTTAACTTTCCCTTTCCTCCGATACCTTTATTTTATTTGTTGCATTCGCGCAAGCGTCTGCCCATTCGCTTTTGAACATGCCCAATACATTCTTTTTTACGGCGTAATCGAACGATTTTATAAGGGCACTGTGAGTCTTAGAATTGCCGTCACCAATATAATTAACATACTTTATTTCGCCGCGCGGGCCGGGCGGTCGCGCGCGCTGGACAGTCGTGCGGTTGAAATACCTATAACTGCGAATGTAATACTCCGATCTTTATGAAATGTGGTGATAATATTCTTGAGATATTGTACTTAAAGAATATGCAATAAAAAAATTGTTCCATTTTTCCGACGATCACAAGTGTATATAAGGTCTTAGCCGTGGTTGCTCAAACTGCAAATGATTTACGTCTCCGCTATAAGTAAATATGACCATATAGTTCACTCAAAAGTGGCTAAAGTTGAACATTTTTGCGAGCGTTTTGTGAAACATGTATTCCTATGTCAGTCGACCCAGGCAATCCGAATTTCTAAGAATTTTAACTATTAACAGGGAATAAATGGTTTAAAAACCCAAAAATCTGCATTATTTCGAGGACGAAGAGGAAATAAAAAAAAGTTTCAAACAAAAGTTGTAGAATGGAAGATTTTACCTCGTAGGTGTATACGATGTTTTTTCTCTATCGCCAATAGTGTATCCGTAAAATTGAAAAAAAAAACAAATACACACCACTACTATCAACGCGAGGCACACGAACGTGACGAAATCGAGAGGATATGAACAGCCCCCTGTAATCCTCAGTTAAACATGGCTCGCGTAATGCCCGTCGCTTTTATTTTCAATCGCTACCATGTGTGGCGCTAGTAGTCGTCTGCTCGATAACTATATACCAGGTGTAGAAATATGAAACCGGAATTTTCCTATAGACGGTGCTAGCTATCAGTTTAGGGACCGTAAGACCGCTTTTGCAGCGCCATCATCTCCCTCTAACAGCTGACGAAGATTTTCAACACACAACAACCCGAGTTCCCTACGTACGGGCATTGGTTTTCTGTTATCATTTGAAGAAAATTACTGCAGAATCGCATCGAATACTTGTCGAAGCTTACGGCGAACCAGCTCTTTTTAAAACACAGTATATCGAGTGGTTCAAAAAATTCAAAAGTGGTGATTTTGACGTGAGAAACGACGAGCGTGGGAAACCACCGAAAGAGTTCGCAGACATCGAATTGCAAGCCTTGTTGGATGAAAATGATATTTAAAGTCAACAAGCCGTGTAATTTTTACAAAAATATCCGGTTTCATACTTCTACACCTGGTATATGTCATATAGCCTGTGAACCAGCCGAACTTACCAAACAATGGAAATAATATTTATTATAATCATTACTATAATATGATTATTTTAATGGTTTAAAATTATGTAACTAGAAATGTATATGTTTTTTTGGCAGTTTCAGTTTGGCAAAGTTTCAAGAAATAAATCAATACATTTAAATATTGAGGAAAGCTATATTTATTTTCCTTGAATAATTTTAAATTTCAATATATCAACCTTTAATATACATTTTAATAAAATGGCCGGTATTTTCTTTATGATACATAAATGTACCTTGAATATTTTTCACGTGGTACAAAATTTCGATTTTTTTTCAACTGGTTGTTTTTTTTGTTGTCCGGCGTTCATTCGCGTACATTGGACATTAGGACATTTCATTGGACAGTTGTGCATTCGAGTTGTGACAAAAATTTAAAACGTTCTCCAGCATACTGTCAAACATATTTGCCAATTTACAATGAGTCTGGAATGATGGTTCCAAAAAGTGGACGAAGCGGTACAGATGGGTGTTTGGATGAGCCCAAGTACCTCGTTGTTGCCAATTACTCGGAACAGGTTCGGGGAGAGCGAGATCATTGGTCGCGTCAAAGCTATCAAAGCGTTTTTACATTGCAAAAATGTAAAGGTATTGCAAATTCGTTTTGTCAAGTCCACTGTAAAGCAATACATGACGCAATCAGCGACTGCTGGCATATTATACGTGTGCTCTGTAATATGGATTATATCATCAAACTCCTAATAATCATGCGCGATAATTCGCTCTAATTTTTCTTTGACCGATCTTGAGACATCTATGGCAGTTTTGGGATTATCGTATATCGATTTGAGATCGACAAGTGTTACCAAACGTGCAGTAGAGTTTTCAGTAGTTACTGAACAATTGCCAGTTCTTGGTGGCTTCAAAACGCTATACGTGGACGGGATTTAATAAATATGCAGGAACGTCGGCGTAGAAGGATGGTCATTGGAACCACCCGCTTGTCTGACGGCGCCAAAAAGCTTCTGCAGTAACAAAATCAGAAGCACACACATGCGTACTATAACATTTAAAAACGGAAGCACAAAGAGAAAGTCAACAAACACAAAAAAATTCAAAACGTTCTAATAGTTTAGCGCTATTATAATCATTTCTGTGAATACAAAAGCTTAATCCGATTTCTTTATAATTTTGATATCATACGATATCAATTCTTCAGTTCTTTTGCACGAAAAAGAATAAATTCAATCATTGTGACTGTCACTCTAGCAGTACTTCTATCCTTTGAATAAACGCTTCCAAAGTTTTCACACGTAGGGTCTAAAAGTAGAGTAAATATACCGTAGGATCACACATAACCATTATTGTACTATTGTAAAGAACATAACGTTAAAAAACATCAGAAACATTTATAACCTTTAGTGCACAAACCTCTATTGCATCTTGATTAACGTGATCGTAAACACATAGGGGAAATTGCAATGCTGCGATAGATACTCCACGAGATCCAATGTTGACTGCCAACTTACTCGCAAGTCTTCCGCAGTTTGCTTTGTCAAGAAGTAAGCTGCGTTATCTTTCGATAAACACCCATTTGCGACTTGTTTTTTCCAAGCATCTAGCTACCGCAGTGCACCTTGAATTACCTATAAAAATAAGTGTCGTATATATTCCAAATTATAAAAATAAGAGTTGTGTTTACACAATCAGATATATACAACCACCCGCTTATTGTCACACTCATGCCAGCACTCGTACAGCTTACACACCTTGAAGTCAACATTACCCGGCTGGACTCCGTCAATTGGATGCTTTCTGTTGAGAGCATCAAAAGTGTCGTTCATCCACTTACGAAATGATGCTGTAGTCTCGCGATCGTGCGACTCTGGTACGAACCTTTTGAAAAATCGTAAGCCACCGGCTACTGAATTGCTAAAGACCGGTCGGAATATAGTTTCTTATAAAAAAAGGGACTTCATTAAGACTGCATAAGTGCAATAGAAAATAGGTTACCTGAACTGCTCAACGCATTCGTATTTTGAGTGAATTATTCAAAACGAGGGGATGGGTGGTCAATTTGGGGCAAACTAAAGCTTGTCCGGGGCCAGCCCTTTCTCGATCCTTCTTAAGAAGAATTTCAAGGTGCTCCTACTTGATGACTTGCTCCAAAGGATCCATCTGCAAAATATCCTTTCATGAAATGTCGATCGATTTGATAGGAATATCAGCTGAAAATGTGGAAGACGAACCTGCAAAATTCTTTTATTATGCAGACGATTTCGAATGGTTTTAATGAGATGGAGTGTATCAGAATATACAAAGATCTTTCGACCTTGCGCCACAGGGTGATCGAAATAGTTTTGAAGCTTTCCTTTTTCGCAGCGTACACTGAGTTCAGACTAAAACTTTCTGTTTTGGCTCGCACCATCGCTGACGACTCCGTGAATCTTTGCGCCATTTTTTTCTAACTTCATAAGTGCTTTTACGATGGGCTGTGCAAGAACTTCTCCTTTTACCGGGCCTTTCGATGCAAAAACGGCAATCGGTTGATATGAATCGCTGTCCAAAGATTGGAACATCAAAACTAAATCGTGGTTGGCTTTTTCCGGGAAATTTTCCGATTTGCGGCCTTCTTTGCAGAAGTCGATCAATCCTGTATATGCCAGATTTTTGGTGTTAACTCTGACGCTTTCTCGAGTTGATATCTCATCCAATAATAGGATTCCGTGTCGTTCCATTTCATTTTTTTTATTCAACCCCAATTTAAGAACTTAGAAAAACTCAGGAACAAGTCCACATGATGTTTTAATTTGAGAAAGATATCTGAAAACATTGCAAATATTGCCAGGTCAAGATGAAAAATGTAATGAATAGTCATAATAGCAATCATACACAAAGTGTAACTTTGGATTTGAAACATCTGCAAATTTGAATTTGTGAATTTCCTTTCTAATAAATACGATAAGACAATAAAACTGTTAATGATCTAAATAAATGTAAACAAGTTAATAAATAATTAATAAAAAAATTAATTATTAAATAACATGAAAGTACATCATTGAAGATTGCAATTTACCTTCGAACAGTTCTCATATTGGGAAGAGGTACGATATCTACTCGTAGCATGATGGTGACCTCATGTGAAGGAGAATGCACAGCAACATTCATTGCTCTTAGTAATTTCGGCCTTTCGCACTCTTGTGCTTCGCAGCGTCATTAATTCGACGCTGCACGTGCACTGCGTGGAGCACGTCCTGCGTCGTGGAGTTGGTTTTGGGGGATGTCTCCGTTTTCTGCTTTCGATCGAGGTCTTGACTGCTGCGCCGTGCCATTTTTCGACGTCTAATGAGAACCTTAGATTCCGGAGATTTAATTTTTTCTCGTGCAAGTCGTTTCGCTCGTAACGCCGAACGGTATTCGGCTCGTATATCTGGCAAATTCTGCCTTTGTTATTGCATTCCGAGAACCTCTTTTTGGCGAGTGTCCACTCCGTCTTGCACAAAACTACGCCGTTTTCGCATCAGCGTATTCTTCGATAAACTACAACGCTTGTAAATTTTGTCAGTGCGAAGTAATGGAGGGCAACTTGTGTGACGCCATGTACTGGCATTGTCTTTCTTCAATGTGCTGTAGCTCAGATCAGTTTGTGAAAATTCTAAACTCGCGGACAACTGAATTACACCATGGCATACCTTAAAATGATGGACCGACAACAATAGGCTTTGCAGTTCATCGATGGTGGTTACGTAGCTGGATAAATTAAAGTCTCTGAGATTGAGCAGCAGACCTAAAACTCTTATCTAAATGGACATATCTTATTCGACCGTCACACGTTTCGATGGAAATTTGTGAAAAGCCTCTCCAATTTCCAGGGTTCCGGTTACGACAAAAAATATCAATTTTGTGCCTGCGCAAACACTTTCATATCTCGCCCATCCTAGAGGAAGACATACTTGATCTTTCAGAAGATCGGAGAACCCGAAAATGTCAGTGGTGCTGCGTGCTTGTGACCTTGGGCTTTCAATGTTTTTCTCGGAACGAACGTTATCTCTATCGGTGTTTCATATTGAACAAAATCAGCTTCGTCCGTCGGAGGGATATCTTGTTCATCGTTTGAACCTTGACTTTCTTCTCTAATGGATACCGGCACAGTACAGTTTATAAAAGGTGGGCTTCTGCCGTTTCATTGTTTGTCAACACATTTTTCTGGTTCTAGCTATTCTGTCTTCGTCCATGGAAATAGCGATGGGACACTTCCTTGTTTTAAGCGGGGGACTTTGTATTTCCTCTGAATTATTTTTTATAATTCAAATGTTATAGAAAGGAAATAAAAATTCGGGTTATGACAAAAAAAAAAAATGATCAAACTCACCACTCCAAGCACTTTTCCATCGGGACTTAGGAGGTAGCGTTCCCAAATTATTGGGTTGATAAAAAAGTGTTGTCGCAATAATTTCAATATAATTTATTTATTTATATATCTTACACAAAACATTTCTAAGCAACAATATATTCCCCATCGGTTCCTATGACACTCGACTATCTAGTTGGCAACTCATTTATTCCCTTTGCCCAAACCTGTGGTGGCTGGGACTCAAAGAAATTTGAAACATCCGTTCTGAGATCGTCGACATTTTTGAAAGTTTTGTTCCTCAAATATGCCTTCAAATGTCTGAACAAATGGGAGTTAGATGGCGCGATGTCGGGAGAGTATGGTGGATGAGGAATGATATTCCAGTGAAGCTCAGTGATTGTTTTGTGGGTTTCCTTTGCGACATGCGGTCTTGCGTTGTCATGGAGAAGGTGCACAGTCGCGCGTCTTGGCCGATTTTCTCTTATAGATTTTGCCAATTCCTGGAGATTCTCGATGTATCGTGTAGAGGAGATCGTCTTGCCTACAGAAAGAAAATTGTGAAACAGCATTCCTTTTGCGTCCCAGAAACAGCACAACAAAATCTTTTGCGAGTGACGATCAGGTTTCGGTTGGTGTGGCGGTTTTTCTTCGATGGGAAGCCAGTAGGCTAGACGCGTTCTATTATCATACAAGACCCAGCTTCCATTTCCCGTCACAAGATCTTCTAAAAACTCCTTGCGATGATGACGAAGCAGGAGAGACTGGCAGATGGTCACGCGGCAGTTCTTATTGGCGTCGGTGAGACGGTGTGGTATCCATTGAGCTAGAACCTACCTGTATCCCAAGTTGTGTAAGTGATTTACTATTGACGGTTGGCTGCAGCCAAGTTCTTTCGCTAGTTCGTGCGTACTTGCTTCCAGTTTTTCTGTGATGGAGCGGAGTAATGCGTCTTCATCGATGGTCGACGGTCATCCGGAACGTTCCTTATCGTCAAGGCTTGTCTCCAGATTTAAAACGATTGAACCAACGCTGGACTGTTCGATGAGAAACTACGTTCTCGCTGAATACATCCTGAATATTTTTAGCAGTTGTGCTTGCGTTCGTGCCGCGCCGCCACTCGTAAAATATGATCGCTCGAAGTTGCTCCTGCGAGATCGAAGCCATTTCTGTCCACTAGAACGCGCGCTCGTCCTTTTATACCCTGTCACGCGGAAGGGTAGAAAACATTCTAGAATATTCTCGACATAGCTCGATGTCCTATTGCGTCAATACGTAAAAAAACATTTAAAAAATTTTTGCGAGAACACTTTTTTATCAACTTAATATTTTGGTATTCTGGAAATGCTTCTCACAAACTGCTCTTCCACTTTTCACACAGCTGCTCTTTTGCGGCACAGCTATTTTCCACAAATTCTCACTTTCCGCGTTCTTGGGAATTGTGAAAAAATCGCCTTTTCTGTGTTTGATTTGTACCCTGAGGTACAACCAGGGACGATGCATGTCGGCATGATTTATCTCAAACCAATTGGCACTCAGCGTCGTTTGATAATTATAACCTACACATAATACAGAAGGTATGTCATGGTAAACAAAAAATACACTTCACAGATCGCGGATTGATTTTTTGACATTTAAAATGTTCTAAAATGTTATTGTACTTACAAGCCACAAGACACAACACAACCGTAAAACGCGTAAAACTTCAAATACTTCGAAAATGTTATATTATTATATCGAGCATGGAACGCGCATACGTAAATGCAGCCGAGCAGACTACTACTACCGCCACGAAGTGGACTGTAGCGGAATCAAACATCCCGGACAACACGCGAGTAATTTATTGCCATAGGAATAGTACCCAGTGTCAGGGGGCTGGATATGAGTATCGCTGGTACATCCGCCCCCCTCGCGCACGGCCACCACACGCGCTTAGTTCGAGGGTCCCCCAAGCTCGATCGGGTATCTTCGGTAGCCTAGAGGTGCACCAGCGGCTTCCCCTCTTGCCAGTGCGCCAATGAAATCTGCAGCTCAGCTCGAGAGACCCCGGGAACAATCGGGTATCTTCGAGAGGGTTAGGTAGGGTATCGAAAATGATAAATTCATTACCTGCTAATATTTCGTACACTGAAATAAGAAGAGCGGGAACACAGCATTTCGTTGAAGCGGAGAGTCTTTTTTGGCGTCATTTGATGGCGTGGCGTGATGTATTCCGTATCGAAACAGAGCGTTTTTAAATCGAAGTGACGTACAGGAAAGTAACTTTTTTAAGGGCAGATATACACCTAGGAGCCGGAAAAAGGTCATTTTGGTGAATTTTTTCAAGGAAAACTATTTGAAATTTCGGATTGGGGTTTTAATTATCTAAAAGTATATACATTCGAAAATATGTTTAATTTTCTTTATTTAAAAATATCAAAAATATACAAGGATATGGTATGATCCTTGGAGCGCCGTAAAAAAATCTGCGTATACGGTACCCACTGGCGTTTCTTCAAAAATCATCTGAAAAAAACAAAAAGATTGTTAAATTAGATACTATAATCTCGTACTTGTCATAGCCGGTTTTGAAAATATCGATTTGTGACAAAATGGCGGACGTTTGAACATACATAGTGATTTTTGAGCCAAAAATTAGTTATTATTCTGCCTATAAAACAAAAACTAAGTAACGGAAAAAAATCCTATGACAAGTATTAGATAATGGTGTATAGAATAACCACGAAAAACCTCAAAGCATTCGGTTCATTGGTTTCCGAGAAGTTTTGGGTACCGATTAAAAAAACGTGGTTTTGAGCAAAAGGCGTTTGAAAATTCGGGAATGCACGAAAACCGTTTTGCAGCTCAAATGATGTCGGAATTGTTTCACCGCGAGATTACGACGTTGGCTGACATATAAATAACTTCAAAATCAATGCCTTTGATAACTAATGCATTGCTCACACCACTAAGTACGCTAACATGCTTCATTTTATTTTCGATATGATGTTCAACTTCGTAATCAAAGTTTTTAAGCTTCAATGTTGATCTGTATATTTTCTGATTGATAAACTTTTTATTCGAGATAATTTATGAGGAATTTCAGTCCGTTTCAATCTTGTGTCTAATTCTGTGCAAATAAACCCAAATTGTTTTCAATTAATAAATAATTCCTAGAGTTTCTAACGCATAAGTGTGATATTATTTACTTTCTGGATTGCTTGAAAACTTGAGAAAATAGAAAACCGGAAAAAAATCACGAACATATTTTCTCCAGAGCAGGATATAACCCAACCCGACGAGCTACCATTGCAGTGTAACTCGGACTCATCACGCGGGGTGTAAATAGCCAAGATCGGTACGTTGGGGATCTTGTCCTTTATTAATCAAATACTTTCAAGTTCGATCTCACCAAATTGGAAATACATGTATTTCTTAGATGATTGATGTAATGGTTTCGCTATGACTGACAAGGAGACGGCACGACCGTGGGGTCGGCGATTTAGCCGAATTTTTTTGTGGTGAAAGAGGACCCTTAGCACCTCACGTGGTTAAAGTAGCAGGACGCACTGCTCGTTAAATTCCGAGAAAAATCGATTCAATATTCCTTAGGCGCCTTATAAGTTTAAAATGTCAGGCCCTTGTCGAGCCGCCGTCTAGTCTAGACGGTTAGGGCTCGGTTTTGTGCGCCGGAGGTCTCGCATTCGATTCCTCCTTTGGATCTTTTTTTTTTTCTTTTTTTTTTATCTCAACAATTATTCAAAACGTTTTTCATCCCTACATTATTTAAAAAAATTTATTTCCATTATCTTTCTAAAATTATTTTCATTTTTTAAAAATTATTATCTTTTTGTTCCAATAAAGCAATTCATAACGGTGGGTTTTTTAATTTTTCATTGTAAAGTATATGAGGAGGGACATTGGGTTTTTAATGAGAATAACAAAGTCGATTAGGAAAAATTCTATTTTTATTTATATAATAATTATATACAAAAACCGCAGTAGTAATTATCGTAGAAACAAACAAAGCAATAATTTTTGCGACATCTTGCGCAAGATATAAAAGCGGATTTTTTACAATCGCAGGGAGTTTGCAATACATCCGTACAAAAACATGTCCCATTAACATTCATGAAAATGTTTCTAGTAACTGATAATTTTGAGGCAAACCATTCTGCTCTAAGAATTCGCTGCAATTTTGCAAGCGCCTTATGAAATTTTTAACTTGTCTGTAAAAGTAAACGTCACAAGTGCACCAAGGGAGTGCATTTTGGAGGAATTACCTTTACAGAGTAAGTTGGCATATATTCGTATATAATTATTATATCAATAAAAATTGCATTTTTTCTAATCGACTTTGTAATTCTCATTAAAAATCCAATGTTCCTCCTCATATACTTTACAATGAAAAATAAAAAACCCACCGTTATGAATTGTTTTATTGGGACAGAAGGAAATAACTTTAAAAAAATGAAAATAATTTAACAAAATAATGTAAATTAATTTTAAAAAATAATGTAGGGATGAGAAAGGTTTTGAATAATTGTTGAGATAACAAAAGAAAAAAAAGAAAAAAAAAACCGAAGGAGGCATCGAACGCGAGACCTCCGGCACAAAAGACCGAGCTCTAACCGTCTAGACTAGACGGTGGCTCGACAAGTGCCTAACATTTTAAACTCATAAGGTGCCTAAGAAACTTTAAATCAATTTTTCTCGGAATTTTCCGAGTAGTACGTCCTACTACTTCAACCACGTGAGGTGCCAGGGGTCCTCTTTGACCACGAAAAAATTCGGCCAAATCCCCGACCCCACGGTCGCGCCGTCTCCTTGTGAAATGTCCGTGATTCATTTTCGGAATGAAGAAATCACAACGCGTAAACGCCTGACCCCTAGTTTGTCCTGTCAGACCAGATATCTGTAAATTGCTGAGACCTCATCATTCGTTGGAGCAATCCCGTCACGAGAGATTTGATACCGCAAAAACTTTGTTCGACAATTCCTATCGCAGTCATGAAATCACTTCTATTGATATATTCTTTTACAACTTGATCGATCGACCTATGAAACGTTGCTGGTGTTCCTTCGAGGCCAAACGGCCTCGTACGCACTCGTACTACCCAATGGTCGTAGCAACTGCGCTATATTCAATCGTGTCTTCTGTTATGCTTATTTGATGAAGCCCGTCGTTTAAATCGAGTCCAATAAAGTTTCGTTTGCTCTGCTTGCAATCTGCAATTTGCAATACGTTGCAAAGCTCTGGTTTGCAATACGTTGAGCTGGTTCTCGATAAGTAGAAGGAAGTAGATACCCCCCAGAGTTTATTGTAAAATCTGGAACATCCATCAAACTGCACGGAACGTTGCGGCTTCCCATTTCTTCGAACGTCGAGACTGGCTGTACCGAAGATCGTTAAACAAATATTGTAAATTCGTCGAAACGCATTCCTATTGTCGTTCGTACATTCGACCACGACGCTTGGGACGTAATGCCGTTTAATAAAACTTGTCGAACTTCCCGAATCCAAGAGGATTGGACCTCGGTCATCATCTTTTCATTCCTACGATCCCTTCTAGTGAAATCAACTACCGCTCATATTTTCCTTTGCGAGCCATTTTACCGGCGACCATGAAGTTTCACCGCGTTTGGTAATTACTGATTCAATTTGATCGGAAACCGTGCAAGAACCTAAGAGACTCTTGTACTTATTTCGTTACGATATTCGCGACCTAGTACACATTCTCAACCGCTACGCAATTTCCAACAGACTTATCAACTTTTTCTGTCGCAATGAGTCCTGTGAGCTGTTCATGGTCCTGGCTGTGTCAATAACATAGTTTTTAGGGACTTTTTGATAGCAAAACCTGCTTTTGGGATTCTATAAGGAAAATCAATATGGATTGATGAAGTGGGGATGAGAGTAGGGATGATCTATTTATTCCTTACTTTTTTTGTTATTTTATTTTTTTATCATGATTCAAAGGGGGAAAAATCTTTTAAAAACCATGGCCGTCTCCGCTGCGCCAGGAGTTAGGAGTTGCCTCTTTAAACCCCCGAGCAGCGTCGTTACCCGTGTGCTGGACTCTCGCCTTGCTTCATAGGGTTCAAGGGGGTCATCCCTTTCGGTTGGGGTTTCCACGAGATGCGTACCGGCTAAAAACCCCTCCCCTGGCCAAAAAGTCGAAATTTCTTGGCCAGGATGGGGGGACTTTACTCCCGACCGGACATCCTTTCATGTCCTCTTGTCTCGTCGTAACGTCTCGTCGTGGTCTTGGCTACTGAGTGCCGGCCCTTCTCATTGGCCCAGTCATCCAAGCATCCCGTCTGTATTCTTCCTTCTAAGGACAGTCTCTGCGAAGGTGGACACGAGGGCCCACCGTTCGCCGTCCTGGGCCATCACGCCAACGATGTTGTCTGGCGTGATTTCTCCAACTGTTACCTCTAGTCGGCGTCTCGCCTCGGTCCATCGGTCACATGTAACGAATGTGTGCTCCGCATGGTCTAGGCCGTGTCCGCAGTATTTGTTTGGAGTCCGTATCTTTCTCATGTTGTGTCCACGTCCCAGACGTCTACTTTGTCCATGTGGTCTGACAGTGCCATAGATTCTCCTTCGCTCAAACGCTAGGAGATCCACTGGGATCACGCCCGCCACGACCAGAACTGCCCCTGCCGAGACAGTCCAGTAGGCGCACGCTATCCTGAGCGCATCTTGTCTCTGTACCATCGTCATTGCGTGTCTGTATTTAGCTACGTGGAGTGCTTCCCCCCATATCTCGGCGCCGTATAGGAGTATCGAATGGGTCGTCGACATGAGTAGTCGACGTTTACTCGGTCTCGGTCCTATAGTATTTGCCATCAGGCTGCTGAGAGATTTTACTCTCTCCGCCGCCCTCTCGGCTGTCCGTCTTATGTGGGGCCAGAAAGTCATCTTCGTATCCAGAGTGACCCCAGATACTTGATTTCGTTTCTGGTCTCCATCATCTCTGTCCCGACCATCATCGGTATTGTCATCAGTATTCTCTTTCTCGTCAGTAGCATAAGTTCTGTCTTGGCTGTGGCCAGTCAGAGTCCGTGTTCCGTCATCCACCGTACGACCGCCTCATCACTTGGTTAAGCCGTAGCTGGGCCAGAGACAGATCGTGTCCGACGATCACAGCTGCTGCGTCATTGGTGTAAGCAACTAAGAAGGTCTCTGGCGATATCTCTCCCCGCAGCAAACGGTCGTATACTTTATTCCAACAGTCCGGTCCGAGAATTGATCCCTGGGCGACCCCCGCCGTGATCGTCCGGGTTTCTCGCCCATCCGTCGTTTCGTACGTAATACGTCTGTTTCGTTAATGGTCGCTCAGCACTCGGAGTAGGTACGGCGGGACCCCAAAAACGCCTCTCAGCGCTTCAAAGATGTCCACCTACCTCTCCATGTTGAAAGCGTTCTGTACGTCCAGTGTCGCCAGTGACACCATCGCGCGAGCCCCATGGCAGTACTGTTGAGCCCGTTGGAAGGTCATCGCGACGTCTTGGATTGCTTCACTTGTCGATTGTCTCTTCCTGAAGCTGTATTGTCGGTCCGATAATCCTCCAGCGGCAATGATTGCGCCCGTGAGTCTGGGTCTTATCAGTTGTTCGTACAGTTTTTCTGCCGTGTCGAGTGAGCTCAGCGGGCGGTAGGCCGACGGCGAGTGAGGGTCCCCCTTGCCTTTGGCAATGAGCACCAGCCTCACCACCTTCCACCGCTCACCGAACGTGCCTGTCATCAAGCATGTGTTGTACATATTCAGGGGACCGGCGGCCTCAGGTTGCCCATCAGCCGCAGAATCTCCTCCGGATGCCCTCCGGTGCTGGGGCTTTTCCGCCCTTCATAGAGGCAGTCGCTCTCGTGAGCTCCTCCTCGAAACAGAGTGGTACGTCCCCAGGTTCGTCATCATCTTCCGTCTCCGTTCTCGTCTCGTGCGTTGGAAAAAGTCCGTCTATGGTCGTCCGTGTCGTTGGAGGGTCCATCGCGCCGGTCTGCGTCCGAGCCCCGAGGCTACCGGTTACGAGCATGTAGCCCGCGCCCCAGGAGTCCCGATCCACCTCGTCCTCGTCCACCTCCTTGATCGTCGTAGTCAGTTTTTTCCGTACCATCCTGTAAGCTGTTCGATGCGTCACTGCTTCGGGCCCCCCTCGACCGAGTGAGTTTCCTCCTACAGGCGGAGCAGACCCTCCGCCGTTCCGACATTTCGTCCGTCCACCAGTATTGTTGTTGTCGGTTTCGTCCGTAGCGTTTCTGTGGCATCGTGTCTTTGCAGAGCCGCTGAACGCGTTTCGTCATCTCGTCGATCAGTCGTTTGGCGCTTTACCGTCCAGTCGCTCCGTCGGATACGTTGCTCTTTGGAGGTGGTGCTGCCATCAGCTCTTTGGAGAATCTGTCCCTGTCGAGTTTCTTGAGATTCCACCGTGGCGGCGGTCTACTCTGTCGGGGTCGAGTGTCGTGTTATCTCTCAATTCGAAGGCTATGTACTGGTGATCGCTGGCATTGTAGCCCTCGACCACCCGCCAGCATCCTATCTACGAGAGGGTTCCGTCCGACGTCAGCGTCACGTTGGGAATTCAGTCCTTCAAAGCCCGGTCTTCTGTACGTTGGCGTCTTTCCTGTATTGGTCACTGCCAGGTCCAGCCTCGCAGCCATCTCCAGCAGGAGCCGTTCCCGTTTGTTCATCTTGGTCATTCCCCACTCGATCGCTCTGTCGCTAAAGTCGCCTGCGACGACTACGAGCCCTTGTATAAGCCGCAGTTCATCCTCGAGGGAAGTCACCCTCTCCCCCAGCTCCCTGACGGTGCAGTTTACCGTTAGGTACACGCTGACATACGTCAAAGCGCCTACCGTTGCCCAGACGAAGTCGTCTGCTACCCTGCAAGAAGATATTCGGGAAGCGGCATCCCCCCTGACCTAGATGGCGGCGGTGTCACTGGTGTACGACAGCCACGTCGGCGTTGACTCGTACGCCGACGATCAGTATCGTCGCGTCAAGTTTGTCAGCTTTTTGCGGTAGTAATAGCTGTGGCGTCTGATTGGTTTCCCTGGAGGACCTTCGTCATGTCTTTGTCCTATTCCTGCTCTCTTCCAGTGAGGCCCTGAAGACAGCACACGAACCGGTGCCCGGCCGATGTGCCCCTTCCAGTTTTTTGGTGTCGGTACATAGAAAGCAGGCTGGCCGGTTTTGGCAGGTCTTGCCGACGTGATCCCCCCCCCCCCCGGCACTTCCAGCTGCCGTCCGTCCTGTCTGATCCTTTGCAGTTCCGTGTCGTGTATCCGTAGCAAAGGCACCGGTAGTACCTTGGTACTGTCGTCCTAAGTCTAATGCAGCAATTGACTCACCCGATCTTAAGTCGCTGTCGTTCCAGTAAGTGCATGGCTCTGCGATTCTAGCTCGCACACCGCCATGCACTGTCCGGATCTATTGGGGCCGAAGATGTTCACCTTCAGGTTCCCTGCCTGTCCCGTCTCTTGTTTGAGGATCACCGCGACCTCCTCAGGAGTCGTGACGCAGTCTAGGTCCATGATCTTCAAGGATGTATTGGGAATCATGGCCCGGACGCGCTCTTCCTGGCCGATTGCGCCCTGGAGAGAGTGCTGGAAGCTTTGCCTCCCCTTTCGTCCAGGCTGCAGTTTAAACAGCAGTCCTCCGTGGTTTGTCTTTCGGTAGCCCCTCACCGTCACGTTGTCCGTCGCCGGGTCTACCTTTGTCTTGACCTGTCGCAGTAAGTCTGCGTAGGTCGTGCCGTGTTGTGGTTTAACAAGGATGGCCGTCCCCCAAGGCATGGGACGCCGTCTGTCCTGCCTATCCACTTTATTGTCCTCGTTCGTCAGCTAGTTCTGTTCTCTTTTTTGTTTTTTTGCTCCTTTGTAGTTGCCAGCTCCTCTTTGGCGGTTGCGTGTCGTCAGTCGTCGTCGGCCTTTTCGCCGGCTGTTGGGGACGGCTGGCGTCAGACTCGTCACGTTTTTGTTTCGGCATTGGGTCTAGTTTCGTCTTTTCATCCTGTCTGGCTGTCCTTAGTTTCCTGAGCCTTTCGCATTTTCCCAGGGCGATGTCAGCAACCTCCGCGATGACTTTAATGCCGTCTTTTGTCTCTTTGTTCACGTTTTCTGTACGCTTGTCTTTTCCTGCATGATTCTGACTCGGTTGAGGAATATTCGCAGATGGTCCTCAAGCTCATCAATCTGCGTTTGTAGACACTTTGTCATCACGTTTGTCAGTAGACTGCCCCCTGTTACGCTCTTAAAGCTCGCAAAGCTCGCATTGTTGGAAACGCGTGTCGTCCGACTCGTGTGAACCTCCAGCAAGTGGCTGTCTCTGTCCGTCTTGTCTTCGTCTGTCTTGTGTCCTGTTGTTGATTGGCATGTTCTGCAGCCCCCAGAATCCTTGCTGCTGCTCCGAGCCACCGGGGCTTGCACCCGGTCAGAGCTCAGGATGGAGTTCCCCCGTCTGGGGGTAATCACCTGGGGTATTTGGTTTTGTTCGTGCATATTCATCATAATTGTTTACGTCTTCTCCGTTGTGCGTAAGGTAGATGTGACGTGGCCAGAGATTCCACCAGGGAGTTGTGCGCTGTCTTTTCACCTCCCGCCAGGGGGAGTCCCGTGGGTTCATTTTGTCGTGACCCGCTTAGAAATATACCCGTCTATAGGGTTCCCTTTCAGCCTCGGGCGATGGCCGTTCACAGGGTCCCGAGACCCAACCCGCCACGGGGCCTACGCCGGGCCGCCCAGAGGTGTAAGTGTGTTTATGTACGAGTGGTTGTCTAGCAGTCGCTTGCCACTATATGCGGCTGTAGCCAGAGCTTCCATTAGCCGCTTCTGTTATTGCGTTGTTGCAAGGGACATTGGCGCGACCGTAACGTTTCTGGCGGGCGCGACGTGGACGCAGTAAGATAGCGTTTTTCCCCGTTACGGCTGTTGCCCACACAAAGGGGCTGCCCACCCTTTATTCCTTTATTACTGAAGATGTTTTTCGGGGGAAGTCCCGTAACGCCGGACGGCGTCTAGTGCCGGACACTCGTGCTATCACGACACTTTCGTAGCGCGTTCGCGTAAAGGTCTGATGAAAGGGGCGCGGGAGAGCGTAATGATACACAATCGCGGGACGCGGTTTGCCAGTGACGCGCAAGGCCAACGTGGGAGTGGTCGATTGCTGCGTTTGGCGGAAATACACTATCGGGTAAGATCGAGGTGACTGTAACTGTTAAGTTTTTGTGTTTAAGTGTTTATGTCAATGGTTATTATACATCGTGTTCTATAAGTATTCGAAGTTTGTGAAAGTTTGTCTTGGTTTCCTAAGGCGTTTCAGTATAAAACACGCAATTTTGGATATTCTCTGTCCCCTGGTACCAGACACAAAGTGGTCCCTTAAGGCCGGACAATCAACATGCTGCTTTTTTGTAAGCATTTGTATTTTTGATTATAACGGTTGTACATTCTTTTACGGGATAAAAGAACACAGCGAAATAAAAATGGAAGAGAAGAAAAAGAAAGGGACAATGGGACCAAAAAATTTGCTAACAGAGTTTGAGAGAAGCATCGCTGCGCTACGACGTTCCGAAAAGAACTCAAATTTCTGTTCCGAAACTCAGTTCCGAAAAGAACTACATGACAAAACATCGTTATTAAGCTACGGATTAGCTTGGTTCCAGGTGTTGTACAGATTCTCCACAATTCGTCGCCATTGCTAGATGCTGCAAAAAAACGACCAGTTGCTAGGAACAGAAAAAACGAAAGAAGTGAAATTCTGACTTCATCACCGTACAAAATCGTTGTCGAAAAAAAAGAGAATGAAAAGAACGTTAAGGACAAACAAAAAGGAATTGGGAAGATGTTTAAAGTAGCGATAGAAAAGAACAGGAAAAAACCGCAGGCGTAAAGGCCAAAGGAAAAAGTGGAGCTAAAGCGAAGAAAAACCAACCGTTAACTCGAATATCGAATATTAAAACTACTTGCGCAGTGTGCCTGGAGGAACACGAAGAAGTCTGGATACAGTGTGCCAGCTGCCGTGGATGGGTTTATGAAGAATGTGCAGACCTCCCTAAATGTTCGGAAACTTACATATGCGATTGATGCACAATGTTCTGAAGATATGCAGCGCTGGGGGCTCAAAGTTAAGTCTGTGCGGTACTAGGTGCCACTTGTGTAACGGCAATTTTTTGTACCAAAGTTTGAATAAAGTTTTTAAGTGTGTTGCATTTTTGTTGCGGTTGCATTTTTGTTAATTTACTTTGGTTTTAAAATTTGTTGACGTAATTATTTTTATAAAATGTACATTTCTTGAAGCAGTTTTTTTGATTGTCCGAAAATCTTAGGGGTCCGCCACTGGGGGACTTCCGGCTACAGCGATGAGATCTTCCGCCGAAAAAATGTGTCTACGTTTGGAATTATTTTGTATATTATTCATTTATGGCAATTTCAGTAATAATCACCATGATGAAGAATTACAACTTCACCTAAATGGTAGGGAAGTACGATTTGGGCGCAATATTAAAAATATTATTTTGGACGGTATCATCAAGATTGGATGTACGTTACTGTTCATTGCCTTCAATTGTGAGGGAGTTGCGCCTGTAACGTGGGGACAGGTGCACAAACAAGTTATTTTATAAATGTTACTTTTTTTTATCGACAGATACGGAATCCAGAAAATCGGATAAACTCGCAGTAATGGTCAATTTCTTTAGGAATGTAATTTGCGTCGTACTCGTTAATAGTGTTACATGCATTGGAAATTACTTAATTATTAAAAACCCAAAAGCTCGATAACTTTCGTGAATGTGAAGCTAGCAAGCTGATTTTTTAAATTAGATATCTTCTAATAACACATTTTTCAAGTAGATCTAAAATATCTGGTCTCATTAAAAACAATGAACGTTATCGCAAGATCTTGCATCGATAAGTGTGTCGAATAGTCGGAAAAGAAATATCTCCATGGACTGTCCCACCTACAACCGCTTCTGTCGGAAATGGTTATTTGATCCCACCTCATACTTGTAACTTATTTTCGGATTCCAATTGAAATGTGACATCAAAAGCTTTTGTATTTGAAAATACTTGTATCCGGCAAACGATAAAATTAATGTTTCCGAAAAAGTAGCATTGATCTTTCATGAACAACGGTAAGTCGTCACGAAGTTCCAGTTTTTTTAAACGGGCCGGACGTTTCGAGGATTCGAAAAGGTATAGTATACTTCATATATAAACCACGACTCGAGGTTTTATAGTGTACAACGCAAAGACCAAAAGCTATGCCACGGATATATTCGTGTGGCACAGGTATGCATGAATATGCATGGAAGCCTTACCGCTCTCTCGTTCTCTTTCTCTCTTACCGACTCTCCTCACTATCCTCCTCATCCTCTTTCTGCGTCTCTCTTTCTCTTTCTGAACGTCTCCAACCTTCGTTGCGCGATGTGGCAAGCCGAGCGTTGAGATACGAGCGCTATACCGCACTTATTCATGCACCTTTTAATATTTAACCCGACGGTTTACCGGGCGTCTCTTCGCGCCAGTATAATTTTTCTGATATGCCCTCGGCGCCATCCTAAAATCTAGAGATCTTTCGTCTTTGCTGCCCTGCCTCCTCTTCCTATGTGTGTCGTGTACCCACCAGTCCTCCCTATAACGTCGGGTCCGTGTGATTACACAGCGTCCGAGAGGGAGAACACGAATCCCTCGACCGGCGGTGTGAATGCGAGGTACGGAGAAAATAATTCACATACCCGAGGCGCGTATGACGATCATGTATGCAAGAATACGAGGCGGCGTTGCACCAAACGCGCGCGCGCGTGTGTGTGTGTGTGTGTGGGTGAAAGAGAGCGAGAGAAAGCCGGGGCGAAGGGAGGGCAGCAGAACTCGGATTCTGGAGCCTTCTACAGGGATATATTATATGGTAAGCTGCTGTGGTGTTACGGAATGAGCTTTTCCTTCTCCCTCACTCTCGTAAAGTCACCTGAGTGCACACGAAAGTTAGGGGAACGCTCGGGCTTTCCGGACTTCCTGTAACTCGCACGAATTTCTAGTGTTCCAGGAAATACTCTACATGCCGTCGACAATACTAAGCAGTATGATGGATATATATATGTGTATATGTGCGTGCGTGCGTGCGGGCGTGCGCGCGCTTGCGTGTTGGTATGTTTATGTGTGTGTATGGGGGATTCACGTCAAATTAAACGACCTTGTATCTACAATTAATTATAATTGTATATGATAAAAACTATAGGCCTGTAAGGGTGATGTTCAAGTTGCGGCATTATAAGTCATATTTCGGATAGCGAGAATTTCCGTTTCCAATATTAAATGTATAAGTCAATTAATAGCACAGTTTAACAGCCGATTTGGTGCCGCAAAACTGTATATTTTTCTAAATGTCACCCCTATACCGATCCTATTTGAAAGATTAATATTGATATTTTACGCTTCGCAAGAACTTGGAAATATACTATTTCTGTAATTTTCATGGTTTTCTTGAGCGCAACTTGTCCAGGCAGTCACGCCACAAACTCCAAACGCAATCAGCCATCGTGTGGGCGTAAGTTCCATCTTCCCTGATACCTATTCACCATGACTTTCATGCTTGGTAGCAGCGTTGTCCTTGCTCTTCACCAAATGAGCCAACATTTTCTGCGAGTTTATCTCGATCCTTCATTTCTATCCTAAAACAAGAAAAAAGCACTTTTCAAGAAAGCTGTATTCATTGTTCAAAATTTTGGATAAACATACTCTTCGCATATATAACAAAATGTACTAGAGTAGTTTGAACAAGCTCGTCTTCGCTTTGCTCACGTCGACATACCACTTAATTAATTTGTAGCGAATAATTTAAAAAAAAACATATATAATATTTCTTGATTGAACCACTAATGATACTCACTATGAAATTTAAATTCATTTAAAAACTCTGTGAAGTAACTTGAAATGTAGGGTGGTATAGGTCTCATCAGTAGACACTTGACAAAGAATCACACGAATTTCGCTGGCAATAATTTTTTTTTTTCACTTGATTACCGATGTGTCGTTTTTACGTTTTAGTCCTGACCAGGGCTCTGTCTCAAAATGTATATGTACTAAGGTTAAAATAATGAGCATATATTTTTGAGAGTCGATGAAATATTCGGACTTAATTTCTTTCGGTTAATAATAGCGTGTGAATCGCCAGCGTCCGATTGGATGAACTAACAGGTGGAGGTTATTTCGAAATATATATGAGACTCGCATGTCCTTTCTCTCAATTTGGATGTTTGAGATTCTGTCCGGAAAACGGAAGTTGTGGGGCACGGACAGCGGTTAGCCCATCTATACAATGAAATAGGTATTCGAGGCAATTAAGTCCGCGCGATTCTCCGTTTCTTTACGCGAATCTTAAGGGTTGAATCGGAGAAAGCATGCGTCTGACGTGTAGATAGGCATAACCTCTCCATTTGAGTTCATCTGAGCGAGCCGTGAAGACGCACTCACCAGTGTGACAAATTGAGTCCGAGTATATCGCATCCTGGAAAGTGATATTAGGAAAACTCTGAACAAAAAAAATGAAGTGGAGTCAAATGCAGTTATGCAATGTATTGATAATGAAAAATTAGATGACTATTATTATGTTAGCATAAGACATGAAACGTTAGAATAAGAGCATCGAGATTGGGTAAATTATCTACACCTACAGATAATATATGACTACTTGAATATCATTATGATGCTCTCCTGGAAAGATACGAGTCATTTCACGATTGGCATGCTATGGAGCATCGAACCTGGTGCATTAGGGAGTCTGCATGAGCTTGGGATTTAAAACATACGATTTTATTCCATTGCCTTGTTGTATGAAAAGTGAAAAGTCAGATCAACGACTGCGTTACGGCGAACTGCCCCGCTACGTTTTACATTTTTAGGGTTCCGTACCCAATCGGGAAAACGGAACCCTATTAATGTCACTCTGCTGTCTGTCCCTCCGTATATCACGGGTCTCTAGCTAGCGAAGGGAATGAGTTACAGATCTGTAGTTTGGATATTTTGTGTAGAATGTTGACCTAAAACCGAATATTCAATTAGAAATTCAATTAAATTATTTTTATGGGGCTCCCATATTTGAAAAAGGAGAATTTTTTTTCTGATCCTGGCATGTGGGGTGTCATTCTCTAAGGCTCATTGAGTAGAGTAAAAATATATCTTTTTTCATCCTTATTTTCATAAATAAAGAAAGCAGGGCCAACGTTGTCAGTCTTAGACCATTTTTGCTGCGGATTTTAAACTAAACTAGGTAGGAATATAGAATTGCTGTATAATATGTACCATATATTGTATTTAAACAACAAATACTGAAAACGTCATTTCATAAGGTTGTATCTATAATAATTTAGTGTATAGATAATACAATAAATTTATAATGAAAGTATATAATATTATTGTTATTTGAATATGTACAATATCAAATTATTTATTCTTGGAGTTGCTGCCAGCCAAGAAGGAGAGATTGACGTCACGGAAAAACGAGATTGCAAATGAAAAAAGATTGCGGATCGCATATTTAATTAATTTTTCTTCGCTTCTTCTTTTTCTGGAAAAAATGGGACAATACTGGCAATTGGCTGGCACTGACTCAAAAATAAGTCATTTGGTATTGTAAATATTTAAATAACAATAATTTTATATATTTTCATTATTAGATTACAGCAGGAGTATGCAAAGCTTTTTTTCGCTATCAACACCCCATACAGTCGCAGGTTAGTCTTACCTAAGAAATAGAAAACAGCATAACCTAACTAAATATGTAGTAAAAAAAATTGATTGGTCATATGTACGGAACCCTAATAGAGCGAGGCCCGACTCTCACTTGGCCGAGTTTTGTTTTCCTTTTGCGTTTTTCTCAAAGCTACGTTTTCGAATGGTGTCAGCTACATCTTAAAATCCAGTTTTACATCTATTTCTGCTGCGTCACTGCATGGTTTTTCCAATATGCTTATTCATTTGTTAATGAAAAATTATCGGCTGTTTGTTCGGTTGAAAACTGGCCGTTTTTTCTACCGCTTGAGTTTTAATAAATTTCAATAAATGTTAACGTATCCGGTCATACCAAAGTTTTATTATTTTCAAAGTACAATTTTTACTTTAATTTTCAATTGCCCTAGTTACTTAATCATTATACCTTAAAATTATAAGAATCGAACTAAATTTCTTAAGAGGCTGAACGAACTAAAAACTAAGAATAGACTGGTGTTATTTTTCGTACGGAAATGAATGGAACTAACTGCGAGAGTGCACAACAATTGATCATTGCTCTGTATTGTCGTCATGAGTGCGAACAAGTAATTGAATAAGCGACTCTTCAACACTGCGACTGTGCGAGATGATTTAATGTCTTCCGGCAGTGAGCGCCAAAAATAAATAGATGACAGTAAAAACGAATTTCTATAAGCCATGGTCCGATGATTGGAAATGTGGAACATTTGACCTGTATTCTGGCGCAGTGGTCTTAGTGGCAGTCTAGCAGGACTATATAGTTCTAAGAGATACTCTGGAACATTGCTTTTTACAATCTGGTAGACCATGATACCCATAAAATATCGTCGCCTCGCTTCTACAGTAGGCCAACGAAGTTAGTTGACAGTAATAGGGTGAAATGTGCTCATCACGGCGTAAGTTAAATATAAATCGAATTCCGCTATTAATAAGGCGTTGGAGTGCGGTATTTTGCTCTTTGGTTACATCATTATATACTAAACAGTAATAGTCGACTAACGAAAATATTATTGAAGTGACGAGAGTCGTTCTTAGTTCTCGTGAACGTTCTCTGGTATTTTAATCTATAAAGAGAGTAGTTCATTTTTCTTGTGATGTATATTACATGGGCTTTCCAAGATAGGTTTGAGGCTATTACGACACCCAGGTTACGAGATTCGTGCACAAATGGTAAGGCCGTATCGTCCACAATGATGGGTGTTCGTTTGCTGACATCTACCTGGTTGATGATAGTATTGTTGCCAAGAATGAGCACTTTAGACTTGGTTACATTCAGTTTGAGGCTGTTCTTTTTAGCATATGCGTAATGACATCTACATCGTGAGCAATGTTGGTTAAGCCCGAATCAAGTTCTGAAGGCAAGCACTGTAGATATATCTGAGTATCATCCGCAAAAATCATATGCTGTGTATATTTTGAATCCGAACTGATATCATTGATGAAGAGTGAAAATAGTAGGGGACCTAGGACTGAACCTTGAGGTACCCCGCTAGTTGTTATGAGGAAAGGTGAATTTCGTCCATTATCATCAATTACCGCTTGCGACCTGCCAGTTAAATAGGAATAAATCCAATTTAACGCCTGGTTAGAAAAACCACCTGTTACAATTATGAGTTATGAACGAGAATTTTAAGATGCACATGGAACACCTTCCATTGCGGAAAAAGTCGAAATTGTTTCCATCTACTTCGAAGCCGAATGAATTTTCAATAATGCTTTGGACTTGTATCTTACGTGGGTTGCTGAAAAAGTGAGCATTATTTTCAGAATTTATGATATGTGTTGATTAATGAAAACAAAAATATATTTATTTAAAAAATATAATATTTATTATCCGAAAGTAAAGATTCAATGAAAAACGTTTTAGACAAAAATGATTCGTTCTGTTCTTTTTGCTCAATACAAATCTGCCATAGAAATATCAATTCCGTTTTTACAAAACAACGCGATCTTTAAAAGATCTTGAGTACACCAACCAGATGAAAAGAAAACCATTCGATTCTAGTCGTGCTTCAAATCCATTCGACACGTGTTTTCGTATTTTTGCTTGTATTCATTTGCTGTTTTCGAGTTATTCCGATGTCTGAATATAAAAGGTTGAATAAATATAAACACTCCGTATATTCACTAGAAATCACTTTAACCGTGTTTTGTACCGGACGGTATGTACTTTCCGTAGCAGGTGACGTCCAGCCACCCACGCGGAAGGAAAAATGCCCAAGGCCTTGTCGCCGGGTCTACTCTACCGTGTTTTCGTTGTTATCGCTATCGGACTTTTCAACGAGTTTTACATTCGGTTCATGACACTTTTCAAACGTCACGAAAGACTTCCAGCACAACGCTAATAATAACCCCACAACAATTCACTCTGCACGTATCAACACTACACATCAAATGTCAGCTGCAACATGATATAATGGTTTATCTAAGACCATGACTTACGATTATTCGGCATGATAAGAATACCTCTAAACTTTGTCAGAACTGTGTGCCACTTTTCGAAGCTACTCGAAGACAAATCAATAGTAAAGTTATAAAAATAATGAGATAGTCATCATAATAATGATGAATAATAATGATATTAACAGCTGTAGCAACAAGAACAGCAATATGGAGAAAAGTGAGTTACGTGCAATGATAAAATACCTGAGCCTGAAAAACAGCTGCTGGGTTCGAAATCCTTAACCATGTAGCATATTCTCCGAACTTAACCGCCAGTGATTTTCACTTCTTCCTAAAACTAAAGGAGCATATCCGCGGGAAGAAATGTGACGATGATGACGCGGTTATGGCTGCCGTAGAAATTTTTTTAAGACAAGAAAATGTTTCTTTTAGGAAGGAATAAGAAAGTTGTAATAGCAGCATTCTAAATGTATAGAAGTAAAAGGAGATTACGTTGAAAAATCAAATATTTTCTTTCGAATTTTCTTATATTTTTGTAGTGATTAGAATTCACCGTCGTATTGGGATGATTCGAAAAAAATCGACTACTGTTTTCCAATGCCTCTATTGAGTAGTCGCAGTAGGGTGACTGATGCTTGTTGAAATATGTGCAATTCATATTAACATTTCGAGGTTCCTCACCGCCGTTTTATTTTTCCCTTGCATGGAGAAAGCTTCACTTGCTACTTTTGAATTATATAACTCGCCAACTGGTAAACGTACAGTAATATGCAAGACATATTTTTGTAGGGAATTGAACGCTCTATAAAAAAGGTCCTTTATGGTTTCATGATAAATCTATACTTTCTAACGTTATTCAAGGTCAAAGCTGAATTTATATTAAATTTCAAGGTTTGTTCACTTTTCCGGCGAAACTATTAGACATAACAAAATACCATAAGACCTTTATCGTAGATCACTTCATCTTCGATAAAATCATGTGACTAAATACTTTAAAAATGCAATATTTTAATATTAAACGACTTTGCAAATTCATTTGTTGGAGAAAAGTTGTTATTTCCGTGAACGTAACTGTTATATTAACGAAAAATATAAATAAAAAGACGCCAATTTTGATAAAGTTACTTATCAATGTTTACTGTTGATAAAGAGTATTAAACGCATGTGTATTTTTTCGTTTTATTTATATTTTTTTTTAAAACAACAAATTTTAAAATCTTACATATCAAATTTATAACCGATTCTGGTGGATGGGCGGTCGGGGCTTAGCTCTGGCGGATTACCGAGCTAACTAGTGCTATGCATGGTTAATACTCGGAGCGGTGACCACTTAGCCGTGCACCGGCTCGTCCATCAATCAGTGAGCCGAAGGTCCATACCTTTGATGCCTTGGTGTAGGTATTTGAGTTGAAGTCTGTGCTACAGAGAATCAGAAGAATACGGGACCGTTTATACCGGTACGGGTTCTCCATAGTTTCCCCGTACCTTCGGCCAATGAGGTATTGTGTAGCTTAAGACGGCCGTGGACGCAACGAAATTTAGGTTAAATTAGCAAGGTGGTGGTAGGGACTGATAGGAAAGGGTTATACGCAAAAACCCACACGGCTATATGTTGGATCGCAGGAATTAATTGAGATCTATAATAAATTGATTGATTTTATAAAGTTATGATAAAAATGTCTTAATAACATTTTCGTACTGTGAATAAACAATAAAAATTAAGATTATAAAAATTAGCGTCAGTTATTTATATTCTGAGTCGATGTAACAATTTCTTTCACGGAAGGAGCAACTGTTCTCCAAAAAAATCAATTTGTAAAGCTGTTACCAAGTCAAATATTCATTTTACAAATTATTCAATGATATGGTTTTATAGAAAATGGAACGATATACAAAGAAAGTCCTATGACATTTTGTGATAAGTCTAATATGTTTGCTGGAGAAGTAAACACATCATGAAATTTACTATAAATTCAACTTTGGACTTGAAGAACTTTCGAAATAGTAGATTTATTGTGGAACGCTAAGGGACGTTTAAACAGTGCATTCAATTTCCTGCTAAAATATGTTTCGGGCGTTGTAGTACATTTACCCGTTGGCGAGTTAAAAAATTAAAAAGTAGCACGCAAAGTTTGCTCCATGTTATTAGCGTGGAAAATAGAAAATCGCGATGAGAAACCTCGAAATATTAATATAAAGGGCTCATATTTTAATAGACGTCTTATTCGACCTTACCGTAACTGCTGAACAGGGGAAGATGAAAAAATAGTCGATCTTTTAATCACCCTAATATACACACATATATATATATATATATATATATATATATATATATATATAATTATAAGATAATATATGATAATTATATATACATATAAACATTTCAATTAATTCATGAGTTCCAACGTATATAAACCCTTGCAGGTGTTTACGTATAGCCCTTCCCAATTAAACCCTTTTCTGTCACTCCGTATTCGCACTCCGCTAGTCTAACCTATCTTCCGTTGCGTCCACAGCCGTCTTAAGGAGCCAGTCCACTTTGGAGCCACGAAAAAGGCTATTTACGCGATTTCTTTTGAGGATTTTATAAAAGATTTGAATATAAAAGTTATTGGGCTTGATAAATAAAGTCTTGAAATACATTTAAAAAATTGAATTAAAAAATTTTTAATATAAAAATTTAAAAATTGAATTAATTTTTATTAATTTTTAAGTACAAAAACTATAGTTTAACGTAACGCGTCAAAAATAGGTGGGCTAGTTAGCTGCATCAGAACTCGGCAACGGCTTGTCTGAAACAAAAAAATCAAAGTCCATTAGATTCAGTATGACACCAGCTACAAAATGACCCTTGGATATAAAGTTTTATCAAAAAACAAAAAAGTGGCAGATGAAAAACGAAAAAAGTTAAAAAACGCGTTTTTTTCGCAGTTTTTCGCAAAAAAAGAGTACAAATCAAAATTTTGAAATCATCGAGGGTCATTTTGTTGCGAATCATGTTCGTAATATGTGGTTCAAATTTCAAGAGAATCGGTTTATTAATTTTAGAGCTACGATGGGACTAAATTTTGAAAACGTTGTTTCGAGAAAAACGCGTTTGAAGTTTGTACTATGAAAAACTCTTACCTAAACTCAATCGGCAATTCTTGCACCGTACAAAATCCAATATTTCGGAATGTATGTACTTTCGAAAACAGTAAAAAAATCGATTTTTTGTAATTTTCAAAGTGGACGGCCCCTTACGCTTCACTATACCGCATTTGCCAAGGGTACGGGGAAACTGTGGAAGCTCGTACCGGTGTGGACGGTCCTATATTCTTCTGATTCTCTGGTGCACAGACTTTAACTGAAGTATCTACACCAAGGTATCAGAAGTATTGGCCTTCCGTTCCCTGGCTGCTGCGCCAGCTAGTGCACGGATAAGCGGTCACCGCTCCAAGTATTGGCCACGCACAATCCTGCTTAACTCGAAGTACTGCGATAGTCGTACTTCGAGTTAAGCTGGATTATCTCCTCTGCCCAACATATCTGAGAGTTAGCCGAGTTAGCAAGCTGATAAAAGTCTGAAAAATGCCACGTACTCAAAATATATGATACAAAGTCGTCGCCAACTTTGAAAAAGATTGAAGAAGGTCGGGCTTTTAGGTTGTTCCAATGCACATAAAACCTCATATATATATGAGGTAATCCAAGTGTTTTGGAACGGCCTAAAAGCCGATATATATATATATATATATATATATATATATATATATATATATATATATATATATATATATATACACACACACACACACACAAAGAAGTATTCTTTTTAAAACATTCCAGATATCGTCATTCGAACGATAAAGTTGTCCAGTGAACCACCTCGTGTCACGGTTTCATCCCGCGAGCGTGTTGACAGCTTTCTATCAACGCGTGCTCTGCCTCTCTCTCTCGTACATGTAACTCTCTCGCTCGCGTTTTTTGTATTCACGATTGAGTTTTCGCGTAAATGATCCCGAGTGGTTAATCTACTAGTTCTCGCATGGTTAATCTGAAGAGCCCGGTGTCGCAAAAGGTGACAGGTCCCAAAATGGCGCGCATGCAGCTCCGTTGAATTTGTGACAGAGGTTCTCGGGGCTTCGGGTACGATGGCTGTAACAGTATCGTCGGGAGCTCAGGTGCGAAAACCGCCATTGTCGGCCATCCTCCCGTGCTGGTGCATCCGCAATCCGGGGGTACCAGAGAATTTTGTTTGACCGGATTTTCCAACCGGTATGTCACTGGGGTTGGGGGTATCCGTTCCGGCCCACTCATGGAGACTCGAGCTCTCCATGATTTTTGTTTCATCGGAATCATAACCGGTATGTCCTAGATGCACTTACACGAAAGGACGTGTGAGTAGTAGTAGAGGGGTTAGGATGCATCGGGGAGTGGCTTAACCGTTTTGTACGCAACCTGTCGCTTTTCGCGATACCGGTATCTGCACTGTAAAATAAAATAAGGTGTATTTTATTATTCGAGAACGGATGGATTAACAAAAACAAAAAAAGGCGAGCAAGTGCGTCACACTTACGGGAGCGAGAAAGCGCGACGTAATGCGCAGCGAAGGAGACAACGACACGTCTCTTCGACGCTAGGCACTACTGTACGAGAGCGAGGCAGATCGCGCGTTGACAGAAAAACTATCACCTGGCTCGCGGGATTGCACCGTGCCAGAAGGCCGGGGGGTGTACGAAGTTGGCTCCCCAAAGTCGAAGGAAAAAAAAACAAAATGAGTTCTAGTTGCCCTCCACATAATTCTGGAGTTCTTTGTGCTTTTTCGAAATAGTTCTGTTGCTAAAAACGAAATTTTTTGCTTTTCCATTCGGGAGGGGGGGGGGCAACTTCACTATTCACAAAATTTACTTGAGTTCACCATTGTGAATATTTGTCTATAGGAAATCTAGACAAGGAAATATTATAAAGATAATTAATAGAACTCTTCCGGAGGCAAACAGAACTGCAAAGAAAAATCCATTCTTCTAAAAAAAAATTTGGTCGCACTAAAAAAAAAAATTTGGACGCATTCCATTGCGCCACCAATCGACAGCTCAGTCGAAGGAAAAAAATCGTTTCTCGTTGCCTGCCACATAGTTTTTGAGTTCTACATACTTTTTATCGATAGTTCTGTTGTTAGAATAACTTTTTTTTCGTTGGGGGGCCAACTTCAAAATTCACAAAATTCACTTAAGTGTACCGATGTAAATATTTATCTGACAAGGAAATTTTGTAAAGATATTGAACAGAACTCTTCCGGGGGCAAACAGAACTCCAAAGAATAATGCATTTTTCCAAAAAAAAATTTGGTCTCCCTCAAAGCATTCCATCGCGCCACCAATTTACTGCTCAGTCGAAGGAAAAATATCGTTTCTCGTTGCCTGCCACAAGTTCTGGAAACCAAATTTTTTTTTTTGGAAAAATGAATTTTTCTTTGGATTTCTGCTTGCTCCCGCAAGAGTTCTGTTAAATACCTTTATAAAATTTCCTTGTCAGATAAATATTTACAACGGTACACTTTAATAAATTTTGTGAATTTTGAAGTTGGTTCCCTAACGAAAAAAAAATTGTCATTAACCACAGAACTATTGATACAAAGTATATAGAACTCAAGAACTATGTGGCAGGTAACGAAAAACGATTGTTTTCCTTCGACTGAGCAGTAGATTGGTCGCGCGATGGAATACTTTGAGTGAGACCAATTTTTTTTTTGGAAGAATGCATTTTTCTCGGGAGTTCTGTTTGCCCCCGAAAGAGTTCTGTTAAATACCTTTATAAAATTTACTTTTCAGATAAATATTTACAACGGTACACTTCAGGAAATTTTGTGAATTTTTTAGTTGGCCCCCTAACGAAAATAAAAATCGATTCTAACCAGAGAACTATCAATAAAAAGTACATAGATTTCCAGAACTATGTGGCAGGCAACGAGAAACGATTTTTTTCCTTCGACCGAGCAGTAGAATGGTGGCGCGATGGAAGGCTTTGAGTGAGACCAATTTTTTTTTTGGAAAATGAATTTTTCTTTGCACTTCTGTTTGCCCCCGGAAGAGTTCTATTAAATATCTTTATAACATTTCCTCGTCAGATGAATATTTACAATGGTACACTTAAGTAAATTTTGTGAATTGTAAAGTTGGTCGCCCCGAATGGAAAAGCAAAAAATCTCGTTTTTAAAAACAGAACTATTTCTAAAAAGTATAAAGAACTCCAGAACTACATATGTGGGGGGCAACTAGAACATATTTTGTTTTTTTTCCTTCGACTTTGGGGGGCCAACTTCGTACACCCCACTTATACCCCAGGATATCACTTCTGTATCGATATTTTGTTTATACCAATATTTTATAATTATTGAAGATGTTTTAACGACCAGAACTCTTTTGGATCTTGTGTGAGGGAGTTCTAATGATCGTTTAAAACCATATCACGACCCATACCTCTCAGTTATACCCCAGCATATCACTTCTGTATCGATGTTTTGTTTATACCAATAATTTATAATTATTGAAGATGTTTGAAAGACCAGAACTCTTTTGGATCTTGTGTGAGGGAGTTCTAGTGATCGTTTAAAACGTTATCACAACCCAAACCTCTCAGTTATACCCCAGCATATCACTTCTGTAACGATATTTTGTTTATACCAATAATTTATAATTATTAAATATGTTTGGAAGCCCAGAACTCTTTTGGATCGTGTGTGAGAGAATTTTAGTGATCGTTTAAAAGCTTATCACGACCCAAACCTCGCAGTTATACCTCAGCATATCACTTCTGTATCGATATTTTGTTTATACCAATAATTGATAATTATTGAAGATGTTTGAATTGGAGTTCCGTTTGCCCCCGGAAAAGTTCTGTTAAATGTCTTTATAAAATTTCCTTGTCAGATAAATATTTACAACGGTACACTCAAGTAGATTTTGTGAATTGCGAAGTTGGCCCCCCGAACGAAGAAAAAAATTGTTGCTAACCACTGAATTATCGATAAAAAGTACATAGAACTCCAGAACTATATGGCAGGCAACGAGAAACGAGGTTTTTCCTTCGACCAAGCAGTAGATTGGTGACGCGATGGAATGCGTCCAAATTCTTTTTTTGTGTGAGACCAAATTTTTTTTTGGAAAAATGAATTTTCCTTTGGAGTTCTGTTTACCCCCGGAAGAGTTCTATTAAATATCTCTATAACATTTCCCTGTCAGATAAATATTCACAATGGTACACTCAAGTAAATTTTGTGAATTGTGAAGTTGCCCCCCTCCCTCAATTGGGAAAGCAAAAAATCTCGTTTTTAACAACAGAACTATTCCTAAAAAGTACCAAGAACTCCAGAACTATGTCGGCGGCAACTAGAACTCATTTTGTTTTTTTTTCCTTCAACTTCGGGGGGCCAACTTCGTACACCCGAAGGCCGGTTCACTTGAGAACTTTATCGTTCGAATGACGGTATCTGAAATTTATTAAAATAAAATTTAATTTCCGAACCCAACATTCTGCCCGAGTTACCTCGTAAATGGAGCAGTAACTAAGCGGGTTCTTTTCTCCGAACGGGTAGCAATGTGGTCTACTGGGGTCGCATATCGTGGCTGATGGTGCGAAAACGGGCGCAGCTTCACTTCGGAGCGCGGTACGGAGGGCTCCAACTTCCACCCGTAACCAAACATGCCATGATGCCCCACAACGGTGGGGCGCCGGCATCTGAATCGGGCCTGCACCGACTCCCAGAAGGGCCTCGATGGGTGCTTCCCTTCGTCGCATTGTTCGGTTCTTTGAGCGATTCACCACTCTACCGAGTTCTGCACACTAACCTTAACAAAACCGGAACAAGACCACAAGAAAATACAACAAAAAACCAAACCGTAATGCGGAAAAAAGGCTTTAACATAAATGATACACTGGTAACTCGAGGCAATGCAAATATCGTGGTCAGTAGCACAGCTTTTTGACGCGATTCCGGAAAACACGTTACAACCCATACACATATATATTGGTGAACGTATAAAAGGCAAACGTATAAGTTGAACAATTATTACAGAATTCGCAATTATCAGTAAAACCAGCGTGAACGTTTCCAGACCCATCGTGAAATATATACGATGGATACAGTGAATATTAAATTGCTATCGGTTTTCATGGAGCACGCACGAGTCGCTAACGTGCATCAAGGTATTCTTTTCTTATTTCCACTTTTGCACTAAGAAATATCAAATATATACCTCTATGTACAGCGATATATAGTTATGTCGATGTAGGCATACCCTATGATATACTATGCTCTGCAATTGGCGTTTGAGAAACAGTACACGGCTGCGTTGCTGTTCTGCATCGCGATATTGAGGCGTTGATAACTTTGGAATAGATATGCAAACATCTGCGAAGGTGAAATACGCTCATACGTAAATATGTGCGAGAGTGTATGGATGTGTTTGTAGAATATATTTCATATATGGGGAACTAAGCCTGTCCTATTTGCATATACCCCTGCGCGCATTGTGTTGTTTCAGCTATTGAGAGAATTCTGAAAATGTCATGCCTACATCATGGCAACGTCCATATTACATAGTTTTATCCCTAATTTTCTGTACACGCCGCAGGATTTAAGGAACCTCGCGTGAGCCGTAAGCTTTATTTGACTCCATCGAGGCGTCTGCAAACGAAAAAATATTTTTGATTTATGCACTAAGAAGAGATCACGTCAACCTATTTATCATTATACAAGCCTTGATGTTATTGGAAAGATTTACGAAATGCACATCGGATAACAACAGCAGCTTTTCAAGACTTATGGTGGCAACGAAACCGCAACGTTGTAACCGATCGCTCCCGTGCAGATTTTTATATAAAGTCGGGCTTGATTCGTTGCTCGAGGAGGTAGAATAAGCCATACCGATAGGCAGCCGTCCGGGGAAGAACGTCTTCCTAATAACTTTAAACGATATGTCTTGATAGAGAAACTCGTCACACTGTGGGCAACGTTGGCGTGTCGCGTTATAGAAGTGCGATGAATTTCCCAAGCTTATTACTCATGTTAGGGAAGTATAAGTCATACGTCAGGTAGTACGAGAACCGCGCGGAAGATGGATGAGGCATTGTCAGCTCATCACATTTGCACAGAAAACCACTACCCGAAGATTAATATATTTAGTCAAAGAAATATGCCAACTTCCCATAGGGTTTCCCGGAGACTTGGTATAGAGGAACCTGTAACCACAGGGATAGTTTTTTTTCGTATCCCAAGTGCGTGGTCTATAGAACGTTGTCTTAAGGGACTAGGCACCGAAAAATCTCGATTTTCTCTTTTTTTGGATTCTGTTACTACAATCTCTTCCAAACATTTTGGCGCAAAAAAAACAAAAAAATTGGAAAATTGAGCCCAGGAGAGTTACAAAACATTGAAATGCGTAAGTTGCGTTCTTCTACTAAATAAAAAATAAAATATTAAAAATTCGCAAATATGAGTTTCCCGGATCGTGGATAGGAGAAACACAACAATAGCGAGTTACGCACCTAAATAAAGCCCTCCAGCACTCAGCCAGGGGATTCGAATGGTTTGGTCGTGTCTCTATGTTGCATTGTGTCTGACTGTTTCTTCGTGTCTCCGTCTCTCTGTCCAATCGTGTCTGACTGTCTTGCTTGTTTAACTATCTGGTCGTGCCTCTTGGTATTATCGTCTTCATGGCACTGTACTCGATAAATAGGGTTTGGTAGGTTTAACGGAGGCTGGCCGCTTGTGCATTACAAAAGAAATGGGTCCCGCGAGTATTCAGAGGAGGCTAAAAATGTTGACTCGGATATTTCTCTTTTTCAAATTATGTGGAAAAATCCAGCTCGACATTGCAGTGTGCATTCTGATTTCATTCTTTTCTTGGTCCAAGGATTTGGAAGCAAAGTATTAAGGAGTAAGGCCACTGTAACGGCCCAAAAAAAAAAGGTTTTTTCACTAATTTTTTGCTCCCGAAATTGAAGGTATTTGAAAAAAAAACTTTTAATGGTGTATACATTCGTATACATGGTGTATACATACATGGTGTATACATCGTATATACATTAAACTTTATTATAAAATTTTTTTACAGTAAAAAAAAAACAAAATGGCGGTTCCACAGCTATCTTCCCAGGACATGTTTTGCTTCCAGGGCTCCGCGGCACGCAGCACCACTGGTGCACTTTTGAATCTAGAACAAAAAAAAAAAACCATTAATCTAGAGGGCTATAGCTAGAGAATGTCGATCGGATTTTGAAAAGTATCAATGTTTGTGGATTTGGCGTGCGTTTGAAAAAAAAATTGATTTTTGACGAAAAAAACGGCAAGTTTTTTGTTAATAAAAAATCAATAAATAAAGTTCTTGAAAATTCCGATCGACATTCTCAAGATAATGTAAATGTTCACATCTGGTTAAAATATCAAATTTCAATAAAAAAAATGAAAATTGTTCGAGTTATGCTGCGTGCCATTTTGAAAAACCATGTTTCGAGAAAAACGCGTTTAAAGTTTTGCGAATAGTTTTTTATTGGAAAAAATTAAAAAAAGAAGTTAAAAAAAAATTTTACCGTTACTCTGCAATCCCAGCACCATACATTTGTCCTTCGATAGCCAAATTTTCGTCTTCTTCGTCTTTCCTGGTTGATTTTTGGAGCGCGCGCGCACTTTTGGCCGCGTCGCTCAGAGATGTCTCCGCGTGCGTGATGCGTTTGGCGTCGGCTTCGATGCAGAAATTATATAACTGTACACCAATTTCCACTTCCAACATCTTGAATATTTGCAAGACGTTGGTAAGGCCGCCATTGAATATGCAAACAGCGATATCCGTCGCAATATCTAGTACAGTTTTTCCGCTTGAGGATGATTTGGGGGCCAAACTCCAAACGGTAGCGTTGAAACTTTCGTTATTGTTTTGAGTATAGGCCCCCAAGCAACGCTCCAGCAACTCGTCCCGGCTCAATTCCATGTAGATGGGTTTGATGGCTTGATAAACCTCCTCACTCATTGGCTGATTGTGATGATACGCATCCAAGGCATTTTCTGCTTTCGCTTTCTTCCAACTGCACCAATTCTCCGAACATTTTTCGTGCTGAGGCTTTTCATCCGTTGACATTTTGTGAAAAAGGGTTGCCCAGATCTCATTTTTCATATTTTTTATGGAATCGGAATTTCGACGGATTGCTAAGCCGTAATAAATGCTTAGTTCGTCAATCAATTTGGCAGTGAGTTTTCCTCTTCCCCCGAGACCTTTTGTTCCTGTTTTTTAAGTTTCTCAATCGAGTGCCCATTCTTTTTTGCCCGTGATCTATGCACTCTTTTTTTTTTAACATCAACATTTTCATAAGGCTTCGAATCCACGATGCCTTTGAAAGTTTTGGAATCGCCATCTCCGATATAATTGCAGTCGTTTCGGAGCAAGTTTGGACACGCTTGGCGGCGACCTTCATTTCCTAAGGACAACAAATTTTTTTTCGCACAGGACCTTTTTTTCTTATTCTAGAGGGTTTAAACTATTTTTTAAGCCAATTAAAAAAAAATCGATTTTTCAAAAAATTTACAGTGGCCTTACCCCTTAATAGAATGCATGGATCCATGAGCATCTTGGAGCCAGGGCAGTTTTGTACAACAAAACCGTCAGTGCGATTGCCCCTCGGCTTGGAGTTTTGTCTGCCAGCCCACGGTGAGACCAAATTTGAGAAAGCTGGCTGAAACTCGAAGAAAAAATTTCGGCGGTATAAAGTTAAGTAGATTAAAGCGGGTCCAACCCCTTATACCTACTCTAATATTCCCATCCAACAACGATACGGATAAGGATCCGAAACCCCCGCCCCCCCCCTGACGCCGCCGATCAAGTTGATCTATCGCAGGGACCTTCCGGTTAATATTTTGAGACCACCTCTAAAGGGATTTTTGGCGACTCGCAATAGTTTTCGAGATATTGAATTTTGAAGTGATAATTTTTATTTTAATGCGCGCCGTCCATATCTATATCTGTTACGTCTCCGATCTGGCTATACCTATATATGTTAACGCGGTCTCCGTTTTGGGCGGTCCTTCATCTACTCTTCGTGGTAATCTCCGCCCCCTGCCGCCTACCCGTATTGCCATCGTTTTTCAAAGTCGGTGTAATGCTGAATTTTTATTTTTATTTTCGATGGAGAATGCGTTTATGATATTCATGGAGGGTGTGTTCATGCTATAGAACTGTGCGGTGCATGCAATCTCGTGTGGGCACTGGGCACCTCGGGTGTGCATGCGGGATTGTGGGTGCGTGGAATGCTGGTGTCGAAGTGGGGCACCTCGGGCGTGTGCGCAGAATGGTGTTGTGCGTGAAACACTGTTGTGGGCGCAGGGCACCTCGGACGTGCGTGTGGAATAGTGAGGTGCGTGGAACCCTAATGACCACCTGATGTAAAAACAATGCATTTTTTTTTCATCCGGCCGGCGATAACTCGGTAATAATGATCGCGCAAAACTAAAATTATGGGAGTTTCCCAAAAATGAAATTATGTGCGAAAAAAGCCCTCATTCAAAAACCATTTTTTTAGGAGAGGGTACAAATCCTGATTACGCACCGTGAAAGAGCCTTGTGGGCTCTCTCGTGTGTCGAACTCTCACACACGACGGTGCCGTCGAAATGTTGATATACCGATTAAAACATCCCGCTCCGCTGTCCGCCCCGTGTGGTGGCAACACGTTAGTATAACCTCACTACCGCGGGTCGTATCCACCGTCCGTCTCGTTCAGTTTACCCGTCACTACGTCTCTCCCGTTTACATGTCATGTCCCTTCATTCATACTCGAGACATCTATCATCGTTCTTGCGCCTCAGCACTGCCTCGATGAAAGTGGCGATGTCTGTCAAGTGGTCATCCCCCTGTAGCATTAGCCCGATTATGTTATCGGGCGTCACGTGTCAAGTCCTCCATTCCAGTTGTTGTCTCCATGTCGTCCATCTTTCGCACGCAACGAACGTGTGTTCCGCATTGTCGCATGTGTGTCCGCAATACTTAAAGTCTGGCGTCCGTACTCGTTTCATGTTGTGTAGATAACTTCGGAAATATCCGTGTCCCGTGAGGAACTGGGTCAGGTAAGAATTTACCTTCCCCCATCCCCGTTTGGTCCACGACCGTAGGTCCATTATCAGTCGCCTTGTTCATCGTCGGATTGTCTCGGTTGTCCAACATGCGTGCCAGTCCGTCAGGGTCTTCTCTCTTTTGCGCTTTGCCGCATCTTCCCTTTCGGTCCCTTCGTCGCGTTCGTATATTCGTTTTCGTTCTGTGGCTAGCAGGTCTGTAGGAATCACGCCCGGCACCACCAGGATCGCCTCTGTCGAGACGGTCCTGTACGTGCACGCTATCCTTGGTACCCCCTGTCTTTGTACGGACGTTATCGTTTTCCTGTACTTTTTAATCTCTCCGCCATACAGGAGGATCGCGTGGGCCGTCGTGTCATCAGTAATCTCCGGATAGACAGTCGATCCGTGCGTATTTGCCTTTAGGCGGCTGAGCGAAGTGACCTTCACCGCTGCCTTCTCAGCCGTCGGTTTCATGTGGAGCCAGAAGGTCAGCTTCGTGTCTAGAGTCACCCCTAGATACTAGGCCTCCCCCTGATTCCCATGCATTCCGTTCCGACTGTCATAGGAATGATTGTCGGTATTGGTCGTCACATAAGCATGAGGAGCTCTGTCTTGTCCAGTGCCAGAGTCAGCCCGTGCTCTGTCATCCATTTGTCAACACGCATCATCTCTTGATTCAGTGTCAGCTGGACCAGATCCGCACTGCGTTCCACGATCACCACCGCCACGTTGTCAGCGTAAGCGACCAGCGATGCTTTGTACGGTATCTCCAGCCTCATCAGGTTGTCGTTCGTCACGTTCCAAATGCCCGGTCCCTTGCGCGACACCCGCAGTCACCTGTCCGTCTGCGGTCCCGTATGTGATCGTCTGTCATTGAGATGGTCCCTCAGTACCCGTATAAGATAAGGGGGAATCCGGAGAGTGCTTTTCAGCGCCCACAGGATATCCCTCCACTTAGTTGAATTGAAGGCATTTCTCACGTCTAGAGTCACCAGTATTACTAGGAGCCTTGTCGCGTGACAGGCCTTGTCCATCCTTCTGACAGTCTCGATGACCTTACGGTTTGCCCCAATCGTCGATTGTACCTTGCGGCAGCCGTGATGGTTCTTAGGGCAGCTCCCGGCTACCTTTTTCGTGTCCGTCAGCCTCGGTCTCACAATCAGTAAAAGTTCGACGACTTTACCGGTGGTGTGTAGTAGACTCAATGGTCTGTAGGAAGACGGCATATGCGGCCCCCGTTTTCCCTTACTGAGGAGAACCAGTCTGACTGTCTTCCAGCGCATGCTGCACGTCCCTGTCCTAAGACATTCGTTGTACATACCGAGCAGTATCCCAGGCCTCAGGCGTCCCTCCATCAGCCGAAGGACCTTCCCGGTTATGTTGTCCTGGTCCTGGTGGTTTTCCCGCCTTCAGAGTGGCCGTAGCTTTGATGAGCTCTTCCTCAGTAAAGTCAGAGGCGTCTCGTCTATCGTCCGCGTCTGCCGGTTCCTCCCTCGTCGGATGAGTCTGGAAGAGCCCGTCGACGATCTATCCCATGGTCTTGGCGTCTTGGAGTTCCGGCAGACTTCGGCCCCCCAACTTCTGCGTCACAATCTTGTAACCCATGCCCCAGAGGTTTCGGTCCACCTCTTCGCATAGCTGTCTTCAGCAGTGCTTCTTACTGTATTTTATCGCGTTTTTCAGTGTTTTCCGTCCGTTTTGTACTTCGTCGTAAGAGCAGCCGCATTTGGCCGATCCTTTTCTCGAGCCCGGTACAATCGCCCGAATGGAGAGCCTCCGCAATTCGGCGATGCCTTATGTCCACCAGGACGTCACTCGTCTATCGTGCCGGCTGTTCTTACGCGGCATTGAAGCCTTGCGGAGCCGTTTCATGTCGCGTCAGTTCATCCGGTACATTCTATGAGGGTATGGCTGCTGCCAGCAGCGCCCTCACAAACCTATCGTTGTCCAGTATTCGTGTGTTCCACCGTGGTGCCTATACCAACCTGTTGCATCACGTCGTTGTGGGTCCCGCCACCTCAAACACGATGTATTGGTGTTCGCTGGCTGTATAGTTGTCGATCACAGCCCATCGCCTCATCAGCAGCACGATACTGTCCGAGGTCATCGTCACGTCTGGTATCGAGGAGCCCACCCCCGGTCTTACAGGGCCCATTATGAAAGTAATGCGCATTTTCTGTGAAAAATAGATATATTGATGTTATCGGTAAAAATGCTTAAAATTCTTCGAAATAGTCCCGTCCTGCATCAATGCACTTGCGGAGACGTGTATGCCACGCCTGGAAGGCACCCTGAAACTCCTCCACAGGCATGCCTTTTAAGACCGTTGTAACATGCGTTTGGATGTTTTCCACGAACCCCCAATGCTTTCGTTTCAGCTCTCTCTCTTCAGTCGGGGGAACAAAAAAAAAGTCACAGGGAGCTGAATCGGGACCTTAAAGGGGCTGCGGGATCTCTAGGGTGCTGCTCCGGGCCAGGAAGTTGGTTACGATGAAGGCCGTGTGACTGGGGGACCCCTCCCGCTCTTCCTTGAACGTCTTGCGCCACCTCCCGGAGAGTGATCTTGAAATGCATTCGTCCCTAAAGGCCTCTTGAAGCATCTGGAATGTTTCGGTACCATGCTTTCCAAGCCGCACACAAAACTTGATAGTGTACCCCTGTTCAAGCGAACCCTCCATCATACCATGGTACAAAGGCAAAAATCAGCCTTCACGTAAAGATACGTCCTTCCGCTCTCACTGCTTGGAGTGAAATGAGACCGGGCGCGTTTAAGGGAGCTTTCCAGTGTGAAATTTTCAAAAAATCGATTTCTTTTTGCTTTATCGAATAGTATACACTCTTCCGAATATTCCCTGAAATTTTCATGCCGAAATTCAGATTATTTCGGTTACTGTACAGCATTTCTTGGAAGAAGGCAACGGAGCGCTACAGCTACAGCGAAACTTTGAACGCGTTTTTCTCGAAACAGCATTTTTCAAAACGGTGTCCAACTTGGAGGGCAGAGTTTTAAAGCTATCGAGTTGAATTTTTTACACAATATTCTTAACGTCATTGTTTATCGTGCTATGGAAGCTTTTTTTTTTTTTTGACATCTTCCTATTTTTTTGTAAAAAAAAACTGCCAAAAAAAATGCTAAAATCGATACTCTTTGTTCAAACCGGCGCCATTTTTGCAAAAAAAAAAAAAAAAAAAAGCCTCCATAGCACGAAAGCCAATTATATACCGATCAATAATCTTTTTGTGTTTTTTGTTTCAGATCAAAATTGTGACCCCCAACGTGGACACCACATCCAAGTGCATTTTCTGCAACAATTGTTTCATCATTTTTATAGATATTAATTAATAAATAAATCGATCTTTAAAAAATTGTTTTGTATTCTTCAATACCCAATTAATATACAAAAACAAACCAGACCGATTAGATTATTTTTTCTTTAAAAAAAAAATCGCGAAAAACAGCGATTTTTCGGGCTGTCACACTGGAAAGCTTCCTTAAACGGGCAGACCCCCCACCACATTTTCCGACCGGTCCGAGCGCGCTGTGATGGATAGACTTGTGTTGTATCCCCGGTTCGCGAATCCGGGATAGGTATTTTAACTCAAGTTCGTTGAATAGGAATATAAGTTTATTACTGGCCTGCTCTTATAATTGAATTTACAGTGTGTCGGTTGTACCTTAGGACCGAACCGTTCAAAAGCCAACCAAGGACTGACTACCCCCTGGTAACTTCTCTTAATTGTCGACTCTGATTGTCGCTATTTACCCTGCATCAAACATCATACGATGCTTGGTCAGGACGTGTCGCAAGGTGTCTTTTTGACGTTTCCATTTTGGCGAAGGTGTGACTATTTCGCAAGGAGGATGGTAAACGGTCCGAAATGCCGTTTCGCAAACACTTTCTCGATCAATGGGTCGTCTCGTTGTATTGTGTAAATTTTCGTTGTATTGCGTAAATTTGCACCACTTGTCACAATAAAATCATGCGTATTACTTTCATAATGGATCTTGTATGTACGTCGATACGTGTCCCGTATTCGCGCCAGTCAGGATACGTCTTGCTCTCATTTCCAGCAGATGTCCACGTCTGTCCGTCCTGGTTATTCCCCACTCGATCGCTCTCGCATTGAGGTCACCCGCGACTATCAAGTCACCCGGCAATCCGTTCAACGCGTCCTCCAGGTTGCTCGTCTTGTCCTCGAACTCTCTGGTGAAGCAGTTTGGGGTCAGGTAGACGCTGACCTAAATCAGGCCGCCCACCCTCAACCAGATGTAGTCGCCCCCCGCTCCGCTGTTGCACACGCGCGTTGTGGCACCTCTGACCCAGATGGCCAAAGTATCCGCACCGTTTGGGAACCCCGTCGGAGTCGTCATGTCCCTGTATTATTCACTGAGTATCAGTACGTGTGCGTCGTGTTCAGTCGTGATTTGAACCAGCAAGAGGTGTGCTTTCTCGCATCTGTGCATGTTCCCTTGTAGAACTATCACGTCTTCGTCTTTTGTCTGCACTCCTCCAGCGCAGCCCTAAAGACCGTACACGCCCCTGAACCCGGGACATGCATGGTACTCTCGTGCCCACCTCGTCGCACAGGAAACACGTCGGTTGATCTTTGCAGCCCTTGCCGACGTGGTTCATCTTGCCGCATTTGTAGCAGCGCTGTGCTCTGCCTTTCTGCTGCAGTTCGTCCTAGTGTGGCCATATCTAAGGCACCTGTAGCACGTTGGCACAGTCGTCCTAAGCCTGACACGGCAGTTCATCCACCCGATTTTAGCCGCCCTTCTTTAGTAGGGCGTTTGTCGCGCCTTCCTCAAGGTCACACATAGCCATTCACTATCCCTATCTGTTTGGGCCGAAGATATGAACCTTCGGGTCCCTCGTATCGTTTGTCTTTATCTCCGCCACTTCCTTTTTGTCCGTCACTCAGTTCAGGGCCAGTATTTTACGCCGGAAGTGATGTCCCGTATCTGTGCGTCTCCTCCCAGGGATTATCGGAGGTTATCCTGGAAGTTTTGTCTGTCACCCGCCCTACTTTTGCATCAGAGCAGGACACTTCCGTCTTTCGTCCGTATGTAGCCGTTGACCTTCACTTTTTCGGTCGCAGGATTAACGGCTTTCGTACGTCGCAGTGTGTTCGCATATATCTTACCACTGGTGGGCTTAATGAAGACCACACCAGCACCGGGTCTCCGAGTTGGGTGGACCTCACCTCCCTAGTTTGTGGCTGGCGTCGCTGTCACTACTGTAGATGTTTTCGTCTTCTGTCCGTCCTATCCATCTGTCGTCTTTCTCCTCTGCTTTGTGAGCACTGATTGCCACGGGGTAAGCTTGGTTCCCTGCGTCGGTATTTTGGCCGGCGTAAGATTCGGGCTGGAGCACATGATCTCGCTATTGCGTTTCGTCTGTGGCGTCCGTTGTTTGTCAACCTTACACTCTCCGTCAGCAGTCCCGAGCACATGCATCCTGTCATACCCATGCCATGCCTCGTCCGCAGCCTCCCTAATCCGTGTCATATTGGTTGTGATTACGGTACTGGTGCTTCACTGTACGCGTGTCTGTCTGTCTGTGCATGCTCATGAGTGTCCGCCTTTGTAACATTTACCGGTTCGTTTACTCGTATTGACCCAATAGCCATATAGGAGGTGCTCAAAACTTGAGCCCTCTGACATTTATACGCACACTCATTCCCATTGACTTTTCAGTTGATCCCGTTTATACGGGACCTCGAGCATTCGCTTTCTCAGGATTACCCGTTTATAGGGTACCGAGCCTAACGTCGCCGCGATGATCGAACGACAGTTTCGATAACTCTCGGCTATAGTCCCGTTCTGATCGTTGACTGCCGACTCGTTGCCGCTTGATAGCCAAGCACCGCCCATACGTTTCGCCAACGCTGGTTCGTCATAGATCGAGAATTGTTGGCAGCCGACGAGCTGCCGCGATACAGCCAAGCGTCGGCCGTACTCGGAATGTTGGCTACCCGTACATGGGTTTAAAATTCAATATCTCGAAAAGTATGACGCGTCACCAAAAATCCTTTTAGGGGTTGTTTTAAAATATTAAAAGAGAGGTCTCTGCAAAATGTCAGCTCTTCAACTCGATTGACGGGGTTCGGAACCTTACCCAATGAATCATTTTCATATCTAGAAAATCATTTCTACAGTTATATAAGAGTATAATAAATTACTCATGACGCATTACCAAGTATACTGTGATCATTTATGTGATTTCAGTGAACGAACGATGTTGTTCGTAAATTGAAACGAATAATGGAAAAACACCCACACCGAAAAGTTCATCAGTTTTGTAGAGTTTTGCGATCGGACTTGTTGTATGTTCTAAATTAAAGTATTATTCGATAAACATAACGAAAACCTGCTGACGTGCTATGTGTTAGTCTTTTATCAGTGCAATTTATCATAAATAAAATAGATTGTCTGCATTTTGAATTAGCAAGGCAGAATATAAAAGATATGTTTTTGATAAAAATTGTAGGGTTTATTCAGAGCCTTACTCACTTTGTTAGTCCGAAGCCTTATATGGGTCCAGTCAACGCCCAATACATTTTGCTCCAACATGGATGTTTATTTTTGATCGCAGCTTTTGATTTTATAGCCCAAAATAGAAATGTTTTTTTAAAGTCACTTTTTGCTAAGTCCCGCTAAGCTTCAACGAAAAGTTCAAAACTTTGGGCCCTTAAGAGAAGGACTGAATACTGAAGGCATTCACAGACACGTATTAAAGAACTGTCATATGCCATTAATTTGGACAACTCCCCACGATGGCATATGAGATCGTAGTCGGTAGTATGAGGGAGGTTTCTTTTTCAGTAGTCAGAGGTAGTCAGTCAGTAGTTAGGTTTCCCATTCTACTTTCCAATAGTCTGAGCGGAGAGGTTTTCTTTTTTCACTCATTTAGCAATCTAAGATATTTTCGTTCAATTACTCAGCCGTCGGAGAACTGATTTTTTGGGCAACGCGTATCACCTTATATCGTCACTTGGCACGAGCTTCGGCGGCGTTTGGTCGTCATCGGTATCATTCGTCCACGCTATCGGACTCCAGGCTCGGGCCTGAGACGCGAGAGGTCTTTGGTGAGTTAAGGGAAGTTTCTGCCTTGTTGGGCCAAAAAATGTTCGATTTTTCACCGATTTTATATGCGAAAGGTATTAAGTGTAGAGTTTTGATATTTGGTAAGTTGATTAAGCGGTCTTTCATGAACATCAAAATATTTTTTAAAGTTTGATAAGACATGGCGGTGAGAGTGGGAAGGGCCACGTATGTCGGTGCGCGGGTGACGACATTCTTCGCTTGCTGAAGTCCTAAGTCCCAGACAGGTGATCTGAAGCAAAAAATCGAATATATTTTTACTTTGTACAATATTGTGTATAAGTTGAACTAGAATCAAGAAGAAAAATTGGAAAATAAAAAAATAGTGAGCGATCGGAAAGAAGTTTGTTTTTTCCCCAAAAAATTCGCAGTTTTTTGTCCATTGAATGAAAACTTTTATATACTTTTAAATAATGCTAGTTCAACTAGTGGAGACGTTTGCTGTACACGTGCCTGCCAAATTTCATAAAGATTGCTTATCTAGGGCGTGTAGGAGCACTTCCGCAAACTTGAAAAATATAGTTTCGGGAAAAACGCATTTAAAGTTAAACTGAAGTTTACGCGCGAATAAAATGAAAAGTTCTATACTTACACGTAATCTGCTATGCCAGGAGCATAGAGGATACCTTCCTCTTCTTCGAAAAGTTCTTCTTGAGCCGTCCGCTCGTCTTCGGGCCTCTTTTGATGCTTGCGGAATAAGGAGCGTCGGCTTTTTTCACGCGCACCATATCCCTTTTGTCGGCCATTATATTTGCCTGAGGCCCAATTGTGATACCCATCATTTCCCTCATACGCAGAAGGGGGGGGGGGGGTGATACCGCCGCTGAATACACATGCGGCAATATAAGCTGCCAGTTCGATAATTTTTTTCGAGCCAAACATGTGTTTTGGAGCTAAGCGCTAGAGGACAGCGTTAAAACTTTCGTTATTATTTTGGGTATGTCCGCCCAAATAGTGTTGCAACACATCGTCTGAGAACAGATCTGAGTATATCAGATGAAAGAGTTTCTGAACCTCAGTCGTAAGAGGTTGTTCGTGTTTAAATTCATGTCATTTGTTGTCTGCCTCTGCGCGTCTCCACTTGTACCATGAGTCAGGCCCAGTGCAGCCAGATCGCGCGCGAAAGTTACCCTCTCTCTAGTCCCTCGCGCGCCCATCACACAATCATAGTAGCGCGTGTCCGTGAGCGAGCGACGCTCGGACATCTTCGGAAAGAGCCGAGTGCCGTCGAACTGTCCCGACCGCGCCTTCGGCAGCTACACCAACACATAGACACGCTGAGCACGTTCATGTGCGGCCAAGCCGAACGAAGGCTTCGAGGGAAAAAGCAATCTGAGCACGGCCCGCGCGTGACGTCACGCGACGGCACGCGCGAGACTTTTAGATGATCTCAATGCTTATTTAGCTCTTGATTCTCTGCGTTATTAATGTATACAAAAAAATGTCTCGCGCACTCTGAACGCTTATTTTTTTAGTTTATACGTTAATTTAAATATAATAATAAATTTAAATTACAACTTATTTATCTTCTAAAAAATTTTTTACGCTTTACTCACACCCGTCCTTATGCCAAATAAATTATAATTCAGAAAAGTAAGTGAAAATATATTTATATTCGTATTATTATATTAATTCTCATACTTTCATCAAGCGATAAAGTATTATCTTCAAAAACAAGTCAATCATCAATCGGGCCGCCAATCGTAACTGCCAGAAAGTGCATCTTTAACACAAGTGATAGGATGGTCCCGTTGGTAGCGTTCCTGGCTTCGGTCCGTAGGGGCGCAGGATCGTTCCTCACGCTCAGCGCTTTTTTTTTAATCATGGTTACTATTAATTTTTATTTGATTAGTTATTTTTATTAGTTATCATATTTATTTTAATTAGTTATCTTTTAGTACCGAAAAATTTATCGCGCACTCTGACCGCTTAATTTATAAGTTTTTACGTTAATTTAAATATAATAAATCTAAAATACAACTTATTTATCTTCTAGCAAAATGTTTGCGCTTTACTCACACCCGACCCTATGCCAAATAAATTGTAATTCATAAAAGTAAGCGGAAATATATTTATCTTCGTATTATTATATTCATTCTCATATACTTTCATCAAGCAAAAAAGTATTATCCCCAAAAACAACCATCCATCCGACCGCGAATCGTAAGTACCAGAAAGTGAACATACATTGACACAAAAAATTAAAGGAGCAAGAAAAGTTGAACTTCGTCAAAATTGTTCGTACAAAAAAAAGGATGTTAAAGCTTCAAGTTTCTAGTTTTAGTTCCGACAATGATTTTTTTTTTGAGAATCACTGATTGCGCGGTAGGAAGAAATATCACGGCAAAAAAAATGTTGCAAATTTTTACGTTTTTAGAAGTTCTGCACGTGTTTTGGAGATTTTTTTCGGACTTGACCAATATCAAGGTCATTGAGCCCATTCAATTCAGTTCAATTTGCTTCTTTTTTTATCTCCTTACGACCATTTTTCGCTGATATCGGCCTCCTCGTCGGCCTCTGAATGAAAAAACGTCCTTTTGTCTTCAGTCATCGATATCTCGGGAACTAATGGTCGTACGGGAATTCGACCGGCAATTTTGGAAACGTGAATGCATACTCTACAAGCTCTGATTATTATTGTAGGTTTAAAAAAAATTATTTTTGCCATCAGTTTTAAAAAAGTACAAAAAATCGATGTTTTCTTGTTTTTTATAAAATCCACCGCTACTTTGCAAATATTGCGATAAACACTATTGTTTATGGACGGTCATTCGGCTCAATATGTCCCCAAGAGATATGCAAAATTCCAAATTGATCCGTTCATCGGTCTTTCTTGCCCGATTGACCAAAATATGAAAAAAAATTAAAGGAACAAGTTTCCTCCTTCTCAGAAATCATTTCATGATTATTAAGAGGAAAAACAACTTTTCACTACTTTTCGTACAATTGGGTATCGAGTACGCATTAAATGTTGGAAAAGAACCTTGAAAATCATGTTGACTAAAAATTTTCGATTTTTTTTTTTTTTAATAACAAAAATGTTGAAATTTTTTGTTTATAAAAAAATCTATTTCGATTTTTTTTATTTTTTTAATGTTGACATTTTTTTTCGATTCAACATTGTACCGCCAGCATTAGAATTACCCAATGTGTACGTAGAATTACCCAAAGCGTACCTCCCCGTGGTATGCTTTGGGTAATTCTGATGCTGGCAGTACAATGTTGATTTAAAAAAAAATTTCAACATTAAAAAAAAAAAATTCGAAACTGATTTTTTTATAAAAAAAAAAATTTTCAATATTTTTTTTATGAAAATTTTTTTTTTTCGAAAATTTTTAGTCAATATGATTTTCACGGTTTTTTTCCAACATCCAATGCGTACTCAATACCCAATTGTACGAAAAGTAATGAAAAGTTTTTTTTCCTCTTAGTAACCATGAAATGATGTCTGAAAAGGAGGAAACTTGCTCCTTTAATTTTTTTTCAAATTTTGGTTAAGCGGGCAAGAAAGACCGATAATCGGATAAACTTGGAATTTTGCATGGCTCTTGGGGACATATTGAGCTGAATGACCGTCCATAAACATTAGTCTTTATCGCAATATTTGCAAAGTAGCGGTGGATTTCATAAAAACCAAGAAGACATCGTTTTTTTGTACTTTTCTAAAACTAATGGCAAAAATAAAAAATAAAAGTTTCACCACAATAATAATCGGAGCCTGTAGAGTATTCACGTTTCCAAAACTACCGATCGAATTCCCGTACGACCATTAGTTCCTGAGATATCTCAGCGAAAAATGGTCGTACGGAGAAAAAAAAGCAAATTGAAGTGAATTGAATGGGCTCAATGACCTTGATATTGGTAAAGTCAGAAAAAAATCTCCAAAACACGTGCAGAACTTTGAAAAACGTAAAAATTTTCCCCATTTTCTTTTGCCGTGATTTTTCTTCCGACCGCGCAATCAGTGATTCTCAAAAAAAAAATCATTGTCGGATCTAAAACTAGAAACTTGAAGCTTTAAAATCCTTTTTTTTTGTACGACCACTTTTGACAAAGTTCAACTTTTCTTGCTCCTTTAATTTTTTGTGTCAATGTATGTTCACTTTCTGGTACTGACGATTCGCGGTCGGATGGATGATTGTTTTTGGGGATAATACTTTATCGCTTGATGAAAGTATATGAGAATGAATATAATAATACGAAGATAAATATATTTCCGCTTACTTTTATGAATTACAATTTATTTGGCATAGGGTCGGGTGTGAGTGAAGCGCAAACATTTTGCTAGAAGATAAATAAGTTGTATTTTAGATTTATTATATTTAAATTAACGTAAAAACTAATAAAATAAGCGGTCAGAGTGCGCGATACATTTTTCGATACTAAAAGATAACTAATTAAAATAAATATGACAACTAATAAAAGTAACTAATCAAATGAGAATTAAGGATGTTGGGTCCCAAATCGCAAATGATGATAAAATTCTGAAAATTTGGTATGTTTTTGTATGAAGTATTTCAGAGATCATGTAAAAATTTCACGACAATTAGGAAGCTCGTTATTGAACAATTAACATTCACAAATTAAATGCTGTCTTATGGAAACTGATGTAACTTTGCAATAAGTTTTTCTTTTGACCTCTCAATTTTGTAATATCTACAATATACTGAAAGCAACGGAAACAAAACGAAGTTTATTGATACATTTTTTTTATTTCTTTTAAAAATTGTTCTTAACAAAATGTTAATTTTTCAATAACGAGCTTCCTAATCGTCGTGAAATTTTAACACGACCTCTTAAATACTTCATACAAAAACATGCCAAATTTTCAGAATTTTCTTATCATTTTTTATTTCAACCCTTAAGGAGGTTGAAGTAATGATGATAGAATTCTGAAAATTTGGTATGTTTTTACATGAAGTATTCAGGAGGTCGTGTAAAAATTTCATGACGATTAAGAAGCTATTTATTGAACAATTTAACATTAACATGTTTTATAGGGACTCAACATCCTTAATAATAACCATGATTTAAAAAAAAAGCGCTGAGCGTGAGGAACGATCCTGCGCCCCTACGGACCTAAGCCAGGAACGCTACCAACGGGACCATCCTATCGCTTGTGTTAAAGATGCATTTTCTGGCACTTACGATTGGCGGCCGGATGGATGATTGATTTGTTATTGGAGATAATACTTTATCGCTTGATGAAAGTATGAGAATTAATATAATAATACGAATATAAATATATTTTCACTTACTTTTCTGAATTATAATTTATTTGGGATAAGGACGGGTGTGAGTAAAGCGTAAACAATTTTTTAGAAGATAAATGAGTTGTAATTTAGATTTATTATTATATTTAAATTAACGTACGAACTAAAAAAATAAGCGTTCAGAGTGCGCGATACAATTCTTTTGTATACATTAATAACGCAGAGAATCAAGAGCTAAATAAGCATTGAAATCATCTAAAAGCCTCACGCGTGCCGTCGCGTGACGTCACGCGCGGGCCGTGCTCAGATTGCTTTTTCCCTCGAAGCCTTCGTTCGGCTTGGCCGCACATGAACGTGCTCAGCGTGTCTATGTGTTGGTGTAGCTGCCGAAGGCGAGGTCGGGACAGTTCGACGGCACTCGGCTCTTTCCGAAGATGTCCGAGCGTCGCTCGCTCACGGACACGCGCTACTATGATTGTGTGATGGGCGCGCGAGGGACTAGAGAGAGGGTAACTTTCGCGCGCGATCTGGCTGCACTGGTCAGGCCCAGGCGGACAATTGTCGTGCTTCGGCTTCGTATCTGTCGAGCATTTGTCATCGAAAGCCGCACATATAACATTTTGCATGGCCGGCACAGAATCAGAATTTCTGATAATTGCCAAACCATAGTAATTGGTCAAGTCACGAATCAATTTATCCGTCAATTTGCCACTACCTTTTCCACCAACCCCTTTCGTCGTCTTCTTTCCGGATCTCAATCTTGACCGCATTCGCTTTATAACGTGTCCAACGCACTCTTTCTTCGTCACGATCAACTCATTCTTATACGGTCGTATTGCCAGAAGTGATTTGAAGGTTTTTTTCCCCGTCGCCTATGTAGTTGGCATATTTTACACCGTGAAGCTCCTCGGATCGTGTAAACATTTCGATAATACCATCGACCTCCATTTTTCCTGCGCTTTCCCTGTGATTGCATGCACAATTTCCTTCGTGTTCTTCGTACCAGCTATCAAACTCCTCAGTGCCCTCTTTGCCACTCCAGTAATGACAGGCCTGAATTTCACAACAAGGTCCAGAATCCTAATGGAATAATTTCCAATCAGAGTTACTACGCCAAACAACGATGGTAAACCTCTCCTGCTTCAAGTTCCATCACCTGAAACGGTCGAATGAGATGGCGCATTTGCCGCTGCAGCATTTTCTCAATTTCTTCCTCTGTAGCTTTTCCGAGGAGTACGGCGGCCGTGGTTGTCACCTACAACGGACCTTTTACACATACATATATACTGGTCATGTAGGTATTTCCGACGAATACAGACGAAACGAACTCATAACATTCTCTTACAAAGGACGCAACCCTAGCCCGCATCGGTTGCGGCTCATAGTGTCGCGCCGACCAAAGCGCTTCAAATTTCCTTTTTTTCGTCGGCCTATAACAGTGCGAATTTTATTTATATCGACTTCAAATTTGCCGAACGTATTCTTAAACATTAGGTCGTTCCGATAAAAGAAGAAAAAACCCAACAAGGCAGAAACCTCCCTTAAGGGTTCGGGCATAACCGTTCTTTCGTGACACTTGTGATGTGAAAATCGCAAGGCGAACTGCCTTCTCTTCTTGATACGGGAGTATGCGGTTGGTGTTTATAGGCCTGGCTGCACATTTCGTTTTATCGGTGTGTGCTTTTTCACAATCAAAATGTGGATTAATGATTTTTAACAACGTTATTTATCAGGTGAGTCTTAATTAGTTGTGAAAGTGATAACGTGTCGAAATATTACGCTTAGTACTCAATATAATAGTAATAATTTTTTTTTCATGTTCACGAAGTCGATAACGAAGAATGGATTTAAACCGCACAATGAGACTTGTTTTTGTTTTTAAATTGTTATCACTTCAACATGCTTCTTTCCGTCTCTATTTAATTTTACTTAATTTTTGTCTTTCCTTTTAACCCTTCTCTTTTTTTTCATTGAGGGCATGTTTATTTATCTTTTCTTCCATTTGGTAATAGGCTATAGCATCGCCCGATTCTTTTTTATAAGTTAAGATGAAAGAAAATCAAAATGGTATAAGTAGTGAATAATCTTAACATTGATAATTCTATGTATTTGGCAAAACAAGCGGATCGTCGCCTCGAAGATTCGAATCGAATGTTTCCCCATTTTGTCATTACCCTACAACGAATACTTGAAGAAAGATTTTTTCGAAGCTTTAAATGAACACAATAACTGAAGCTTTTCGTACATTCAAATTTTAATAATACTTTTAAACACTATAGTTTTTAAATGGAGATTTAAGATTTCAGATAAATATTAAGAAACGCGGTTGCAGATTGTATGTCGACAAATAACCGGAAAAATGAGATTCGATAAAATTTCGATACTTCAAAGTTAAACAAGGATAAATAGAAAAACCGCGTTTGCTTTCCAAAAATAAATACAAAAAGCGCAAAACTATGACAATAGATGTTGTGCGAAGATTTACGATGTAAGATATTTTTCCTGCATGCCTCTTCGGGCTGGTTGCGAAATTAAACAATGCTGTCAAACTTAAACTCGGATATTTTTTGGCCCCTCCAACAAACATTAATTCACAGCCCAAATCGAACAGATACTTTTCCAATCATATTAATGCGTCCGTCGATTGCGCATAGCTTCATTTAAGATACAAAACAAGTTGGGTTTAGTATCAATTAAGGTATCGCTACCAATGCTCGGACGGGTACCATTGTTCGGACAGTCGGTCGAATATTTCACTATATTAAGTAAATATAATTGATAGGTAACGAAAAGTGACGCTTGCATACTTTTCAGCCTTCAAATATTAATTTATTACTGGAAAATTGTACGCTTATAACAAATTTTAGTAGTAAAATTGACGAGTTATATTAACGAGCCTGCGTCAGTCATGTCATGAATGCACTTTCCTAACCCGAAGAGCTGAAGAGTTGCGATAATTTGTGATAGTAATAGGGGTCTATTTTTTATCGATTTCTAGACTAGACTTATGACCAATCGAAAGCGATTCCAACCGACTTTTCGACGCCGTCGTTACATTTCGGTTGGGATAAGGTTTTATATCATAAATTCAGCGTCTCATTAATTGAGGCATCTATCACACGCATGTACCACGGTCGAATGTCATATCCGATTACTGGTACGAGAGGCCGAATCGCCGGACGCCAAGCGTTGACAGTTCGTTTCGCTGCGAACCTCGCGATAAATGACTTATTACCAACTTAATTTGTGATTTTGCAAACAGAAGTGGAAAAAAGAAGAGAAAATCAATTGGTAAGTACGTGTCCAATTTTTAGATAATATAATCGGTGACGTAACTAGTCGCGAGGCAAACAAAGTTTGTGGTTATGCGGCCCGGCATTCCGCGAGGTTTTACGGCATCGATGCCGTCTTTTTCTTAATTATATATTCGAAATGCACCCGGAGGTTTACTTTCTTTACTATTTTTTTCAATTTTTTTATTGGTTTTGTTTCAGCTGTACAGGGTCTTCCCCTTTTAACAAGCCCCAATCCGCCTCAACTTTCCACCTCTCATTCCACTACCCCCTCCTTATATCGCTCGTTCCCCAACTCCCCCCGTCTACCGCCAATTCCACCCCCCACCTGCGGCCGCAGCCGACTTGCCCCTCTGTATCGTATTTACCATGACTTATCTGTCCTGGATATAGGGAAACTGCGGAAAATCTATACCAATACAGTCGGTCATCACGTTCGCCCCCCAGTCGTGGAGCTAGTTTTATTTCGCCGCGAAATGCTGAAGAAAAATATTTCACGACAAAATGTACGCGTCTAGGTTTCGAACGCGGGACCTCCCGATCCGCAGGTTTAGTGGCAATCATGTAACCACTAGACCATCGCACCGGTTTTGACTTTCTTTTTGCATGTCCGAAAACTAAGACCGCATAATGGTCAGGTATAGAGACGTGTCCGAAAATTGGGTCATGATAGTGTCCGAACATAGGTACGTAACACTAATAGCTGTCCGAAAATTGGTACATTTGGTACTATTGAACATTTAAATGTATAAGAGTAAAAATATTTAACTTTCCGGCAGTGTTTTGAAAACTGGAACTTAGGAGGTCGCTGTTAGATCCGGTCACTTTTTTTAAAACAGTCCATACATGAATAATAAGCCCTACAATCTAAGGATGCTCTTAACCGTCCGATCGTTGGTACCGGTACATTACAATCGGTTGGGTGCCGTCTCTCTGAATGGGGGATCATTTTTTTTAGGAACATTGGGTTCTTGGTTTCCATTTTTTTCAGTCGGTTTCGGTTTACGCCATCGTGATGTCTTTTAAAAACGCAGTAGAAAATTTCATTGCTTAAAAATGTACAAGCTCTGTCGTCTAAACTCGGCCATCCCAAGGATTTGGATCCAGGGCCGGGAATTCTGTGAAGCAGACGATTCACTTGAAGTTTCACACTTGCGAATTGTGCTGTGAATTGGTTCGGTCAAGTGTTCTACTCGACGGACCCTTGAACGAAGGCCAGAAATTTATTTCAAACGGCGAGCGTTTCGAGGAAGTTTGCTGGTATCTAGCAAGTTGTCTAGAAAAGCTGGAAATTTTGAAAGCCCGATTTCTTCATGAAATTGTTTTTTGGTCTAGGAACTTGACTTTAATTTGAAACATGAATGTTGTCGAAATCCCAAAAATTGACCGAGTTCTAACCCTTTTGGTGAAGGGACTTCTTGTGTCACGATCAAAAAGTGACATGAACTTTATTTTTATGTGAAATTAAGTGATTGCCATTGGAATCAATGCAGTATTGCAATCTCCTCATCACGAATTTCTTATCACTTCGGCACTTATCGCCGCAGTCTTGCTATTGTCTTGTATGTAAACAACGGCACCAAACCTACAATGTACACGGAATATTGTACAATGTTTGGCCCAAACATACCCAAGATAATGATAGTAAGAATGGTGAGACTAGTATTAATGAATCAAGCGAATGTAAATGATGTATTCTTTTGAAGAGCAAACTAATGTGATTCTAATTTACGGAGAATGTCAGAATAATGGAGTGAGAGTTAGAGACTTATACGCTGAAAGATTTCCTGAATGTTCTCATACTACACGCCGTACATTTCAAATTTTGTACACTAAACTGAGGACAACTGGACCCGTCCTTAAGGATGTTGAGTCCCTATGAAACATGTTAATGTTAATTGTTCAATAAATAGCTTTTTAATCGTCATGAAATTTTTACACGACCTCCTGAATACTTCATGTAAAAACATACCAAATTTTCAGAATTCTATCATCATTACTTCAACCTCCTTAAGGGTTGAAATAAAAAATGATAAGAAAATTCTGAAAATTTGGTATGTTTTTGTATGAAGTATTTAAGAGGTCGTGTTAAAATTTCACGACGATCAGGAAGCTCATTATTAAAAAATTAACATTTTGTTAAGAACAATTTTTAAAAGAAATAAAAAAAAATGTATCAATAAACTTCGTTTTGTTTCCGTTGCTTTTAGTATATTGTAAATATTATAAAATTGAGAGGTCAAAAAAAAACTTATTGCAAAGTTACGTCAGTTTCCATAAAACAAAATTTTATTTGTGAATGTTAATTGTTCAATAACGAGCTTCCTAATTGTCGTGAAATTTTTACACGACCTCTGAAATACTTCGTACAAAAACATACCAAATTTTCAGAATTTTATCATCATTTGCGATTTGGGACTCAACATCCTTAACCAGTCGGGAAAGTAACCGACAAAAGTGAGTTACAAACGAAGAAACGGAAATTGGTGTTCTTGCCACCGTTCATCGAACCCTTGTGCGAGTTCTCGTCAAATTGCGAGGGAATCTGGCGTAAGCCAAAGAAGTATTCTACGTGTTCTACATCGTCATAAATATCATCCTTACCACATCCGTCTCCACCAGGAATTAACTGGTACGGATTTCATGAATCGCACCGAATTCTGCTGATGGGCTCAACGCCCGACTCAGAGAGATGACTCATTTATTAATCGGATTTTATTTACCGATGAGGCAACATTTACGAATGATGGAAATATTAACTTGCATAACATGCATTTGTGGTCAACTGAAAATCCACATTGGCTGCGGCAAGTTGCACACCAAAGACCGTGGTCGGTTAATGTATGGTGTGGGATTATTGGGGATAGAATCATAGGCCCTTATTTCATCGAAGGGAATCTTAATGGTAGGAAGTACACCACATTCCTTCAAGAAACATTAGGTCCGTTATTGGAAGAAATACCTTTAGAAACAAGAAAAAGAATGTGGTATCAACACGATGGGTGCCCGGCACATTTTTCGCTGAAAGCTAGAAATGAATTGCAAAAGAGATTTTCAAATCGTTGGATTAGACGCGGAGGAGCTGTATCACGGCCGGCTCGCTCGCCACACTTGACGCCTCTGGATTTTTTCTTGTAGGGATACTTGAAAGATCTTGTTTATAAAGAACGTCTAACTACGCTGGATGATATGCGTGAGAGAATTCTTCGAGCCTGTGATTCGATGAGTGCCGAAGTGATAAGAAATTCTACACATTCCGTGATGAGGAGATTGCAATACTGCATTGATTCCAATGGCAATCACATTGCACATCTACTGTGAATAAAGGCAATTTCACATAAAAATAAAGTTCATGCCACTTTTTGACCTTAAATGACCTTGAGCGACTTTGACCCCTAAATGTTTTTTATGCAGTTTTCGATGCTCTACGAGATAGTTGAAAAAAAATGTACTGTCCCATTTGAAAAAGTAGAGGTGACCTTTACTGTGCGACAGCGCCTGCACTGAAATAAAAAAAATGGTCGCGTTAGATGACCCCTTTTGTACGGTACAACTTTTATTTCAAACATTTTTTTGTGACGTCGATAATTACAGAGATATCCAAGGTGGCAACAGTTAGTGCCTCACCCTGTAGATAAAATTATGCAACTGCTCACTCTACTCAATAAAAACATTTAGCGTATTAGATAGCAGTAAAAATAAAACGGATGGATTCTGACCGCAATGTTTCGGAGTGATCGTGCTGGACGAGTTTTTGGTCACAAAATGCTGACGGCTATTCTGTCGAAACGAAAATTTCTTTGATCTATATTCAGAGTTTCTATCTAACATGCTTGGAATGCACATAATATCTGATTTTCTGATATGCATAACTGTTTGTAATAAAAAAAAAGTTTGAGTAGTTATTGCAAATGGATTTGAGCAGGTATTCGCCTCACTGTCATACAAAAACGTGTTTAATGAACATTCTCTACCTCGCAAACTGATAAACTCGGAAAGGTGATGCGAGTAGTTATAGTTATATAAGTATTCCTGACATTTATGTATTCCCACTATTTTGTATCAGCTTCTTTAATTATTTTTGAGTTATAGCGACATTGTTGGGGTCGAATTTTCAGGTGAAGTTGTTCATTTTACCGACTGGACATCGACATGAAGCAATTCTGTTCACCGACTGACCCTCGACATGAAGCAATTCTGATCACCGATTGACCATCGATATGGAGCTTTCTGATCACCTCGGACCGCTTTGAATCATCATCATTGTTTACCACCAACCGTGGTAATTGCACTGACAAGGAAAGGTTACGAGGTCGATCTCTTCCATTTCGAGGAAATTTGGCATGGATAAAATGGAATGGATAAAAATAGCCAACACGTATTTTTTTATATCTGCGGCACCCGATTTTTGAGGGGTGAAACGAACCCTCGAAAATAGGGGTGTTTTTCGTTTCTCGTCGATAACGTCATCGTTTCCATCTCTAATGTACAGTACACGAAAAAAACATTGCTGCAATTAGAATTTTTTTCATATCGTACCGTTCAAACGTTATCGACGAAACACGAAAAACACCCCAATTTTCGAGGGTGCGATTCAACCCGTAAACGTTGGGTGCCGCAGATATAAAAAAATACGTGTCGCCTATTTTTACCCATTACGAGCATGCTAAATATCATCGAAATCGGAGAGGTTGACCTCGCAACGTTTCCTTGTAAGACAACACTACATTTCTATGTACCAGGATTTGTTCAGTATCAACAAATGGTTAAGTTGGATATAGCGAAATAAATATCTTCTTAAAATTAGTAAACCACTGATTTGAGCCTCTTAATTGTCACAACTAACGATTTGGCAATATTTAAGAAATGGGTACTTCAATCGAGCATACCCGTTCACAACAGCCAATAGATATACAGTTGGTCTTACCTAATGCTTCGTATTGATGTACTATAAATAGTTGTTTTCTATAACTGATTTTTGTTTTTGGATTATCATGAATAGCTACTGGGGTACGAGAAATAAGTGATCAAATAAATCGCTCTCTTCAAAGAAATACTATGGCCATAAAATTTTGTCGTGAGAGCATGGGTATTTATTAACGAGAAACAAATATTGCAGCAGTTAATGACTATTTTTACCGACCGCGCTTTCTTCCTTAATGACTATTTGGATAAAAGTGGCAACTATATGTTTTTGTATACTATAGATAAACCGTTTTCTCTGTGTGCCATAAAGGAAGTGAAATAAATACAAGCAGCCATAAACGGTGGTAGAATTGATCTTCATCATTACCATGCATATATGAGTGTTTTTCTAGTGATTAGGAAATTGATGTCCCAGGCCAATTTTATGTATTTAAAGTTATTATTACTGAGTTGTATGTAGCTATAAGTCTATCTATAAAATCTAACGATAAGTCGATAGCGATCCTTGGTGCGCCATAACGCATATAATGATGTAATATCTTAATATTCATTTAAATTTTTTTCAAATATCCTCGCCCAAAAACACAGTCCCTTCTCGTGTCCTATTTCTACAATAACAAGATACGCGGTTAATCTTTATTTTTAGTATTAACATTACCTATTTCTAACATTCATAAGTTTAACTGGAATAGAGTACACGTGTTTATAAAATACGGCCATATCTTTAAATACTTTTGTGACTCTAGATTATAAACTGTACAGAGGGAAGGTTCGTACGATTCCATTTAATACCGAATTTGAGAATGTTGCTCTGCAATTTGAAGGATTAGCCGCGTGTGTACTATTTATGCATCCTCTATATCACGCCATTCTTCGTCTTTGTGCCGACTGGCCACAATAATCTGTATAATCAATCGAATGCAATAAAAAAAAATGTTTTCGTATAGAAATCAAAATATAGATCCAGACACCGAAAATATCGAAGACCAATTGGAGAAATGATTACAACAGTTGGAACGTCAGCATGCAAAAAAAAAGTAAAGAAAAACATCATCGTAGAAGATACGCCTCGTGGTCTGAAGATTCAAACTCGATTCGTAGTCGTAAATACGAACACAAAAATAGGAGGAGACGTCACCTCGCATCTCCTGAAAATAATTCGGGATTTGAAAATCCGGGATTGTAAGATAATACTAGAAATAGTCAGCAAATATTCCTGATCCCCAACCTTGGAAAATTTTCAGATCGAGTTGCCATGACAACGGAAACAGACACGTACCCTGTATCGATCAATGATTATTCGCTATAGCAAAGCAGGCACTCTGCATCCCCCAGAGGGGTTGTAACTCAGCCGCTGCACAGATCTTTGTAAATACGGAATAATGCCTCTTGTTAGGCCCTCGCCTAATCGAGAAAGCAGTAGCTTTGGCAAAAATACAACAGGATCGAGATTTATTGTTGAAAAGTTTAAACACAAACAGCTGTCGCAGCAAAAAAACGCACCTTTCCTATTTCTCATGCATCAGAAGATGTATCATCTGAGACATTTCTGTGATCATTGTAAGTAATCCTTCGACGTTCCAGATCGACGATCAAGTGCTATCCGACACATCGAATATTGATTCACGAGAAAATCCAGAAGCCGAAGCAACGGCTACAGCGGACCTCGATGACTCCAGCGGCTTACCAGAGGACATTCTTAAATTCATGGGTCAAAAGCATTACACCAAACAGAGTTTGCGGACAGACAATCCGGCAACAGATTGCAGTGCGGTGGGAAGAAACTCTGAAACAAGGTCTCTCGTCGGAGGAAACGTCTGGGATCATAAAAAATATCCCTCACCGAACAATTGTCTATTGATTTATCCGCCTAAATTTAACTCAGCATTAGAAGCGATATAGCGACGCAGAAGCAGTTTTGAAGTGAGACAATTGCATTGCATGAAAAAAGAAAAAATGTCGCTCATCTTTCCGCACAAGACAATGCCTCTTCCATGGTCATCAAGGGGAACGGCGATGCCAAAAGTTTCATAATAATAGAATGCCTGAGTGACACTTCGAGGCTTCTGGCGGATCGGCAATGCGAGAAGACGGCAGTGAAGAAAAGACTGGTCCTAGTTCCAGTAAAGGTTTCCGTGTCAGACGCTTTGTCAGCTTCAACGGTCGGCGAGCGGTTGTGCGGTAAATATACGAGATCGACTCAAATCGGCGAATATACTGGAACGACCAGTCTCTGGTGGATCAAAGGTTATAAGAACACCTTTTCCGTCGAGAATCATTCAAAACAAAGTACCTACCGAAATAAAATGGCCCCCCCACAGAAAAACAACAAATCTCGATAGTTATGGATGAATTACTTGGAAAAGGAGCTCGATGCCATCCGACAAAAAATCAGGTTACATCGAACATCTTCTCAAAGCCATGTGCCACAAGCCTTCGACCGCTTCGAAATTTTGAAATGGGAATTCTCCCAAACCGAACAACCAATTGGAATGAAATTGGTTGTGTGCATGCAGGTTGCTTACTCCGAGAGCATGGTTTTCGCCATTTTCCAAAATTTCGAAAAAAAAATTAGTTCGTGGTTACCATGAGCAAAACTGTGAATTATTAAGCATTGCATTGCATTTTCAGTAATTTGGCGAGAACCATGCTCTCGAAGGTGAAAAAACACACTTTTTAAGGTTTGTTTCACCTGTTTTCATGAACAAATGGTGAAGAAAAGGCATTTTGGAATTTTTACATAAATAGCAAAAATGTACCAACAAAGCTCAAAATATTGTCTACCAGACCGACAATTTAGTTCATCTGTTTTCTCACTGGCGGCGCGCAGCTCGCATGGATCATTTTTACCGACCGCGCTTTCTTCCTTCCAGAACAGTTTCTTTTTGGACAGGTCGAAAACAGTATTTATAACCTTAAAAATTCGTTCGCAATATATTTCATGCTATGTGGCCGAAATATATTTGTGATCACATTTGTATAAAATATATTGTGATCACATAGTGTGTGATAGAGTGACATTTCTTTCCGTCGCGCTGTCGTGAGTTTTTTCGACCAAGAAGAACGAAAGAAGCCCGGTGGCCGAAGGCTCCAACGATAAATCCCGGCAAAAAATAACCGACGGAAAAACCGCTGCGGCCGATTACAAGGAGAAGAAGATCGGGGAAAATAGCAACAGTGAGAAGCCGAAGGAGAACGGCGAGGAGAAAACACCGGAAGTCGAGGTACGTGTGTGCTATCGTACTCAACGGCTTTGGCGATAGCAAGGGTGTAAAGGTGCTGAGAAACCCTGAGCCTCAACTCGCATAAGATGAAGTGTGTGTTCGGGTTAAAGCATGTGGCCTCAACTTTCAGGCTGCTATGACACGACAGGCTGTCATCGATTTTCCACCGAAAACTCCTTTCATCATGGGCTCCGAGTGGGCTGGTGATATCCAGGCCGCTCTGCCCATCACAAAGCCTGGTCAGAGCTCATTGTGGTGTACTTGGATGCGGCAACTATCACCATGAGTTACGTCGTCGTTTCCATACTCCAATTCAAGCTTACCTGTATTACGCCCGGCAGGACTTTTCTGATCCACACCGCCGGCGGTGATGTGGGCCAGGCAGTCGTTCATTGCCAAAGACGGCTCACGGCATCACAATCTTTGGTTTTTACAGCCCATCGAAAAACGATTAGCTCAAATTGACCAGCACGATCGATCATGTCCGTGGAAGCGTGGAAGCGAGTACATGCATGAAGTAAGGAAAATATCGTCGGGGGCCGTTGACATTGTTCTCGATTGTGTCGGTGGCAAGGAGTGCAATAGACGATGTGCCTTGCGAAAGACCATGGGAAAATATGTTCTCCATGGCTCGAGCAACGTCGTAACCAGCGCAACACAGACTGTCTTCTCCGTTGCTGTGGGACGATGGACAAGATATTGCCAATGAAGCTTTTCGAGGAGAATAAGACACTGCCCAGGCTGTGTGTCCGTCGTCTGATGCATCAGCACTGTCCGCATACCTTCGTGAGGCGAGCGGTGGACGAGGTGTATCTAAATAATTCTCGAGGTATTTGTTTAAATTTATTTCAAAGGATGGTAAGATGTCACCGTCTTAACATCCTTAGCAACTAGGAAAGTCCAAATTTGCCTTGTCATGAAAAATTATTGAAAACATTCAATTTTCGGAGGGAGTATTTAGTTCAAATTCGTCTGGGTCAAAGTGACCCAGTGTGTAAAGGAAGGACGCCAATGACACTGCCCATTTTCGATCGTTACCTTTCAATTTTGTTTAAAGAAAGCAATAAAATACACAGTTAAAAGAACTTTTACGCTTTATTATGTATATATTAAAGTATGTAAAAAAGTTTATTTGTTAAAAGAATAGAAAATGGCGGTGCACGAGTCGCTATAGCACTACTGGTTTTCAGTCAACCCTCTCCATGCTGTTGAAGTTTGCATCGTTGGAACGCAACGAAAGGTCGTGTTTATATTTTATTTTCCATATTTTTATTGGTATAGAAAATATTTTTTAAATTTTTTATATTTTAGATCGCTAAATGAATAGATATCTTGAAAAATGGTTGCAGGATTTTTGTAAGCAAATTTTGCCGAAATATAAAAAAGGAATTCATAAATATTCATTTTTATTGCGTTCCAACGATGCGTTCAACCTCATACCCTCTCCGTGGAACACGGATGGAACACGTTCCATGCGATTGCGTTCAACCTCATACCCTCTCCGTGGAACACAGTAGAACTATCGTAAATTTAATCGTGGAACTAAGCGTAAAATATTTTCGTTAATTACGTTAGTTTTAGCAGTCGAGTATGAGAGGAAACTTAAAAATAATTTTTGAAAGCCACGAGCTTTAAAAAACGTTCGTCTTTTCAACCATACTCTTTATATACTACTTCAGAAATCACAGGAACAGAACATTTCTTCATTGTTTTAGCGTTTATTGAAGCGCTGTATCTATGTGAAAAATGGTCGCATCGAGATGAAAAAAAGCCTTTTGAAGCTTCAAGTTTCTAGTTTCGAGATCTTTTGGCAAAAAAATTGTGATCTACGATTATCGCGCATCATAAGAAATAGTGGAAGAAAAGCATTCCAAATTTGTTTTTTTTCAGGGGTCACGGTCTAAGGAATTTTGTTTCAGTGAACTCAATGTATAGGTCAGTTACCTTGTTTGTTCAGCTTTAATTTGGTTTTTTATCTCTACGTCAATTTTTTTGCTGAGATATCTGACTTTGGATGAAACAGAACCTTTTGTCTTTGACTATTGATATCTCAGCAACCAATTATCGCAAAGGGAATTAAAGGGCAGTTTCGAAAAGTTAAATAAATTTTCTGCCAGTCTCTCTCATTGATTTTTGTGAATTTTTTCTCCACCCTTAACTTTTATTTGGTAAAGGACGAAAAATGACTTTCTCTGGATTTTCAGTAAAACTACCACTACGCTACAAATATTGATGCGAAGACTAATGTTGCCCCGTTTTTTTTCAGCTCGATGGACTCCCAATCGCCCTGTTAATTTTCCAATTGATCCATCGAACGGTTTTCCATCAAAAGTTGATCGAAGTTTTACAAAGCAATTAAAGGAACAAGTGTGTTGTTCCTAAACATCGTGTAATCATCAAAATAAGAAGTAATTTTCTTCGACTTTTTTCACAACTTGGCACTAGTTGCTTATTAAATATAAGAAAAAAATTCGACAGATTGACATTTTTTTTCAATTTGTAAAATACTAGTAAAATATTAAAATAAAGGGTCATGGAAAACAATTTTTTTCTTCAAAACTAGGCATGGTCAAAATTCGAAGAAAAAAAATTAGTTTACCAAAACATTAGATTAATTTTTTTTACCAAAACGTACAAAACATTGACCAAAAAAAGATCAGTTTTGGAAAAAAACTGTTAATTGGTTTTTTCTTCAAAACAAAAGATCATTATTGAAAAAAGTGTTTTTTGTATCCCTAATAACCTTCGCAAAAAATATCGAGAGTTAATCTCTCAGATCGACTAGTGAATACGGGATCGAAATCATTGACGATAAGCGGCATCGAGTTTGTTTGTTTAAATGAATTAAGAGAGCATGGGAAAATGCCGGTACCCTTCCACAAGACGAGCCTTTTGGTGGTGGCCGTCGACGAAAAAAAAAATCGTTTCGATGGCATTTGCATATACAATGTAAAATGCAACAAAGTTTCACTGCTCTCCTGCCGAGCGAGCGCATGCATCAGACTATTTATAAACTTAAAGAAGCTCAACACCTTCATTTCAACGGAACATTTCAAGATGAAGGACCGAAAAACCGTAATAAGAATCATGAACCCTGATTGTTTTATGGCCATTTTGGACCTTAAAGACACATATTATCTGATACCACTCGCAAAATCGAAAAGAAAATGCGTCCAGTTTCTATCCAACCAACAATATTTCGAGTTTACATGCCTATCGTTTGGTATTGGCCATGCCCCTCTCGTTTTTAAAAAAATAATGAAGCCCGTTGTGGGACAATTAAGAACACAGGGATTTTTTTCTACCTTATATATCGATGATTCTCAGCTCTTTAGAAATTCTTTTAGTTAATGTCTCGCTAACGGCAAAAGGACGTATGAATTCCTAAGAAAATTAGGATTCATAATCAACGAGAAGAAAAGTCAACTTACACCAACTCAAAGATGTAAATACCTCGGGTTTCACTTTGATTCTGCATGATGGAAAATTGAGTTAAATAACAACAGAAAAGAGGGTATTAAGAAAAAAGTTACACAGGTGAACACTACAAAATTCGAGACTTTGCGCAGTTCCTCAGAACGCTAGTTTCGTCCTACGTCGTCATCAACTATGTTTGGGGTCATACCAAGGCCTTCGAAGGGGTGAAATACGTGGCTCTCAGAGCCAACGGAGAAAATGATGAACAACATATGAACATATTAGAGAACCTTACAGATGATTTTACATGGTGAACAACGAACGCCTTATCCGCGTAAAACCCGATCAGAAATTCTAACTTCGCATTAGAATTTTTTTCTGATACATCATTATCCGGGCGCGGAGTATTTTGGAATGACAAAAGGTCGGACGGACATTGAGGTGAAAATGAGCGATTTTCACATATCAATTACCTTGAATTACTGGCAGCATTTTTCGGTCTAAAATGTTTCGAAAAATATATAAAAGATTGTTAAATAATTCTCCGAATAAACAACACCACCGCGATCTCATGCATCAATCGAGAAGGAGGCATTCAATTTCAGTATTTCAACAATATATCGAGGGAGGTCTGGAAATGGTCCAAGAGCAGGAATATAAGGATATTCGCATCACACATTAGCTCAAAAATGAATATTACGGCAGACAAAGAGTTCGGAAGATTCGAGCCCGAAACCGGATTCGAACTAGACGATACATCTCTCGGCTGCGAGACCCGGGTTCTACAGCGGTCGACGCTTTTACAGTTTCGTAGAAGTCGTACAATTGTTACTACGCATTCCCCCCTTTTTCAATTAATCTCATAAATTCTAGCGGTACCGAAATGGCTAGCTCAGCCATGCCCGTGCAGAAATTATGGCAGGGATCCAATTGGATTCTCCTACTTTTCCCTACTTCCTGATGGGGATCCAATTGGTAGTCGCATTGGATTCGCATGCCAAAACGTCACGCTCGTACATTGGATTCCAATGGGGGTTCCCCATGAGAATTCAATGGGGGTCACCCATTAGAATCCAAAAGGGATTCCCTATCAGAATCCAATGGAGGTTACCCATTACTATCCAGTGTGGAAAACAAAAAAAATATCCCCATATCCAAATAGAATCCGATACGATTTTTGATTAATCGTTCCAGATTCTGTACGGTCAATAGTAATAAAAAATATATACATATAGATATACGAAATGAGATCGATTTATTATGAACAGTACATTTGTAATTTGCGTTTATGAAGTATTCGATACTTTCATATAACAATAAATACTACCCGCTTTTTCTTAACTTTCATATACTTTTTCAACTTTCTTTCACAAGCGTCGTGTTTTTTTAAACAAAAATACTCTTCGGTATACCGACTTCGGCATACGATATATACTTTCTATGCTTGACTATATACTTTCTATTCTTTTTTTGTACTTCTCACTTTTATCATTTGTAGTTTTTCAATACGTTTATACGTTGAGCATTAGCATTTACACGTTCTATACGTGTGATATTATTAAACTAAAATACTCTTCGGAATGGAAGTTTTTTTCCGAAGTGATACCAATCGGGCTACGGTGGAAGCTGAGGTTGAGGTCGAGCAGATCGGCGGCCATCCCAATCGCTAGAATTTGCTATTGCTTTTCCGATGCATTGCAGGACTTCATTGCACGTAACTAATGTTCCGTCTCCATGAGTGTGAACATTTTCGAGAGCGGCTGAAATTAGATGTAAATAAAAATTTAACTGTCAGAATATCAGAACCAAATCATATTTCAATGATCATGTTGTACCTATCACACATCCTCCGAATCTTGTAGTCCGCATCAGTATTTTTCCCTCAACTTTTTTTTTCGCTGTAAAATTTGCCATGACGTTTCGAACGAAAATTTTTCGCAAAATTGTCGTGCAGCTTTTAGTCATGTTATTGGACCGATCAAGTAAGTAACGCAGAGATGTGGTCTGAAATTTATCAAAAAATATTGTAAAAGACGTTTTTTTTTATCACTCATTGCACGTAATCTGTGATAGCTCACCAAGTTGTCACCGCAATCTTGATTGTTTTTGAGCTGTAGATCGAAGGCTTGAAAATCCGGAAGGGTTGTGAACGGGAGCTGTACCTCATATTCGCGTTTAAAATTTTCGACCGTCGCTTTCCTCGGATCCACCGAACCCTTACTCACTAACGCATCGTGTAGGGAATTAATGGCCGTAGTAGGTATTGTTTTGCAAGTCGATACTGAACCTCTTCATTACCGACACCAAGAACATGGTATCTGAAACGAGACAAAAGTACAAGATACAACAATGAGTCGATTATTCAGGAATGTTTACAAATAGCTAATTAACAACGCTCATGAATTGTTTTCATTACCTGCAGAATAAGCTGGTTGAGTTCTCGATTGGTCAAACTCGTCAAAATACGCACTCGTTTTATTTTTTACTATATCCGATGACACGGATTTTGTCGAAAGCGTTTCCACCAAGCCATATATCACACCAGTATAATGAATAAAATTGTAAGTTAATTTACATATAAAAATAAATCTTTTAATCTCAAACAAAATCATCGAAATACTTCCCCAGCTTCATTACAGATATTAATTCGAAGATTAAATTATCAAAATACCTTTCGGACAAATATAAAGTTCTATATTTATCATTAAGCCCGGAAGATACTTTGATAAATTTATAGGGGAGTTCGCACTGAGAAAAAGAAATCGTTGAATGTGCAAAATGCATTTTATTGTGTCGAAATATTGTTGTTTTAACAGTTGCTCAGACATGCTAAATAAGCTACAGTTCACACCACTATACTGTTTTACCACCAACCATACTGTTTTGTTATGTCAATCAAAAATCAAGTTGAACGTATTCAAAGACACATTTTGTTGAACCAACTGAATTTTGGATGGATGAACGAATTTTTTTTTTCAGTGCGGTTATTATTAACCGAGACCGACTACTCACCACGTCAGTTCTTGATGCTCCCATTATGGTTGCCGTCACGATAATTTGCTTGCCCGGCTACAGAAAATTATAGTTAGAAAAAATATTCATCATTCATTGCTCATAATTACTGGGATATTTTGTCAATGTCACAAATACCTCAAATATCTTTTCAGTTAAAACTACAAATTATAAAATCTTTAAGCACGTGGCGTATATAGAAATTGCCATTTATAACTTTTCAAGTATGAAATATTTCTATAATGGATTTTAAATTTTAGTACAGAAATAATTCCGGATTAAACACCTTCACAAGAAAGTGCATTAAATTATAAATCTTTCTTTAAATATAAATATAACATTAATCACAGTGACAATGTGCTTTTACTTGAAAATAGTTACAAATTGCAATTGCGATATATGTGATGTGTTTAAAACTGATATAATCTTCAAAAATATAACGTGTACAGCAATTGCCATTTACACTTTTTTGCAAATCAAAATACGTTGTCACTATGATTAATATTATATTAATTACACTTCCTTTTGCAGATGTTTCGTCCAAAATATTTCTAAAATAAAATTTAAATTTGATTAGAAAATAATAAATGTTAAAAATTTTATTATAGAATTATTTCCAGATGAAACACCGACCTGACAAAGTGCAATAAATATTACACTTCCTTCATAATTAAATATAACTTTTCGTACCTGATACTTCAGCTTCTTCCATGTGAAAAGTCGCGCGAGAACTTGGGGGATCCTCGTTTGACGATGACGGAGAAATTTGATGATTTTCACGTTCTTTAGATATTTTCTTTTTCTTATTGTTAAATGATTTCCGTGCGGCTCGTTTTGAAAACTTTAAGTTTTTCGAGTTCCGAGTTGTTGACGATGAGTCAGATGGATTGCATGACGCCTCCTCGCTTAGCACTAAAATTCGAAAAGCAATTGAATTCAACGACTTGGAAAAATTAACCTTTCAAAATCTATAAATCTTACCATAATTACTGTCATCGTCATCTTGTAGGCTTGGTACATCGAGCAACTCCGTCGTTGATCTCTGCATGCACTTTTTGATGATGCTGTTGACTTTTTTTAAAGGATCCTCCTCTGCGTCGGTTGTGAAAGCGTACTTTTGAGTATTTAATTTTTACAGTTGTGTAGTGCAATATCGTACGTAGCTAGAATTTGTAGAAAACTTCAGGTTGATACGATCTTATCATGTTAAAGGATTTAAGATGTTAAACAAAATATGGTATTAATAATGCTTACGCGCGCTTCCTTTGACAGTGACCACCCATTGTGGCCATTTTTCGAGTGGCGACTGTTCATGTTCGACTCTGAGCTGGAGTAATGTACACAACTTTTTTGTGTACGGAGGTGGTGGATATTTTGTACGACATTCTTTCGTTTCCCAATCGCACAAATTCCACGTTGCCGGAATGACATCAATGTCCATAACTCGTTTTTTTACTTTCCGTAAATTGTACGAGGAGAAACTTTTTTTGGAAACGCATTTAAATTGACGGAATCAAATAAGAGTGTATTAGTACTCACCTGTCTCTGGATTCTTTACAGCGACTTTTTTTTCCATTGAGCATCTCGAAGAAAATATCGTTCGGCGCAACATAAAGGCACGTGTAGTGCGAGGCGTGCAGGTTACGTTGGCCACGCGGCTTCTCACGAATTTTTTCTTCTCGTTTTTTTATTTCTTTTACACGTTTTTGTTGCGTTGGTTTTTTTCCACGCACCGTTTTTAAAAATCCAATTCGTTTCTTTATTTCCACAAATTTTAGAGATGGATTTTCAACACGTGCGTCGTTTTCAATGGACGCGAGAATTCAATACGCAGCTCGCTTGAACCTCGCCATGAATGTGCGCGTACTGGCGCGTACCACGAGTCGTGCAGGTTATGTTTGACTTCTCGCGATTTCTTTTTCTTTCTCGTTTCTCGAATTTATTTTTTACACGCTTTTATTTATTTTTTTCAAGTTTTTATCCACGCACAGGTTTTGCTTAACGATTTCAATTGTTTATAGCTACAAATGATAGCAATATATTTTTTGCGCATCACGTTGGTTATTTTCGACGGACGCGGGAATCAACGTTTTACCAAATCTCGATGCACGGACGCTCTTGAACCTCGCGACGTAACGCGCATACCACGAGGCGCGCAGGAGGTTATGTTTGACCATGCGACTTCTCCCGATTTCTTTTTCTTTCCCGTTTCTTTCATTACTTTTTTACACGCTTTTATTTCTTTTGGTCAAGTTTTTCGCGGACAGTTTTTTTTATCTAATTCAATTCTTTTTTGGCACAAATTAGCACAATTTTTTTGGCACAAAAAGCGATCTTTTTTTGCACAACGCGTGCACGACTTTTTACCATTTATGTCTGTTCCTCGGTTTTTTATTTATTTATACGGTATTGTTTTCTTCTCGATTTGAGTCACAAAACTTGAAATCCACTGTAGATTTAATCATTTGCAATCATTCCTATTTATTATCGGTATCGTGGCATGCTAATGGTGAAGCAGAGGTACAACAAACACTTTCGCTCTCCTATCTGGGTGCAGTGAAACTGACAGTTTCACCAACTTTGTTTCAATTGAATGAACGGGGCAAGTCACAACCGTAGAAGAAACCTTTTCACGTAATTCCCACATATGTATTTTGTCCGATGGCGTAAGGTATCTAAATATTGGTCGTTTAACATTCCATTCACCTCCTTGGATTTGTATATTATCGGAAGACAGTTCTGAGTGCCGAATCTTGATAATCTTGACTATCCTCTTGTTTCTTAGCATCACAATATTATCCGGCGTATTCGCTGTTAAAGTATACTCAGCGTATCTTAGTTTGTGCACTTTAACAAACCCGTTTATGACGATACGGTTTTTTTTAAAAATATCTCTACTCGATGTCGAAGCACTGCTCTTTCATTCGGAAGAAAGCTTTGCTCGTGAATACGTCGACATATCTGTGCCAATGGTTGATACGGAGTTCGTACGAGTATTTTCAAGCGAGCAAGGAAACTTTCGAATGGAAAAGCACATATCGCACTTAACGCGCACCCCATATTTTTCACGTAATCCGCAAGGTGAATCAAATTGTGCATGTCTAAAACCATGGATTCAACTCCATATAGCTGCGGCAACATAAAGAAAAACCGACGAAGATATAAGTTCGCTAAAATGTTATACTTCTGTGCAAGCCCTTCATTGCACAAAATGCCGCATGCCACATGGAGCAATAAGAAATGCTTGTATTTGATTGGTAGTAGAAGGTGTTTCAGCACAATAGGTCCGCAATACAACAAAAAGAACCGAAATTCGGTCGCTTTCCACAGCGCTGCGAGTAGAACGTTTCTTGGCTTTCTTTGAAATTCGGCTGGAATTTGAGTGCGTAACAATTCTAACCGCCTTGATAGTTCAGATCTAGTTCGGCGACACATTCGCGCATTCAAATTCCCAGTAAGCCAGGATTGAACTAATATACGTTTCATGACATCAACGCAGCACAAGTGCATAAAGTCAAGTATGAAACATTTGACCATGTCAGTTGGTGGATTAATCTTGAGCAGTGCGGATTATCCGCTATGATGTTCTTTCTGCAGCATGATACGGAATGATTCAGCGGTCCTTTCGGGAGAGTCAACTTCAGGATACACGGTTCAATGCTTCACTCTTATTCCCCGCAATGTACATCGTTCACATGCGTTGAATCCACCATGACCCTTTTGTAAATTTCATAAATGACCGTGCCGGGGTGTCACAAATGAAACAATGGACGCGAACAGCAAAACGTTTTCCATAATGATAATTCCGTCTTTGAGCAATGCACTGAGTTCATGAACGAAGTCGTATAAAAAAAGATTTACGTTTTGTGGCTTTCCTTCTCCACAATATAGCGCCACGAGAAACGGTTTATATACTTCCCGATCACAATACACTTTGCAGAGAATCGGCCAAAGCTGCACGTTGCTTGAACGGAATAGTGGTAATACGTCTATGTTAAATTGTAATTGCACAATTTTGTTCGGATGAAACACTGCGTTCACACGTGTTTGCAATCCCTTTTCAATACCTATGTACACATATGTCCCAGCTGTCTTATCATTCTCATCCCGAAGTTCTAAAATTTGATACGGCGTTGAGTCTGTAAAAATGTTTTGGAACTTTTAGGCAACTCCGGAATCAAACGAACTCGTAGAATTCCCAAGAGTTTATCTAAATGAATATGTGGGATATCGCACCCAAGGGCCCATTTTCGGAGTATTCAACTTCGTTCGGAACTAGCCTGTGTTCGTCGTCATGCTGATCAATAATCGGTGGTTCTTTGTATTGCTCCACGGTTGATGCATTATCCTTGTCACTTGTTATATTTGCACTCGCGTTATTTAGTACGTATCGGGGGATGGAATTTCTACCGCTCGACGTACTAGCTGCTTTCGTCTCTGAGTCGAAGGTATTTCTAGTCGCGGGCTCGGCTTCAGGTCTGATACTACCTATGAAAATATGAATAGTTGTTTTATTTTTTGTAAACGATAATTATATCTAATAGCAATTAAAAATACTCTTATGGATAAGATCATTTACTGCGATTTTGAAATCTTTCGTTGTCAAAGAGCTGAAGATCTTGTTGAATTTCCCTTTGGACTTCACGTCGCCGCCGAGACCGAATTCGGGCCTGATGGCGCTCACGAATCAATTTATCCATTTTAATGTCCTCAAACGATTAAGCAGCTTCCAAATTCAGAGAACAAGCATATCGTCGTGAATCTCAGTTTAACATGATTATTAGTGTACTATGCGACACCATAAAGATCCATACGCTATAATAATAATAACCGTAATGATAACTTCAACAATAATTGTATGAAGCCAAAGTAATTATCGTTTATTATTTATTTTACACTTTGACGCTCACGGAGCATGTGGGTTATATTTCACGCCGCCGAGGTTTTTCGATTCGAAAAACGGTCGTATATGTATACTGGTCTAAATACTCAGCTATATTCCCTGTATTGAAAAGTGCGACGAAAAACGTGGTCCCTTACAAAACTGGCCGCAATGACGCCAGGCGCCACCGATCCTAGAGGCCTATATAAGGAAGGGATAACGATATATGCGCGCATACGTATTGGATAACATTCACGTGGCGCATAATATAAATTAAATATATCCTGAATTTTTTATTGAGCATAAAAATTCAAGGTGAAACTGAAAATATGAGCAATGAACAATTGGTGATTAATACTGATAATTTTCGAGATGAATATAGCGAGTTAACGTTGGCTTCACTTGATTATATTTTTACAATTACGAGAAGGATAATTATCTTTTTATTTAAAATTTTTTTTTATATAGAGATACGGGATGAATATACCGAGTAAAGTTTGGCTTTACTTAATTATATTTTTATAATAACAAGGAGGACAAAGTTGTTTTCGCAATTAAGTGTCGTGTCGTGTCGCGTTTTTTTAGGCTGTTGAGACAATACGCACGCGCGCATATATCTCTATATCTCTCTCATATTTCTGTCTCCGCGATAGGTGCAGCCCTACCCTTTTGCGTCCAGTTTTGTAAATGCCACGTCTTTCGTCATAGATTTTGGACGAAGTAGCCAGACCGGTGTAAACGGCGCTTATAAGGGAACAGTGCGGAATCCACGTGGATTTCAATTATGAGTCCCTATATACGATATGCCTAGCAAATCCCTATAGTGATATGAATTCATATATTGGGATTCCCCAAAAAATTTGTACACAGGATCACGAAAATATACTTTTTTAAGGGTGCAGCATATGCCGTTTGAAAATTTTGAATAAACAATTTTCAAAAAATGGCATTTGGGAATAAGTGCAGAATCCAGGGAGGTTCCAATGTGGAGTCGCTACGTGCGGTGTCCCTATCAACTCCCTATAGAGATGTAAGTACATCTTGAGACTCCCCCAACAAATTCGCATACAAAAACATGAAAAAATACCTCTTTTTTAAAGGACAGATAAATTCTGTTTGAAAATTTCGAAAGTACAATTTTCGAACATCGTAAGTCGGGAAATAGCGGGGAATCCAAGAAGATTCTAATGTGGATTCACTAAGTGGGGCGTCCCTATCAAATCCCTATAGGGATGCGGTAGGATTTGAGGACTCCCCAAACAAATTCTGCACGGGTGGTTTCCTGTTTACCAAGCCACGCTCATTGCAGAATGTATCATATTTAGACCCAATATTAATATTTTAATTGCTCATAACAGGAAGCCACATCCAATTTGGCAGAACATTTCCCTGGTGACCAGAAAGCTATCCGGCAAGTATTCGTAATGAAAGATACGCCAACAACGGTGATTGAAGCCATGATCTCATCACTAAGTGAATCCTTGTTAAAACAATATGACGTCGCACTAAGGCGTTGGTAGACATATTGGTCTGAAAATTCGATGTCGTCGTATAAAGGATCGATCTCAGAAATCCTCAAGTGCCTCGCAAAGGAATACAAAACCGAAGGCTCCCATGGCTCGCGAACTACTCTGAGATCCGCGATTCCCCTAATTATCGGACACGAAGTTGCTCAAGATCATCACATCATAAGATTTTTTAAAGCGGTACACAGCCTGAGACCAACATGTCCGAAATACGATTCCATTTGAGAACCAAAAATCGTCTTAAACTACTTCCAGATGTTACCAAAGAACGAGGAACTTAAGCCCAAAGCTTTGGCTATGAAATTGATAACGATTGTTATCAATTGATTGGCTCTCGTCACTCGACACAGGATGCAAACATAATGCTTAATCAATATAAAAATATTCAGAAACTCGCGACACCTTTGAGGTCAGAATTGCTGATCGCACCAAAACGAGTGGCCTTAAGGGCGGGGTAAAGTATTAAAATTTTTTTTTTTCATTTAAATTTGTTTTAAATGAATGCATAATATATGAAGAATATTGTGTCAAAATTTCAAGTCGATCGGAGTAAAATTGACGAAGTTATGAGTAATTGAGCGTCTATTGCTCCATGCCGGTTTTTATACCTGGGCGGCGCTGCGCGGCGCGCTATGGTATTTTTCGACCCCGAATAAATTTCTTAATAAACGGGCCTGTTCCGGTCCCGTTATGTATATTCGAGGCATGGTGTATATTAGTATACACATTAGTCTGTACATCAGTTGACCGCTGTATGCCGTGCTGAGCAGTAGCAGGTCACACTAACAGTTTGAGTCCGTTTTCGTTCGTGTTCGTACCTCGAAAAATGCCTCGAAAAATAAGCAGACAAGATCGTGAGAACGGTATTGGGCAATTGTGCCGACCGAAAAAAAAGTACCTCCTCAAAAGCGTAAAAACGACGAACCGTTAGCTAAAAGCGCGTCAGCGAAAAAAATAAAAAATAATCCCGCTGGGGTGGTAGAAGACATCCAAAAACATTATCGAATGATAGATTTCGTTCTTGTTTTTTCGACTATTGCTACTCTAGTCAAATGTGTGAAGTGTGATGGAAAAGTTACATTCCAAACATGCAAAAAAGAAGGTCTTGGTTTCAAGATCAAGGTTACATGTGAAAAGTGTAAACAGCCTCACTACATTCCATCAAGTGAAAGAATAGACAGTGGTGTATACGATGTCAATTATCGATTTGCTTTCGTAATGCGAGTGTTAGGCTTAGGTTTAGCCGGATGCAATAAGTTCTGCGGACTAATGGATTGGCGAGTGCTTTCTTATCGAAACCAGGCTATAATTTATATATGAAAAAACATTGTGAAGCGATACAAAATGTGGCCAAGAAGTTCTTCGCATCGGCTGCACACGAAGAGAAAAAAGCAATGTCTGAAGCAAATAATGTAGAAGAAACGTCAGAATTGACTGTATCAGGCGACGGCACTTGGAAAAAAAGAGGATTCTCTTCGTTATTTGGCGTTGCTTCTCTAATTGGATATTGTACTGGAAAGGTACTTGACATTTTTGTAAAAAGCAGTTACTGCCATGGTTGTAAGTCTTGGAAAAACAAATTGGATTCTGCCGAATACGAAACGTGGTACGAAGAGCATGTGGATAGCGGTGATTGCAAAGCCAACCATGAGGGACTCTCTGGAAACATGGAGGTATCAGCAATTATAGAAATGTTCGAACGATCGGTGGAAAATCTTGGGGTGAAATATCGTAACTACATCGGAGACGGTGACTCAAAGACGTACAGAGGCGTTGTCAATGCAAAGCCTTATGGTGAAGATTTTGTGATAAACAAAAAAGAATGCATAGGGCATGTTCAAAAGAGAATGGGAACACGTCTGCGTGGACTAGTAAAAACAAGCGTAGTTGACACAAAAACCAAGGCCGTAAAGATCGTAAGAAGAAAAAGCCTTTCTGGCAAAGGAAAGCACACTGCTAAAATGATTGATAAATTGACTGTTTACTATGGACTAGCTATTCGACGTAATTATGATTCAGTTGAGAAGATGAAAAATGCCATATGGGCAACTTATCATCACTACAGTTCAACCGACGAGAACCCACAGCACGAGAAATGCCCAAGCGGCGAAGACTCCTGGTGCGAATGGCAGCAAGCTGCAGCTGCAGATGCTCTAGAATCATTCAAACACAGCTACACAGCCCTTCCTACTGACGTTCTGGAAGCCATTGAGGCCATTTATAGTGACTTGAGCAACGACGCACTTTTGCAGCGATGTCTTGGAGGTTTCACGCAAAATAATAATGAGAGTCTCAATCAACTTATTTGGAAAATCTCTCCAAAGTCAATCAGTGGCACCTCTACAATTGTGGAAATTGCAGCTTATGTAGCTACATGTACTTACAATGAAGGTTCTTTCGCTTTGTTGGCCTTTATGGCAGAGGTGCAAATCAGTACAGGGCCAAGTTCTCACGAATGGGCCTGATAAGTTGACGATTTGCGAATTAGTCGAGCAGAGGAGCAAGCGGCGCACGGCAGCAAAGAAGAAAGAGTTTTGCGTAGACAAACGTAAAAAGATGCTCTCGATCATCTTGATGGAAGCCTTTTGCTCTATGGACCTGGCATCGACGACTTTCAGTGAGTATAAGAAAATTATCGAGTTTTATTTTTATATTTCTAAAAATTCAAAGATAATTGAAAAATCTAAAAAAATTCATACGTATTCAGAAAAATGAACGAATTACGAAAAAAAATTAGCTTGCGGGGAAATTTGTTGACTAATTTTTTTTTTCATCATTTTGTTAATAACATTTTGGAATTATTATTATGCAAAATTAATCTTTTGAGTACCTTTAATATGCATGAATTTTCTCAGATTTTTATGCAATCGAGAAGTGTTCTCAAACTTATGTGCAATGAGCGCTAAGCGACCAAACTCTTCTGCGTTTTTCAAACCGTTTTTCTGAGACTTGTCATATTTGAAGTCCGTGTGCACGATAACTCAAAATCTACTGGACCAATCGCTTTGAAATTTCGCACAGTACTTCTTCACATAATTCACCAGGTATTGTCGAGAGCTTTTTTGTTTTTTTTAAATAATTACTAATTTTTCAACAACAAATTAGCCGATTTTTTTTTAGCGAAAATCGGGTTTTTGGCTCCCAAGTGCTACGAAAAATCGAAAAATCGAAAAAAAAAATTCTCCTGTCATTACCTCGAGAAACATCTCCTTTAACAAATGCATTTTGATTTTTTTGTTTCAGATGATTCTGTTGCGAGTTATGGTGCACACCGCAACCCAACTTTTTTTCGAGGCGCCTCCGGGGTTTAATTTTCACTCGCTCAATTTTGAATATTTTGCAATGCAAATTTAGGAGAATGTTGTTCAAATGTGACTTTATTATATGTAAATTTTTCAATAAACGAACACTATTCGTTACGCCAAAAAAAATCTTAAAAACATGCCTTTTTTCGCCGAATTAACTTTACCCCGCCCTCAATCGAAAACCGCCTATATTAGTCATACCCTCTTACGCCGAAGATGTGGAACTTTGGAATCCCTCAACGTGACAATGCTACTTAAACGGAACCAAGTTCATACGGGATACTGTGCAGGCTCTTTTTTATTGGTTAAAAAATCATTTCAAGCCCTCTAATCACAACTCCAACTCGATGGGTAAAATCAATGTCAAACAATAGCGGTATAGATACCAAAATGTTGACGGCGCATAGTACACGCCACGCCTCGACGTCAGCAGCTAAAAGAAATGGTCTTTACTACTAGAAGTATTAGTAGCAAGATGTTGATTGTGATATTTAATAGTATAAGATAATGTTTGTTTTTCCTGAAGCAGTTAACGTTCCTTTATGAAGATTATGACATGACTGACCTTGTTATTTTTTTTCAGTGAGATGTTTGATAATGAACACCTTTTTGAAGTAAAAAGTTCAGTTTAACCCTTGCGAGTCACACTTCGAAAAAATTACGTAACAGTCATTGTGGGTGAAATTCACCCCAATTATTTTGCAATGTGATAAATTATTGAAAAATTAAAAAAAAATACTGCAATGTATTAGGTGCAGTAAAAAGAAATCCATTATTTTTGCCTTCAATTTCATGCAAAAATAATGGATTTCTTTTTAATACACCTAATACTTTGAACTTATTTCTACACGACCCTACCGATTATTTAAAAAAAGTGTGATATTAAATATGCACAAAATATGTCCCATTTTCCCGAATTTTCTGGAAGGTACCTGATCGAGGTGAAAAAACGGCTAGGGTATATTTCACCCAGTATGGCCATTATGGGTTAATAAGGCTAATTCCGATGTACTGTAATCACTTAGGAAGATTAGGTCAAACCATATGCGACCGGTAAAAAAATGAATAATTTAGCATTCGTTTTGTATTTGGTTTATCATTGATTATAGGTCATAAGCTGTAATAAAGTTTTGACAAAAAAAAAAGACATCTGAATGGTTAAGTTCGATTAAAAATAATAAGCAGTTCCCTGGAAGATATTACAATTCCCTATCACGAATTTTCACAATATCGTCCGCAAGGTGCAAAATGAGGAGAAAATGTGTCGGCTTTTTGATGACATATGTTTAATTTATTACTGCCTTACGTTGTGCATACTTTGTTTTTTATTTTTCTGAAAAAAAACATGCATAGGACAGTGCATATGGGCCACTTTCCGATTGATAGAGAAACACCCATATGCCTCCACATATTATGAAACTGTAAGAGGTATCCTATCTTCATCTTAACGACATGAAATAAACGCATCGTACTTTTTAAAAGTTTGACCTTCCGTTTGAATTTGTTCGCGTATAGCATGAGGACTCCACAATCGATTTCAATACACTTTTGACGAAAAAATCGCTTAGAAAATCTACGATGGGTGTATAAGTTCTACAGGGCCATCAAGTGGTGCCCAGATGGTTCGTCGGGGCAACGACGATTCGGAAATTGTAACGTCAACTCTACTTTTTCCAATCCTGCGGCAATGTTAAACTTGCCAGAACCAATGTATACATTGGTAAACAGAACAGGGAACAATTCGTCCACGCATATGTCTATCATGTTCTACCTCTTCCAACGAAACCTACCTTCTTTGTTTTCCAACAACTTTCTGCTTTTTAAATAACGATAATTAGATTACCTTTATTTTTATTCGAAGCATTCTTTGCAGGCGTCCTGCAGCTATCGTCACCCTAAATACATAGGCTCGTACATGTGGGTGAGTATGTGTGCGCGTGTATTCCGATGTAACAAGACAGCCAATACTCTGGTTCCGGTATGTGAATATGGTTCGAATGCGGACGAAATAATGTTTTTATTAACGTATTACATCGCAGAACTACACAATGCATTTTTGGTTCCGGTACATCCCGCTTTCACATTCATGCTCATGAAGCGTAAGACAAATTCGTACGCCGACGGAGTCAGTGAATATTTGAATGTATGGTTGTGTATATCACACACAAATATATAAATTGGAATATGAATAAAAAAGATATGAGAGATTTAATCAGCGACCAAGCCATCAGTACAACTCTCCAGAAAATACGAAAAAGTCTACTTCAAATGCAGAATTCCATTTATGTCAAACGACATAAGTACATACCTTCAAAAGTATGTTATCTTTCGATCATACGATCACGTAAAATAATTAATTGAAATTGTGAATACAAAAATCTCGAAGTGGATTTATAGCGAAAAAGAATGCCAAATTTAACAAAATAATGAGAGATATATTATCGTTTCGCCTTATATATACACTAAACAATTTAAATATTCGATACTATAATATACTTATATTCTTTTGTTACTTCTTTACTTTAGTGCTTACCCATATTGTATATTTGAAGTTTATTATAGGCTAGTATTTTTGGTACGGATAAAAATCTATTTATAAACTTTTATATGCACGCTTTTTACATTTTAAATACTTGTGCGCATGAAAATTTGTGTTGGATGTGACGGCAATCGGGTGACGATTGCGCCTGTGGTTCATCTCTGTGGGTGTGGAATTTTATGAGAGCGGCCTAAACGAGATTTTAAAAGGAAGTTAAGTGTAAGTATAAAATCATAAACAAATCATATTTTTATGAACATGAAATATCTATCGCATATGCGCCAAAGTTTGTACCCCGGAATAGCAATGTCCACCTGACCCGATGGATTTCTCATCGGGATCCAATAGGGATTCCCCGTCGGGATCTAATAAGGATTCAGAAAATCATTTCCGACAAAAGAAGGACGCCGGGCGGTATAACATAAGCGGCGGGCCTCGTGGTACGTGTATATTCGTGTCGTAGTTGAAGAGCGCACGACTATCGAGTAAGTGACCAACCGCAATCGTTACTATACATTTATTTAATCCGAACGTGAGTCGTACAAAAGATAAGTCGAAGTCGATAAAAAAACCATGGGCGAATAAATAATTGAACAACATGAACGAGATCTTATAACAAATACTGTCGGATAATGTAAAAAAGATCGATTTTTAGAAAATGTTACACTGACCATCCCTCACTATAGTGCAGAAAAATGAGAAATAAGTCGGAATAGTTTGTGGCAGAAAAATAACTTCAATTTAATTTTTTTTTAAACCGCGCCCGAAACAAAAGCAACCGAATAACGGAAACGAGAACGTATAAAAATAATTAAAAAAGGAATGTAGTGAAAAATCGCGATAGTTGAAAAATAAAGAAGCGGGTGGTCAACCATAATAAGGTTGTACGCGCATATTCGTGTCGATGTTGAAAACGACGCGACTGGCGAGACGACGCAGAACAACGTTTTTCGCATTGATTAAGCCGCGCACGGATCGTGGAAAAAAAGGATTTTATTCGATTTAAAGAACCGAGCGCAAATAAGGGACTAAAAAATTGGACGAATAAATAACAAAAAAAGTGTAATTTTTTTTTAAAATACGTTACAGCATAAAAATTATGCGTATCCAAGTATTTGCAAATGTACAAAGTATTCATATTTCATTAAGTATAAAAAGAAGTCAAAGTTATCAAGAATAAAAGTATTCGAAGAATATCCGTACCAAAAATCCTAGCGTATAAAGCACTATGAATATACAATAAGAGTAAGCAATAAAATAAAAAAATAACAAAAGGATATAAGTATGTTGTGATATTCGACATGCACTCTTTTTAAAACAATAAATTAATCTCTTTGGTCAATCGATGCAGTAATTTTTTTGTTAGTAATTCGGACGTACAGAATGCAATTTGATCGATCAAGCATCGTATCGGATTCCGTTCGATAATGGGGGGATGCTTTAGGAATCCTAGATTGGACCCCGATGGAAAATCCCTATTGAATACCGATGGGAAATCTCTATTGGATCCCGCACTGACAGAAAAATTCCATTGATATGAACTAATCGCGTCTATTTGTTTTTTGTTTATTTGAATTAACTAGATTTTTAGTGGAATCAAATTTTTCCTATTGCATTCCATTATTGAAATTATTTACTTTAAATATATATATATTTTTTATTCAAATAAAAATATATTCAATATCGTACAATAACTAAATATTTCATTTAATCCTTATAAATCTGTGATTCGTCTTCATCTGCTCAAAAACCAATTTAGTTGAATCCACTAAATAGATCTATGTGATTTTTTCTAAATTTCAATTGAATATAATTTTCGTAGAATCAACCATTTTCTATTTGATTGAATGGTCTGTCTTCATTGCAATACACATATCAAAGAGGTGTGGGGGTAGAGAGGGTCAAAAGTGTTACATCCTAGCGAATGTGTCTTCTCTTGTCTAGGTGTCTTATCTCGGTTATTCTCAGTATCCTCATTTACCGTCATAAGTTATACGTATAAATCTCGGAATAAGACGTGTAACAACACAAAAAGGAACGTGCGTATGTTCCACGAGGATATTCAAACCACAGCGATATATGCATGATAGCAGCACCGCCGCAATTATCGACTTTTCCTATCGCATTGGCTTTCAACAAGAACAAGATCTCATTGTCAGGCGAATATTCCACGAAAAGCCGCACCAAAAAAAATCAAATAGGAACTCACTCCAAAAACTTTACGCTGGCCATCCGCATGGAGACAAAGAGAAGCGTGCATGATTCGACCCGGTACGAGCGGTGTATGAAAACATTCGGGGCATCTAAATCAAGTGGTCGAGTTTTAATCCTAAAGCCTAACGAATATCTCTAATCAACCTTCATATGAACAGTCTTCATTTTCGAGAAAGTTTTATTCTACACTTATATAATTTTTATCATCGGTCCGTAAAGATTAGTGTCAATCCATCGACAAAAACACAACCAATGTAAGCTGACTAGATATTTTCTTCCTGTATCATTCATGGTAACCCTGATCGCTTTAACCCGCTTAGTTTCTTATAATAAATACCATAGTGTCAATTGTACACAAGTCTGTCGAATTATTCCTTAATACCGAAACCTCGCGTCAATTCCTTAATTCTATTCTTTCCCATGCACTCCCCCTTTTTACCCTTGCATCCCTCCCGGATGTGACAAGAGAGAGGAATTATATACACATACATAGAACCCGGGGCGTTGGTCTAGTGGGAAGCGTGCTGGCCAGCGAATCGGGAGGCCGCAGGTTCGAATCCCAGTCGCATACCTTCGTCGTGAAATGTTTTTCGTTCACATTGTTCGGCGAAAGACGACTAGTTACGTGACTGGGAAGCGAACTTGTGACCGGCTGTATCGGTATAGGTTTTCCGCAGTTTCCCTATGCCCATGGCAGAGATGTCCTGGTAAATATGATACAGAGGGGGAACTCGTCTGCGGCCGCAAGGTGGGGGGGGGGGGGGGGGGTGGCGGTGGAATCGGCGATAGAGGTGGTGGGGATGTGGAATGGGAGGTAAGAACGAAGTTGAGGCGGATTGGGGCTCGTAAAAAATCAATGATCCTGTACGGCTGGAACGAACCAATTAAAAGAAAAATATATATATATATACAGGACATGTTAGAAAAATATATAGCGTGTTATTAGATAAAACTCTCTAATGTGCACAATGATTTTAACTAATTGATATAGTTTATGTGATACAGCAGATAATTATAGGAATTTATTTGACATGTTAGCCATATCTGTGAATACGATGATATAAGCACGCGGTAGCATAGGGGCAGTGTGCGTAGCTATGAGTAGGTAGGTTCGCGGTTCGATTTCCATGTAGGGTGAACAATTTACTTCGATAGAAATCATCTCAAAAGCCCAGGGAATGACGAATTACGATACAAAAGCGTTATCGTAAAACTCTCAATTAAACATATCATTTTATTTTGGATTCATATAACATTTTATGCATGTATAGTGGTACACTTAGAATTACAGTGTACATTGTAAGCAAATAAAGATTTAGTTGAATCGGATATTTATTTATTCAATTTGAAATACACTACCGGCGGAATGTTTCCGGACAAGAGTTGGAAAAAGTGCCCGAACGGTTCTTTATGCCATTTCGCCGGTAGTTGAGCTAGGCCAATTTGACCAACGGCATTTTGAAGAGGGGGGATTAACCTACATTTTGGTTTATGAAAAAAAATTTTACGATTTTTTTTACACTTGGCACCCAGTTTTGAAAACGACAATTTTTTGTCGTTTTTTTGTTGTTTTGTGAGTGAACCCCGTTTACAGTAAAAATCTTTTTATGCATTTCTCCTATTAACATCATAAAAGGGGAAGCCTAATCTTCAATTTCGTTTTGTAGAAAAATTTTTGCTATTTTTTCCCAAAAATATTTCGTTTTTTCGATAAAAATATACAATATGAAAATTGCTCCGGAGTACGAAAACGACGAGGTTTACAACAAAACCTCAAGATGGTAAAAAGTTGCGTTACTTTTTGTTGAGTACATGAGAATTTCTTCAGATTTTTTTGCGAAATTTAAAAAAAATTTATTTCCGTTCGGAACTCGATTGATCTCAACACCATGATAATAATATAATAAATTTTTTTATTTACATATTATACTTTGGTCTCATCGAAAAAACCTCCTCTCGCTGACAGCACGCTCTTAATCGTCGTAATTGAAATGTTTTTTCCACGACTTTCGACAAACTGCGCTTGGATGTTTGCCGCCGTGAGTTTTCGATTCCTTTTAGACATCACAATTATTGATTAGTCTTCCGCTTTGGAAGTAATAGGAGGCCTCCCGGAACGATTTTCATCGCGGTTCGATTGTGTCTCTCTGAAACGTTTTATAGCATCCCCAACGGTTGATTTGGGTATTTTCAATCGATTTGCAATGTAGCGAATTTTGAACCCTTTATTGCAAAGTGCAAGGATTGATGCACGCTTTTTGATGCTTATATTGGGTCGACGACCCATTTTCTTCTTCAAAAAAAAAAAAAACTCTAATGAAGTCAACAATTTTATTTAATTAACCGTCAATAAATTAATAGTTAAACACACTTCAAATTCAAATTCAATATATTATTCGACACGATACGGGAGGCCTCCTGTTACTTCCAAAGCGGAAGACCAATCAATAATTGTGATGTCTAAAAGGAATCGAAAACTTACGGCGGAAAACATCCAAGCGCAGTTTGTCGAAAGTCGTGGAAAAAACATTTCAATTACGACGATTAAAAAACGCTTGCGCAGCGCACAATTATACGGAAGAGTCGCAACGAAACAGCCACTCTTGCGCCGTGGAAACAAAAAGAAGCGAGTGAATTGGGCACGCAAGCACAAGAATTGGACGATCGAAGATTGGAAACGGGTGTTATGGACCGACGAATCCAAATTTGAAATATTTGGAGGAAAACGTCGAGTTTTCGTTCGTCGCTCAGCTAACGAGAAAATGCATCCTGATTGCGTAATTCCAACCGTTAAACACGGCCGCGGTTCTGTAATGGTGTGGGGATCTTTTTCGTATGCTGGTGCGGGGGACCTCTACCGAGTCAAAGGAATCCTGGACCAAAAAGGATATCACGCGATTCTGAAAAACCACGCTGTTCCTTCTGGAAAGCGACTCATCGGAAGGGGGTTCGTTTTTCAACAAGACAACGACCCGAAACATACTTCAAAATTCTGCTGGAAGTATCTTGAAACGAAGCAAAAAAGTGGGGAGCTTCAAATTATGCAATGGCCTCCTCAATCTCCCGATCTCAATCCCATAGAGCTGCTGTGGGATGAAATGGATCGGCAAGTGCGCAAGGTCATGCATTCATCCGCCGAAAAGCTATGGGAATCCCTACAAAAATCATAGAAAGAAACACCCCGAGAGACATTCGAAAAACTTGTGGAGAGAATGCCGCGTGTGGTAAAGAGCGTGCTGTCAGCGAGAGGAGGTATTTTCGACGAGACCAAAGTATAATATGTAAATAAAAAAATTAATTATATTATTATCATGGTGTTGAGATCAATCGAGTTCCGACCGGAAATAAATTTTAAAAAAATTTCGCAAAAAAAATCTGAAAAAATTCTCATGACCTCAACAAAAAGTAACGCAACTTTTTACCGTCTTGAGGTTTTGTTGTAAACCTCGTCGTTTTCGTACTCCGGAGCAATTTTCATATTGTATATTTTTATCGAAAAAACGAAATATTTTTGGAAAAAAAAATCGCAAAAATTTTTCTACAAAACGAAATTGAAGCTTAGGCTTCGCCTTTTATGATTTTAATAGGAGAAATGCATAAAAAAAATTTTCCTGTAAGCGGGGTCCACTCACAAAACAACAAAAAACCGACAAAAAATTGTCGTTTTCAAAACTGGGTGCCAAGTGTAAAAAAAATCGTAAACATTTTTTTGATAAGCCAAAATGTAGGTAAATCCCCCCTCTTTAAAATGCCGTTGGTCAAATTGGCCTAGCCCAACTACCGGCGAAATGGCATAAAGAACCGTTCGGGCACTTTTTCCAACTCTTGTCCGGAAACTTTCCGCCGGTAGTGTATATTCAATATTTGTGAGCTAAGAAAAAAAACTTATTTAATTTGAATCGATCCCATATAAATTTAAAAAAATGTTGGCAGTGCAATAAAAATCCCTACTGGATCCCGATGGGAATCCCTTTTGGATCCCGATAGGAAATTCCTATTGGAATCCGATGTACGAGTGTGACGTTTCCTGATCGGGATCTAATGGGGTGCCCTATTGGATCCCTATCAGGGAGTAGGGTGATCCTATAGGATTCCTAACACAATTTTTACACGGGTAGCGGCGAAGTTCGCGGCTGCCGGTCCTGTAGTGACTCCCATTGTCTCGAGAATTTTTAGTATTGGACCATACCCCTCGTCGAAGGTACAAGCTGCACAATGCGTCGCAATTTCCACAGTTTCTTTCCCACAGAATATATGTTTCGGAGCAAGTTGCCATACGCAAAGATGAAAACTGTCATTATTCTTTACAGTGTTCGCATCCATATATCTTTTTAATACATCGTCTGTTGTCAAATCTTCGTAAATCGGCAAAACCTCTTGGACATCGTCGTCGAGTGCTTGTGGATGAGAAAATTTTTCCGGAAATCCCATGGCCTCAGCTTTGCGCCATTCGACACACGAATCTTCTGCCGTAGAACAAAACTGATGCTGGGGGTTTGCATAGGTTGAGCTTTTGTGATAAAACGTCACCCACATCGCTTTCCTCGTATTTTCAACGGAATTGGAGTTTCGACGAACTGCTAAGCCATAATTCTCGGAAAGATTTGTTAATAACTTTAGTGTTAATTACGCTTTTTTGTGTCGTCCCTAGCAGGTTTTTTAGTTGTATTTTTTTACAAAAGGAATGACAATTTTTTGACAAAAGCAATAACGATTGAATGGGGAGCTGGGGCCGGGACCCCTGGCGCGCCGTCCACACCAGGTCTCACGCTCTAATCACCTTTTCTAAGAAAGGCTGTTGCGACCGAAATAATTCGAATTTCGATAAAAAATTGGACAGAAGGTCTATACCCATGTATACTATCGCATAATGCAAAAATCGATTTTTTGGAAACGTTACACTGATGATCCCTTAAGCTGCATTTTCAAAACTGGCGTGACGTATAAATAAAAAATTAATCGACCGATTCTGATGAAATTTGGTTTAAATCTTTCTTACCTTATTGTTTAAAACAATAAGATTAATGTTCTTATTGTTTTGGGTACCCCCTTGGGGGTTGGGCATTACCCCTTGTGAAGGGGTAATGCCCTTAATGTTCTGGAAAATAAAAGAAATGTTTTTTTTTATTGCGGTAGTAGCAGTGTTTTGTTTTTGTTCAAATTTAATCTTTTTGTTTCAAAGCGTACCAATTATCGATTTTCAATATTTCTCACTTTTTATTGGTTCATATTCTGCGTATGAAATCTGCGTAAATGAAAGAAAAATCTTGGTTTTTTAAATCCCGCTGGCGCTACATGTCACGCCGTCTGACAACATCCGCCGCAACCCGTTTAGAAGATCATGCCATACCGCCGCCATTTTTTAAGAATAGCTTTTTCAAAAATACCACGTAACGCCTAAAATTCGTAATAAAACAGACCCTAAATCTCAAAAATGGTGAACAAATCTTTCCTTTTAAAGAAAAATCATAAAAATCAATTTTTTCTTTGTCTAAAGGAATCTCCTTCTTTAACCTCTAGGCGGCCGGGGTGATGCCGATCGGCATCACCTCAAGGTATGACTTGGGCACATTCATAAATGCTGGCCGTCTGGAGGTTATTGTTCTTATTTACAGGTAGACAACAATGTATTCGAAATTCATGAAAATCCGTACTGGGCAGCTTGTACATGTTCATGGTACTTTGAACTATATGTACATCTCCCTATACTTTTTATGTAACCGTTTTCCTCTTGCTCAATAGTCGTAAATAGAGAAACAAATTAGGAATGAAAAAAACTAGTCGAGTGTGAGTTTCATGTAGGCAGCGAAAATACTGTATAACCTATGCATACGAATAAACTTCTGTATGTCGTTCACAATAATTTCCCTTGAACCTTTATAAAGTTTCCCTTTTTAAAGATAATTAATCTTTTCAAGAGTTTTTGGCTTTATATTTAGAAAAAATAAGATTGGAGTAAGATCTTATGAGAAATCTAATATTCTTAACAATGTACAGACGAAAAGAGTATTGAGGTTTTTATGAGGTCTAGCCGCCGTGGGGGGGGGGGGGGGGGGGGGAGACCGAGAGGAGCGCCCTATGCGTATGCATAGGGCGCTATGCATAATTCTTATAAATTCAACGCAAGTTACAGTTATCCGTTGAAGTTAACAATCTATATGAAATTGCACGTAATTCGTATTATTATGTTTTACCTAACACTTATTTTTAAAATTAACCAATCAAATTAGGATTTCATAGGCAGATTAATACATAAATACATTTTTATAACAGCATGCGTACACAGTACTACAGTAGGTAGATTTATAGTATAATAGGTAAGGTAAACGTCCCAATTACTGAACAGGTCCCAATTATTGAATACTATCTTGTATTTTTATTATTTCTCATTCAGCTGCATGCATTTACTTATTTATAAAAATTTCATTACATATATGGAACTTTTAGCTATCCAAATGTCACCTTACTTGTGCAAAAAAGCTTTAATTAATAGAGAGAACAATTATTTAATCAGCAATGGTGACCCGATTTGACGTCTCGTGGTAACTGCTTATCGTTTTTGCTAAGACGCGCCGCTTCATGCGTAAGGGCATAAAAAATTCAAAAACTGTCACATCTGAAAAAGTAAAGGCGTTTCAGGTTCCTCAGAAAAATTCTCACGAATAACAATAAAAAAAAAAATTTTAATTAATTATTTGTTAAAAAATATGGTGTTCGGTCATTGGGAAATAGAAAATGCCGTGTGTCCCAATTATTGAACACTCGAATTCTCCAAGATGGCGTCATTAAACCCATCGAAACATCGAGACAGTTAACGTGTGACAGATCGTGTGAATCGGATTTATTCAAACAAAAACTGTAAGTTCCTGAATAAACTTACCTTTATTTTTTTAATAATAACTCTAAGATCGTTAAATATATTTTTTATTTGTATTTGCGTGCAATAAACATAAAAAGAAAAGTAAAAAGAGAATATAACCTAAAACTACCCTAAAAATACGAATGTAATGTTAAATATTTTTTGCTCTCCGATATTTCAGGGACAAAAAGTTCTCAATAAAACGGCATAAACATGGCGACAAAAAGACGTCGCTCTGCATATAGTGCGGAAGTTGTAAAAACCGCACTATATGCAGAGCGGTAAATAAAAAGAAAATCAAGCTGGAGTCGAAAAACAAGAAAGCTGCGACAAAATCAAACAAAAACAGAACATAAAAACGAGGAAGCTGAAAAGAAAAATAAAATAAAGTTCGAGTTGAAAAGCAAAAATAAACCAAATGCGAATGAACCAAAAAGCTGTCAAAAGGGACTAAATATATATTTTTGTATTTTTACATGATTAATAAAAGATTATTTAAGTGTTTGATTTTGCTTTTATTTCTTAATATTGTACCCAAAATAATATTTTCAGAACGGAAAAAAGAATTCTCGAGAGTGTTCAATAACTGGGACATGCCTGTTCAATATTAGGGACATAGACAGTTCCAGTGTTCAATAATTGGGACATTTGCATGCTTCACATTGTTATTCTTTTTTTTTCATTTGAAATCATTTAAAAATAATTTAAAGGGTGATTTTTCGAAAGTAAACATATCAAAGTATCATTTGAACATGAAAGCGATGGTTTTTTTCTTTATTTTACATTTTTTCTCACCGAATTCAATCCCCCAGATCCTTAGCTGTTTAATAATTGGGACATTTACCTTAGGGGAGGCTAGGTAAGGAGGGTAAATAAAAAACTAAGTAGAGAGGGTCAAGAAGAGGCGGGATCTGACTGCACCGGACGAATTTAGGTTCGAAATTGTATCGTTCTCTCGTTAAACGCAGTATAGGGTTCATCTAACTCGCACTTGCGCCGCGCACTTCATTTGTTCGCCGCCCGCCACATGAGCGTGGCGCGCATCGTGAAAACGAAGTAACGGATTTCAATTAATGGAAGTTAAATTTAACGAAAGTTAATAAGACCGTTAATAATTTTTAAATTCAACTTAAAAGTCAAATCGTTAAGCAATATGTTAACTTCGTTAATTACCGATTAACGGATTAACGTTTTTCTGCCCAGCTTTGTATACTGCGTAAAATGAGTATAAACCCGATTCTGTCATAGTTATTCATTTGAAAAAAACGCAATTATTGACCCGTGCTTTGGGGTTACGTAACGGAATAGAGGGGGAGAGGGGCTCAGGCCGGGGGTTACGGTTCTGTTACGTGCGAGGGGGGGTGGGGAGGGGATTGCGAAATTTTGCGATACGTAATTTCTGTATGCCCGATAATGCTTATGCTGGTAGAAGTGTCGCGAAGCACACGCGACACTTCTAAAATCACCGTGTAAAAATTCTCTCGCTAGAAGGAAAAGGGGGTACTGAAGCTCTCTCTAATCTCAAGCAAATAAAAACTGTAATAAATTGCCCATATTCTAAACAAAATGTTATATTTGATAAAAATTTGCTGCATTTTGTTTTTCCTCGAAATTTCTAGAAACTTGTCTTTCCTGAACCCAGATCTCGAATTAATATTAAGTAATTATTACTAATCAAGAAAATAAGAACAACTAATATTTCTCGTTAATTATCGTAACCAAGTACCCGTGTAGAAATTCACTCGGCATAAACTACTTTGGCCTTAGCCGCTGTCTAGATTTACCTAGATAGCATAACTCGCGAGGCGCTAGGTTGTGGCTGGCAAGCTTTTGCTAGCTAGTTTTGGGTACCTCGCCGCTAGACGACGGTAAAGTAGTTTTCCTCGTATGTTTTCTCGCAGTGTTACTTATTTATCCGCTAGATGGAGAAAATAGATTTTCTCTCGATAGATAGAGTCGCCGGTCTGAGTGCATGGCACGGTGGATTATAACCTTTTTTCTTCGTGTGACAGTTTTATCAGACGGAGAAAAATTATTCCTCAAGTAATAATTATTAAAAATTATGGACGAAAAGCGGGAGAAAAAATCCAATCGAGATAGAGTCCGTAAATACCGAGCTATAAAAGCCGATATAAACGATGCGATCGCTAAACGCTTGCAAAATCAAGAACGCAGTGGTAAGTGCAATTTTTGATAAAAATTAACATTCATTTGCAAAAAAAATTAATAATCCAACTAGTTTTAGAAAGATACAAACATTGATATGCAATGATAAAATTATATCGACATATTATGCATATATTGCCGAGTAATTTAACTTGAATTAATTATAATTATATTTAGTCTTAAATAGTCTTTAGTCTTGAATAGTCTTGAATAGTTTAGTCTTTAGTCTTTGAACTTGAATAAATTATAATTATATTTAGTCAATAAGTATTGTCTAAAATTAATTTTTCATTTTCGAAACCTAAAAAAACTTTTCATTGAAAAAAAAATTAAGCGAAAGCCTGCGAGATAAAATATGGCGCGATCACGCACCGTAAAAAAGGCGCTCAACGATTAAAAAGGTATAATCCATAAAAGAAGTAATCAACAATACAATAAACAATGGAGTAATAATCAGTAGAACAATAACAAAAAAATACAAACGCGATCGCGCACCATTAAAAAAGCGATAAATATTTAACAAAAAAAAATTACTTCATATATGATATTATTAATTATAATAATTTCTAACCTACGTATCTTACTTCTTACGTGTATTAATACTCGATATTTATAATATTGAATAAAATTTGTCATTTTTCCAAAGTGATCAGATTTCTTTTAATTTTCCATTTAACCCTATCCAGCGTACCCTATCCAGCGTCGAATTATAAAATAGCTTTCTTTTCAGCTAGCGTCTATCTAAGAGCTATCTAGCACCGAGCTGGAATATCCGGCTAGGCGTTAGATTTCTAGTGTTACATACGAAGAAAGCGGCGGGCTAGTTTCACTGCCAGCCGCTAGCAAGTAATGGGAAAAAATAGACCGCGGCTAGCTTTACGCGAGACCCATTTCTACACCGCCAATTCACGCCCCATACAATTTTTTTGTAATGTCTATGGCAAAAGTTAAATTTGCGGTTAATCAACTCATTTTCTTTATCCATCCAAAATCCTCATAACTATTAACCGCGAATACATTTTCTGGTACAGGTGCATCGTGCCGAGTCAGCTAAAAGCCCGCTTTCAGTTACAATGTTCATGAATCAGTTTTTACGTATGATAGATATGCTTTGAATTATTTCCAGAATTTAGTAATAGCCCGAACTATATCCACTATCGAGTGGAGTGTTTTTCGCTTCCGATATCATGCCTTACACTATCGCAGCTACTTCCGTATCGCATATTCTCCCTATCAGTTTTTTTTTATCGTGCCTCTTTAGAAATGTCCATTTCTTTTTTGCCCTTATACCTCCCAGCCATTGCTTCCCGCAATGCCCCGATAGCAATACGAACCTATCTCATAGAGTTGCATCGGGTCGCTGCGCCCTTCAGGAAAGAAACTGAATCTAATGAATAAACGAGTTGTCGCGAGAGATCGATAGCCAGCAAACATTCTCTTCGTAGCGGCTTACGTATTTTTAAACTCATTTGCTGGTACGTCAAATGGAGCGGCCTCGTTGTCGACGATTATTTTGTTCGAATATGGTCCTGTGTAAGTAAAATGGCTTTTTAAAACTTTTGATGTGCAGCCGACATAAGGAAGAATTTCTGAGTAGTAAGGCGCCCGCTGACAGGGAAATGATAACGTTTAATTTTTTAAGCGTTCGGATAGTCGCGCGTTCTCACTTAGATGGCATTTTTTTACATTACATCAGTATATATTACCTCTTTGTCGATGGACCATATTTAAAAAATGCACTTCTTTGTGTATTGTAGATAATTTTGTGAATGGATGCATTGATACACTGGTCTAGTAAATAGATTTTGTAATTCATTTCTTACTGTTTTCCTTTAAAAACGGTCATGCTGAGGGGTAACGACAGAAGTCATATAGTCATATAAAAGATGGAAGGTTCAAGCTTATCGTTTTTTTCTACGATTATTCATTGTTACAGATACAGCCACTTGAAAATTATTATAAAATTTGGAAAATGTTCGTGTTCTTTCAATTTCGAACGCCAGTATCTACATATCTATTTATGTATTAGTATGCACCCTCATCGAGACATACGCTCATGACGTGTTTCTGAATTAATATATTATATCGGTCGTATCTTTACACAGGAATCCGGATCCCATTTAAACGAGTCTATCGCGACCTGAATGTGTGTACTTTTTGCGAATGTATGTCTTTCGGTGTATTGTGCAATTGTGTATTTTTGTTTTTCCGGCTGTAGCGTCCTGCATTGCCAGTTGCAACGCGTGTTTTCCAACAATTAGATTCACCACTCCCACCTCGCGCAACGTACTCCCTCACACGAGTACGGTCACTTGACGATAATGCGTATAGGAATGTTGGTATGCAGACTCAACATTGATGTTTCTGTACGTCGGATATTTACCGTGTGAGTACGTGCCATATGCAAACTCGGTATCCCATAAGTGCATGTCAACACTCTTGCGTGTTACCAGCGAACGGATTGCGAAAAACGCGATTTCGAACAAGTACTCTATTCCCATCATTCTGCAATTGCCTCGCAACGCATTTCGTACACCTTTTGTTGTATTATTTCCAACTTACTGTTATTAATTACATTATCTTCTGTTAAATTTAACCTTCTACCCGCTCCATATAGGCACATATGTTGTTTCTGTTACCACTATAAAATATACAAATACCAAATGATATTTGTATTAGTTTTTTAAACATTTTGTTGCGTATGTTCCAAAGTGTCTAACTGCTCAAAACTGAGGCGTTGGAAAATGTTAAAACGGGCAAGACATGTTATTTAAAGCAGCGCCATATCCATGATATGGCGCTGCTGCATATGGCGATATGAACATCGTTCACGTTGTTCAACTGAATTCGTAAAAATTGAATTTATATGGGTCGGATGATATGGAAGTTGGTATACAATGCCTTAGATATAATTTCTCAATTTAAAAATTAGTGTGTACCTTATTAAGGGGTTATGCATAGTTGTAAAAGTCGAAAAGTTTCAAGGTGATCGGATAAAGATTGACAAATTTATAGGCTGTAATGTTGATGCCCGTCGAAACGCTCCTAGCGTCGTTCGAAACTTTCCACGCTTTTTTTAAATCGAAAATACGGTTTCAAAGACGGTGAGCAAAATATCTGAAAATTCTGAAATTCTGAGGGCTTTTTCTAGATGTAAAAATATCGTATTTGATCGAAGGATATTTTTTGCGACGTATACTTTCGATTTGATGAACGAAAAATGCCCATTTTCTTGCAAAATTCAAGACTCACACTTTGAACACGCGCCATTTTTGAAATTTGATATTTCAGAAATTCTTTCAATTAATCATAAGATGAACTAATATACTAACGAAATCTGTTTTATTCTTTTATATTAGATAACCTGGTTCAGAAGGTCATAGCTCACCACAAAATATGTTTTCGGGACGTGCTTTCCGGGCATCGGCTGTAATCGATTATAATGAAATATTTTTGCACAATGAAATTATAGAGTGTTCTTCAGATGAAATTTTTTCAAATACTTCTTTTTTGTAGAAAAAGATCATCACGATTTTTTAAATAAGAATTCCAAAAATGAGATATTTTCGACTGTTACAGTTAAGCATAATAAACCCGTTAACCTCATATATATAACGTTGATACGGATAAGCCGTTTATATTACTGATCTATGTCGAGAGCTCACCTCACTTATTCGTGGTTCTACCACTGCATCGTTGTTTCGGCAAGTGCGTAAAAATGCGTTGTGTAATGCTTTACTGTATTTCGTAAAATATTATAAAACCTACTTAATCCGTTGAATTCTATGGGGTATATGAATGCTCACGCTACGTTTATGTGAATGACTATCCGCGAGGGTAGGCCAGACTATGCGTAAGTGTGATTGAAACGTTCTTTGAGCTACAAACCTGAGTGAAATCGACCATGAACGGCAGTATGTGACTTCTCAGAAATATCGTCCAAAATTTTGGATCAAGAAAATCAAGTAAATCAAGTTTTTGGACATTCTCAATTGTTATTTTTTTCACGTCCTTACAAATGGAGCTAACCTTTCAGCATAAGTGGTCTCTCTGGTAAATCCCATGCACAGTGCAATCCATTTATGTCTAGAACTTTGCACGTGTAAAAAATGCAAAAAATCAATATAACAGTACTCCAAACTCTACTTATCCTCCTCAGGCCCAAAACAAAGAAGGCTCGATTGAAGATAAACCAATTGTACTAATATTGGAACAAAATGATTTAGTCATTGAGACTCTTGCAAAAAAATATTAATATCTTCGTAACAAAATAGTATTTAGGTTTGATAATTAGAGGGTGTTCTTATATTGACTTAGGGATGCCAAGTCATAAAAAATCCGTAAAATATGTAGCCAGGTGAACAATCGAAGCAGAAGTGTTAAACTGATGTGTCACGCAATTCAAACCTTTAAACCTTGTTTTGAAACCTAGATTTCAGTACTAGGCCATTGGATCGTGGTTCAAACAGGCTGATTTGAAAACTAGGCCTATACGTATTCATAATATTGTTGTAAAAATAGTACAGTAATGCGATCGATTCTACATAACATAGGACAAACATGGTATTTGTCATATGGTGACATTAACCGCGGCCTTTTTCAAATCAATTGATACCTTTTTATCTGAACCACTTCCATTACCTTACATTAAGATAATCCCGACTAGAAATGTTGTTCCGGCAGCCGGATCACTGATCAGGCAGACTTCGAGATGCAATCCGGAAAACCATAAATGTGCCCGCCTGATCTGTGCTGTATGTCTATTCGATCAGTAATACCAGATACCGATGTGAGAAGGCAGCATTGATGAAGTTCACATTAGGCGGCCCGTAACGCAACCCTCACATGGGTTTGGTAAGGTGACCGGACCAAAACATGATCGGTCTGCCTTCGCCAACCGTGCCCCGGGCTTGGCTAATCCGATCGACGCCCGGCGAAGATCAGGCATCTACTTCGACGTGCATGCCGTATCTGCATAGGGTGTCTACCGGATCAGCCAAACCCCGAGCAAGATATGCGTGTACACCTAACCTGCTTATTCATGGCCATCAAAGTATACGACTGACAATAATTCCGGCAATATTGTAATAAAAAACGGAGTAGAATGGACGAAAAAGAGTCCCGTAGAAAGCACTTGAGACGCCTTCGCGTACAAAAATTTCGTGCCGTGACCGAGGAAAGAAGGAAGAAGCTTAAAGAAACAATTACACCGGTCCTGCCAGGTAGGTGTGCACGCTCTTCTATTTTTGCGGTTCAAATATTCATAAAACAAACTATGCTCGAAGTAAATAATATCTATTTTCATTTCTCTTTTCATATTTGGTAGGACCTAGTGAACAATTGCATACAAATGTTGTCGATGACAACATGTATGTTGATGAAGAGAATAACGAGACGCGTCCTGCCAGAATATCAGAATCGCGTCGGCGACGTCTACTGAGGACGACAACGAGAATATCGCTCATTTAACGAGTAACAGTGACAGCCAACAGAGTAAACGATTAAGCGATTCAGCAAGCTCTAGAGAAGACAATTCTAGTGAAATAGAACAACTTCGTCAGTAGGCTATACAGTGCCAGATTCCGCAAACTCACTTGGACGCATTGCTGGGAATACTTCGCAAGAATTTGTTACCGGAGTTACCAATCTCTTCGAAAACCTTCTTGAAAACATCGAATGTGTAGCGTGTCACCGAACTGCCAAACAGTGTTGGTCGCTTCGAAGGAAACTTCGTGCACTTTGGGATCAAACCAAAATTAGTGCGATTTATAAACCCATCGCTGCACGAGGACAACTGTATAACGCTATTTAATATTGACGGTTTACCGTTATTTAAATCTAGCCGACGACATTTTTGGCCGACATTATGCCAAATCTTCTATGATCCGCGTGAAGATCCAGTATTTCTCGTGGCTATATACGAAGGTGATTCAAAGCCTTCGAATGTTAGGGAGTATTTTGCAAAGTTCGTTGCAAAAGTGATTGAGCTACTCAATGACGGCGTGACAGTAAATACTTCGGTATTCCAAGTCTCTATTAAGGGCTTTGGGTGCGACAGACCAGCTCGTTCTTTCGTAAAATGCATTAAAGGCCACGGGGGATTTTATGCCTGTGAACGATGTACCGTTCCCGGCGAGCGTTACAATCGGCGAACAGTTTATATCGAGCAAGACTTTCCGGTTAGAGATGATATAATTTTGCGTCGTAACAGCAGTCTGAGCACCATACGAGTACATCTCCACTAACTCGCATACCCAAAGTAGATATGATTCGTCATTTCCCCTTAGATTGCATGCACTTGTGTCGTTTGGGCGTTATGAAAAAACTTTTAAATGACTGCTGGATAGATGGATCTCGGCAAGTAAGGATGAGCCATAGTCAAAAGGATAGGATTTCCAGATTGTTGCAACAACTGCAGTTCCAGATACCAGTAGAGTTCCAGCGTACCACGAGAACATTAGACAATACCTCCAAATGGAAAGCCACGGAATATAGATTTTTCCTATTGTACGCTTTACCGGTTCTTCTCAAAAACGTGCTATCTGAAAAACTATACGATTATTTCCTACTCTTCCATGTTGGCTGTCGCATATTATGCTCTGACGTTTTTGTTTACAGTATGTAGACTACGCTGCACAATACTTGCGCACATTTGTTTCATTAGGAGAACAACTGTATGGCAAAGAAAACCACATTTTAAATGTGCACAGCCTAACTCATTTAGCAGACGATGCCAAAGCAATGTCGTGTTCGCTGAGTCATTTGACAGCATTTTCGTTCGAAAATGCTCTGGGGAAAATTTAAAAAATGCTGCGATCTGGAAAAAAACCTTTGGCCCAAATTACAAGATGATACAGTGAAATGCACTTATCGACTCAGAAGAGAGTAACAATGTCACCGATTGTTACTGTTTTGAAAGAAAAACGAAACAAGGAAAGTGCAATTCGAATTATCGAAAAACTAATGTATAAGCAAATAATACTATCATGAGCCAAGCCGAATATTACGATAGAATTGACAAAATGTTCATATTTTCGGATCTTTGCAATAATATAAAAAATTGTGGAACGCTGCTCACTCCTGAAAAGTCGATATACACGCATCCTTGCAAGTTAGAAAGTTTTCAAACTTACAAAATAAAAGGGTAAGGGGATGAAAGGACAATTGACCTAAATATTGACCACAATTGACCACATTGAATTGAAAGAAAACGAAACAACGAAAATATATGTAATCCCTATGCTTCATAATTAACTCCCATTGTTCTAAAATAATAACCAATAACAGATAAAGTCCGTGTGCGTGTGATCCGTATTTCATATATATTTACTTACCTATCCCTCTCTGTCTCGCAAACAGCCACACTTACATATAGATCGAATCAAGAAAGAATCGAGTAGGTTCGATAGAACGTGGAGAAAAAATGTTAGATTTTAATGAATTTAAATTTGAATGATGAATTATAGATATATAGCACATACAAAATATATATTATCAAAAAAATTATATATGTATTATAACACAATATCACATAATATCACTTTTTATTATCTATTATATGATATATAAAATTTATAGAAGAGTATGCTATTTACTATCGACGTCTTAAAATTATAGTCGTAGACTTAGGTGCGTACTTTCACGTTTGGACAATGTTCGTTCGTTTTCGCACTTGACGAGCACCGTTCCAGTCTTTGGCTGCATTAAAAACTTTTCCCAGCGACTTCTCGATGTCTTTGCAGGATATCAGTTTGTCACTCTGAGAGTATTTTTCGAGGAGGATTGCTAAATGTAAAGAAATTAATTCATTATTAATAATCAATGATGCAGCAGTTGCCGCGGGCATATTATTAATATAAATCAATAAGTAATACTCTGCAATTCGGCAAAAAAAGTTGTTTTTGCGAAAACTTTCTTCAGCTTCGTATCTTTTAGCGCCGTGTAGGTCTCAATAACCACACGAGTTAGAAATGTCTTCAGAACTCGCCTTAAGGAATCGATGGGAGCGCTCGATATGTCCACATTTTGCCATATTAACTATTTCTGAAAAAAATAGAATTAAGCGTTATCATAAAAAATATATCGGTCAGGCCAAGTTCTTACAATTTTTTCCTTGCGGTCCTTATCGCTGAGTATCGTATGTTCGAACCCTTCAAATTCGTCCTGTCCTTTAAAAAGCAGATCCAAACCATGGTTTGCTTGCTTAGAAAATCGGACTGCATATTGTTCAATTTGGCGGCATCATTTTGGGCTCTCAAGCTGCAAACCTCGCTTGTCAACACTTTAAGGTGTTTTTCAATGCGCAGTAACGATTCCTTCAATTCTGTTTTGAAGGCCTCGTCGAACTCTGAAGTATAAAAATAGTTAGTGTAAAAAATATTCCACAAAGCACGAAGCACTGTTGTTTTGTATCAGCCATTTTACCATTGTTTGTTGGACAAGCCGCGACACTGACATTATCGAAGTCATATAGCATTCGTTCATCCGTGACCGTATCATCACCTGCTATTTCCTGTGCCGAAGATGGCGCTGCGTTGAAAAAAAATGTAATAATAACTAAACTATGAAATCACTAACGCGCTATTAATACTCTATAATGATGAAATATGTACTTTAGTGTTTCTTTCTATAAAGATTCAACAAAATACTCTAATTTTTGAGAATGAACTAACAGAAAAATATAAAAATAAATGTATAGGGAGCCCCAAAAGTCGTGGGTCAAACGAAGTGAGGAGGTACTCGGGATCATTACGACGAAAGACGTCCTATACAGGTTGGTCCATTTCTCAACGATTGTAGAGCTATGACTTTTTTTCATTGTATTAAAAAAATCGGTCTCTAGGTGTACAAAAAATGTATTTAAAAAAAACGACTTACCTCATGCGGGTTATATTTTTTAAGACGCAGCCTTATGTAGCTTTCGCATGAAAATGTTGTTATAATTGTCAACATCAGTTCTTGGAACAAAATGAATTTGTAATACACTTCGATGTCATAATTTTTTCTCTGGGTTTTCATCATAGATCTAAAAAGAAAAAAATGTTCTACCAAAACGTGCGGGACCAACTACATGGGCATGATTTGATGGAGTATTTTTTCTTTCTACATCAATAATGCAGATCTAGAGAAAAGACTTACGATTAAAAAAATATTGCATATTTATTTAATCCTAAGTATTTATAATGATAATTATGAAGACTGAATTTTCCTGTGAAAGCCACATCACGAGGCTACATCTTGAAAAAAAACCTGCACATGGTTGGCGGTTTTTTTTTCAATTAATATTTTTTATACCGCTGGGAACCGACATCTTAAGGCGGGATTCTACTTTGAAACCATGAAAAAAACGCTATTTTCGTGAATTTTTTTTGAGAATACTATTAAAGATATCGATATGGGGTTTAAGCTGTTCAATAAATACACTCTTTAAGTACATAAAAAAAAAAATTTTAATGTTTTTTATTCATTTTTTGTACACGTAAAATATGTTTAAAGCCAACGCCTCGAAAAGCAGGTACCGTTGCCGTGGTCGTGAAATCTTCCCGACGGATGGTCTGAAACAAAAAAATCAAATAGTTTCATGTTCAGTATGTCTTCAGGAACCGACCTAGCTAGAATATTTTATGTACGTGCAAAATTAACAAAATGGCGGCTAAAATACGAAAAAAATGCGTGTTTTTGGGTCTTTTTTGCAATAAAAAAATAATTCTAATAAAAATTTTAAGTTGATTGTAGTTAGGTCGGTTGGTACATACATATAGAATATGTGTTCCAAATTTCATAAGGATCGGTTCAGTACTTTTTGAGTTATCACGACCACGGTACTTGAAAATGTCGTTTCGAGAAAAACGCGTTTAAAGTTTTGGTGAGTGATAAATCGTAGAAAAAATTATATTACCCTCAATCAGCGATGCCTGGGCCATATAATATGCCTTCGACGTGTTCCAGGTGGGTGTTTTCATCCAATTTAGCCTCTTCAAAGTTTCAAAGTAGAATCCCGCCTTAAGAACATTGACGAAAAATCACAGCTTTGGAATAGTTAAGAAACGGACCGACCTGTATCTTATCTTTTTAGCTGACGATATTCTTAACTACCACTGTACTTCGGTTAATCTACGACTTTTGGACTATCCTGTAAATAAAATGTTTTCATCTATTCATTTATAATGGTTTTATAATATAAAATAACGAAAAAAACAGACAAACATTTATTCTTTTTTATTTATATTGACAAACTCATAGCGCATATGAAAGTTTTACCTGGACTGTCGCTGCGTTGCACTACTGTGTTTCCGCCAGATTCTTCCTGATGTTCAACTGCAGTGGAACAACGTAACAGTAATGAATATTTGTACACAGTCAAATAGACGAATTTGATGGATTTTTAAATGTAATGGCTTACCAAAATGAACTGCTGGAATACTCCAATCCTCAGAACGGGTCGTCGCAGAGGTCTTCGTCATCACATACTTTTCCGTAGCTTTATCGGCCCTTTGTATCGCAGTCAAGTCCTCATCGCTTGTAAATACTGTGTCGTCGTCGTTCAAGCACTTCAATTTTTCTAGGCCTCCGTTGGAATTTCCTTTGTAGAAGACCAACTTTGTTAGTAATGGATAATGCAATTTACACAACATTTATTCGAGATTATGCTCTAGTTTTTGAAAACTTACTTGCTTCTTCCCGTAATTCGATGGGAAATGTAGGCCAATTTTCTGACGGTGGCATGCAATACTGAACACATAAATGGAGTGTCCCGATGGTATCCTTTTTATACGGAGGTGGCATGAATTTTGTGACCAAAATGTTCTTTTCTGCATCGTAGTTGATCCAATCGGCTGAGACTATGTCGACCACTTTCTGCGTTCCAGACTTCTCTGCAGTGAATTCGACTATTCGATATTTTGGATTAGCCATCTATGTTCGAGCATAATACGAACATATGAACAAAACATTGATTATTATCATTTGATTATTATTTTCATACGTTGGATTCTTTAAATAAGTGACAAACATGATCCTTACATTGTTGTTGACTTATCGTTGTTTCTTTTTGTACGTCGCACACACTTTTTGCCGTTTACCTAAATTAATGATTGAAGATGTAAATAAAGTAGGGTACCATGAACGTATCTTCCGTAATAGCTAACCTCCAAATATCTTCTGCGAATGTCAATACCGTGAAACTAGCCAGACAAAAAGGATCGGTAAATATTGATATGTACGAAACACGAGGTTAAAAATAATTTTTATAGTAATAACAAATTAGCTATTTACTATAAACGCACGTAGATAACCACTCTCGACACGCGCGGACGCGGATGATGCACCTCTCAATATTTTACACGCGAGGCCCGCAAGTTATAATGGCATATGTGTCAAATTAATTCAAAACGAACTCAATGGTTAGGATAGCCAATTAGTTGGCGTGCTTAGCTTTAGAATGAAAGATGGCAGGTTCGATACCACGTACTTAGACGAAAACTTTAATTAGGCAGGATACGATTTAATTGAACTTTAATCTGTTCCAGGAACCCAGTGAAGCAAAAAGGGCCACAAAACGGGCAACCAATTTTTATTTATTTATTAATCAGTTTGTTATCGTTTTATTTTTATTTCAGGCATACGGACAGTAGACAACGGAATGCCGAGCCGGAATCGATCCGGCTCGTGACTATAAATCTAGCCCAGGCCGGGGGACAAATGGCGTTTCTTACCGCCATGGGCCCATGACTCGGCAGCCGGAAAAGAACCTTATCACTGAATTCGGCGAAATGCTGGATCCAAGCTTTGTGTGCACCGTAGATGGAAATATAGTTAAGGCCAAAAGAAAAAAAGCGTTTCACACCGAACAGTTACCTAATCCGGTTAGCGGATCAGTACTGTTTTGCCAAATACGGAATGCCGGGTCCGATCTCAGTCTTCCCCGTATCTCAATTTCTAGTCGGGATGCTAAACGTATGAGTATGAGGAAGATAGCAAAAAATCGAATGCATTTTCAGAAATCACCGTTAATTCACGAAAAATACGGAGCAGGCTACATGCCTGACGTAAAGACAAATACAGCATCTGTTCGCTTGTTCTCACATTAGGAACCATCCGTAAACGGCATTGTTGCGAGTTCCCGTTATCGAGTACGCTATTATACAGCGATATATAGTAATATGGTGACTTCCTTCAAGTAATGTGACACAGATGTTAAGAGTGAGATAGTGTTAGTGGCTTCGGTAGGCGAGGAAGAAAAAGAAGCAAAGAGAGAGAAAGGAAGAGACAAAGATGCAACGGTAATCTGTTTCACGTCACGCAAACTCGTGCCATATTCACTGGCAGTCGACGTCATAGAAGCATTTGGGACAATATTTCCACGCTCCGTCATTCGCATTAATCGCAGTGCGGTAAGTACAGAGCAAAATGGTCGGATTAAACGCTGTGTGAAAACCCGTTGAGGGCTGTTTTAGGGAGTCTACCAACCTATGTGAATTTCGGCATTTTCATGGATCCCCAGTTGATAGCATGATAATTCCGTTTGGTAGCCTTTATTTTACATATTTTCAAGTTCCGTTATAAATTTTCACCAGCCTTTCTAACAGAATGGCGGCGCTGAAGCTGGATATAGCGAATCACACTTGTCTGATAGTGTCCCGCAGGCGGCAACATTACATCGCCAATTCTTCATGAATTAACTTTAATTTTTTAACCCTATAATAACATTTTACATTAAAGGATATTGTTGATTTTTTATAAGTTGCATCTGTATCCAAAAAAAAATAATTGACGGCGTTTTTTACTGAAAACTTTTTTTCATTCATGCACCATTTTATCGAAAAACGATATGTTTGAATTTCCTTACATATCTCGAATGAAAATCTTATCTAGAACTCAAATTTATTTGAGTTTTTATTACAGGTAAAAAATTGGGAAACTTGGCGGCCGCATGACAATAGCATCCAATGGGGATTTGCTTTATCCAGCTTCAACGACGTTACTTTGTTACAACATCTTGCGAAACAATTGGGGAAGATACTTGAAGACATGTATAATAGAATGAAGCCCACTAAACGGAATCTTCATTTTATCAACTGGATGTCCACAAAGAATTGTTCAAATTCACCTATTTTTCGGTCTCCAGACTGGTACTCTTCCTTAAAGTATTCGCGAAAATTGATTTGAGTAAAACGTAAATGATGGATCGTTGAGATGAAATTCTGTATCTTATAAGAATCACCCGCTTCCTAAGTTCCGCAGCCGATTTCGTCTTTAAAGAATGATGATAACAACAAAGAATATATAAAAGTTGACGAAAGAATAGGAAGTTAATATAATAAGGAAGTGCGGGAGAGAGACCTTCGTGTCAACCGACGATTAGGTATTCACATTCCGCACAGGAGTGCTTAATCATTTCAACGTTACTATGAGGTAAAGGTATCGCTTCGTATTATGCCCGGGCGCATAAATACGGTCACGCCATGTTCGTAGAGGGCAAGCGCAAGGGCAAGAGCAATGGAGAAACAAAGGAGGAAAGTGAGGGTGCAAATTTGTATACCGGAGTAATATGTACATGTTTCCCGCATACAGGCTGGATTCCGTTCAACCCTGCACGTTGTACTTGTACCGTGTTATATCCGCTGTATGTACTTCTCTGCGTTTCCCCACATCAACGCTGTGTCGTACATAGTCAATTTCGAAATGCGGAAGGTGATCGTTAACCTCATCGGATTCTGCGCGACATTGACTTCACTTAGGTAAGTACTTGCGACATTTAGAATACGTACTTATTTGGATCGGTAACCTTCGTTCATTGTTATTTTATTCGTCTCTTTTATTTTGCTTCCCTTCACCACCAGCCAGCTCGAGTTTTTTCTGTTCGACTATGTACATGGACCACAACAACCGAATACACCCGTGTCTATCCTAGCACATGCATATATACTCGCCCATTTTTATTACCACGTATTTATTAACTCGCTTCCTTGTCTGTCTGTTTGTCTGTTCAGTAAAAATTTTGCAATCGATTTCAAAGTAACTTCCGGATGACCTGGAGACTCGAAACTTTAATCACAGCTCAGAACTGGATGACAAGGTTATATTCTTTTCTGCAATCCAATCTCCAGGCCAATCTGTCACAGAGAGAGAAAAAAATGTGAAAAAATTAAGAAATAAATAATATAGTTTAGTGACAGAGAAAAATTTAAAAATAAAAATAATATTAATAGTGAATAGTGCATTACCGACAGCCCCCACCCCCCCCCCCCCCACGCAAGCGAAGCCTAAAAAAAGAGAAGCAAATCTTCATACACACAAGACTAAAAAGTAGAAGATAAAATGATTTATTGAAAAAAAAATAACCACGTTTTTAAAATGGACTGAAAAGTACAAAATAATTTATCCTAGCCCCATACAGATTTATGACCCAAAACAGACTCTTAATTCCATACAGATTGTCTTGAAAATTTGTGATTGTAAACTTTTAATAGCTATGAAAATGCTTGTAAGATTTAAAACGAAAAACGTGGGGCGCGTGCAATAGATGGAGCGTATCGATAGGAGTCTGGAGAGGAGCTATCGTTGAGAAAACTCACACAACCGCTCACATCAATTGCAGTGCAATATAATTGTTAGTGACATCGGTGAACTATTTATGCGGTCAATTATCTATTGCATGCGCCCCACATTTTTCGTTGTAAATCTTACAAGTACGGGGGTCCTTCCCCTTTTACCATCCCCTTCTTTTTATTCCTTCCATTCCTTCCGACATTCACAATCCTTCCAGAGCTGCCTACATTTCCTTCCAGAGTTCCCCCGCAGAGTGTTGACCGCAGCCACTCTTTCCTAATGCACTACTGTATCGCATTTGCACGAGGGCCCAGGGAAACTGCGGAAAACCTGGGCCGATACAGGCGGCTATATTTGGCTGAGTTTCAGTTGTATTAAACATCAGAAACTCAGACAAACTGCCTCCCGCTCAAAGGTTGACGCGCAAACCAGTGCACGGGCAAGCGGTCACCGCTCCAAGTATTGGCAGCCTTCAATGCTGCTTAACTTCAGTGACCGCCGAGCCCGCACACCGACCGCGCGCCCACCTCTGTCGGTTAAATCTTACAAGTATTTTCATAGCTATTAAAAATTCATAATCACGAATTTTCGGGCCAATCTGTATGAGGATAGAAGGTTTTTCATACTTTTTAGTCCGTTTTAAAAATGTGGTTAATTTTTTTTCTTTAATTTACTTAGTTGTTATTGGAAATCTATGTAGTCATATACAGGACACTTCCTGTTCTGCATAGCGCATTCTCTGTTATATTGAAAAGTTTCTCACTGCCCAACGGAAACACGCGGTGCCACTTCTGGAACCGGGGCCACTGTTGATAAAAACACCGTGGGACAGATTTTCGGGGTACCAGGATTCCTTTTGAAAACGGCCTTGACGGATTTAATCGACGATAGCAAATTAATTTGATAAAATGATTTACACGTTTTCGGTGCATATACTGTAACATACTGTAATTATATAATTATGTTATATTTAGTATAACATAATTATTTATTTTATATATATATGAGGTATTCCACGTAAATCTGGCTTACTTTTTCCCTGACCCCCGCCAAGTCGATTAATTTTTTTATCTGATTCTATTGACTTTAAAAGACACCCTGATTTTTGTTACATTTTTCGAAACAAACCTTAGTCAAGAACAAAAAAATTCGACCAAAAACGCTCCGATATTTTCGACAAAAACGCGCCGTTTCAAAAATCTGAAAAAATTCCCAAAAATCCGTGATTACATGTAAATTTTTTCAAGCTGTCACCCGCAGTGGAAGTAAGATTTTTTCTGTGCTAAAGATGATTTCAATTGAAATGAATACCAGAACTTTTTGACTGCTAACTGTTCAAGGTTTATGATTGTGATTTGGTTATTCAGGTTTATGATTGATTTGGTTATTCAAAAAAGGTCAAAAATTCATTGTGCGTATCAAAATATTTAAGTATCCGCCCACAGTTAGCAGTTTTTTAAGTTTCGGATTTTTGTCAACGTTAATCGCTCAGAAAGCATAGAAAAAATCATACTTCCACTGCGGGTGATAGCTTAACAATTTTTACATATAATCACGCATTTATGGGCATTTTTTCATGTTTTTAAATCGGGGCGTTTTTTCGGAATTTCTTTTGTGACTAAGGGTTGATTCGAAAAATGTAAAAAACATCAGGGTGTCTTTTAGAGTCAATGGAATCAGATTTAAATAAATAAATCGAATTGTCGGGGCTCAGGGAAAAAGTCCACCAGATTTACGTACAATATCTCATATATAGTACGAGGTGTGGTTATTAAATAACCGGACTGATGCTGCTTCCAGCAAACTGCGAGCGTGCCGCGACATGTTTGAACACGACTGTGTCTGATGGTCCTTCCCCCACCCTAAGCTCGCTAGACAAGCCAGCGGGTCGCTCAGTTTGACTGCAGCAGTCGATTGAATTAGTATATGCACTAGTGACGCGTCGGAAAAATGCCAAGTGGTCAGACGGAGCAACGGGTTAACCTCAAGTTTCTTGTTAAACTAGGGAAAACTGCTACAGAAGCTTATGCAATGTTGAAAGAAGTCTACAGGAATGAATGTTCATCCCGCACACAAGTTTTTGAGTGGTTTAAACGGTTTAAAGAAGGGCGTAAAACGTCCGAAAATTATTGGCGCCCAGGACGGCCCTCAATGTAAAAAATGGACGAAAACATTGAAAAAATTGGCAAATTAAGCCGCGCTGATCGTCGTCTGAGCATCCGAGGGCTTGCTGAAATGACAGGAATCGACAAAGAAAGTGTTCGACAGATTTTGCATGAATCATTTAACACGCAGAAGGTTCGCGCAAAAATGGTGCCGAAACTCCTAACCCCCGAGCAAAAGGAATCAAGACAGAACATTTATACTGACATCCTAAACAACATCGCAAATGATCCAGATTTGTTAGACAAGGTGATTACTTGTGACGAATCGTGGTTTTTTTTACTTACGATCCCGAAACAAAGAGGCAATCCATGCATTGGAAGAGCCCAAGGTCGCCAAGGCAAAAAAAACCAGGATGAGCAAATCCAAATTCAAAGCAATGATGATTATCTTTTTCGATATTCGTGACATTGTCTACGTTCACTAGGTCCCCGAGGGTCAGACGGTCAATCAACATTTCTACATCGAGGTTCTGACGGCCCTACGTGAGCGTGTGAGAAGACGAAGACCCGATTGGTGGAAGATCAAGTCCCGGATCCTTCACCAAGCCAATGTACGAGCCTATTCTGCTTTGTCTGTGAAAGCGTTCCTCGTAAAATACGGCGTCGCCGTGTTGGAACATCCACCGTACTCGCCCGACCTTGCCCTCTGTGACTTTTTGCTATTTCCCAAGGTCAAGTTTCATAAGTTTATTATATGTATAAATCTAAGAATAAGACGCGTAACAGCATAAAAAGGAACGTGCGTATATTCTACGAGGATATTCAAACCACAGCAATATATGCACGATAGCAGCACCGCAGCAGTCATCGACTTTTCCTATCGCATTGACTTTCAACAAGAACAAGATCTCGTTGTCAGGCAAATATTCCACGAAAAGCCGCAGCTCAAAAAATCAAATAGGAACTCAGTCCAGAAACTTTACGCTGGCCATCCGCATGGAGACAAAGAGAAGCATGCATGATCCGACCCGGTAACCAGAACGGAGTATGAAAACACTCGGGCCGTTGGAATCAAATGGTCGTCGTGCTATCGCAGACGACCTAGTGCAAATTTCGGCGACACACCTCATGCGCGTTCCACTACCAAAGCGAAATTGCCCCTTCCATCAGCACCATTATTTCTAAGAAGAGAAACCAAAGATTACCTCCAACTCACTCAAAAATTCACATGCGAACCAAGAAGGGTGAAGCGTGAAAAAGGTAGAAGCAGTCTCCTGTCAACTAACATCGCATCAAGTTCTTCTATCGAGTCTCAATCCCAGTCTCCCTATAATCTTCATGAAGTTCCTCTATCGAGTCTAAATCCCAGTCTTCCGTCAACAGCATCGAATCAATTTCTTCTATCGAGTTTTAATCCAGAAGCGTAACGAATATCCCCAATTAACCTTTATACGAACAGTCTTCATTTTTCGAGTCACAAAAGTTTATTGTACACTTGTATAATTTCTACCATCGGTCCGTAAAGTTTAGTCCCAATCCATCGACCTCGCGCGCAGTTCGTATTTCTATCCACGCGTTGTGCCGTCGTAATAAGCACGTCGAGTATACAGACGACCAATGTAAAACACAGTGAGCGCCTAACCAACGATTGTCTCAGCATTGGCGTAACCAAGTAGGGGCCAGGGGGGCCGGGCCCTCCAAAATACTGTATATGTCCCCCCCAAAATTTTCTCAATATCTGTCTTATTCCCGGCCATACGTATCGATCAGGTTACACTGTTACTTTTTCGATAGCAAGAGTGAAGCTCTGATTGTAAGTGATTTAGGTGGTTATCAATTAGGTGGTTAACCACATAGGTCGCTGCAATCACATTGTATTTCACACGACCGCTGGCGGTTCGCATTCTGAACGATCTCTCATGTATATATCCACCGAATAAAACGGCCTATGCAGGAACTCAGTAGTGATGATAACAACAACAAAATGATAACAACTATGTAAGCATTCTTAATTATCCGCACCAACGAGGCTGTGATGGGCACAGACAAACAGAATAGCAGTGTTATTGCGTATCGGGAGTTAAGGACACTTGTATACCAGCCACGTCTTATTGCATCGTAGATATAGGGTTAGTATGGCGGTCTAACTAATAATAAGAGCGATTCCTTATTACCGTACAGACAGCGGCCCAAGCGGAAGAGAGCTGCCTCATGCTGGCAGCTCCCTTCACGACCAGCCATCGAAGAACAGCAACGTACATACGTCGGGGAATCAATATCGCCCTGTATAACCACAGAACCACTCTGGGCCTTAGTCCCAGGTTTTCTCTACGGCTCGTCTACAAGCCCGAAAACTAATGTAGAATTTATTCCTCTTAGTCTCGAGGTGCAGGTTTCAGTTAAATTTCGAGTCTAGATAAACTCCAAGGTACTTAACTGCTGTTGAGATTGTCACTTCCCCCCAGCGAATCGGATTCGGCCGATGGTGATGGGCTTATATTTTATAGTGAACATCATGGCTTGGGTTTTTTTGCGGTTTGCCCAGCATACCCTGCGCCACACTTAAACTCTCGAAGAAAGTAACCTCTCGCCATGATGGCCATGTCGTCCGCGTAGGCCCAGACGCTTACCCCTATTCCTCTCAGTTTTCCCAGTAGTTCGTTTACTATGAGGGATCACAACTGGGGGGAGAACCCTTTCGCCCTGCCCGCATATTAGGTGTCCTCTCAATTAGCGCTCTAGGCACTCTGAAACTGGCCATAGCTTCTTCGATTACCATGTATGTGGTGCTATCGATAGGCCCCTCAATATCTAGGAACACCTCCAGCGCATACCCTTAGTTAGCTAGCTGACACTCGGTCTTACTCACAAGACGATGCAGGGCAGTGTCGATCGACCTGCCCTCCCTATGGGCATACTGAGAGTCATCCAGCGGGTGTAGGCTGAGCGGTCCGCTCTTCACTCCACTCTTCAGTGTTTTCAGTTCAACGGATGTGAGGCTAATAGGTCTAAAGTCTTTTTTCAGGACGTGCCCATTTCTGGCTGGCTTGGGGATGAAGACTACGCTCGTTCCCAGGCACCCGGTACATGCCCATAGGCTATGCTTGTCCTGAGAATTTTTGTTAGGGGTCCTGTGATTTGTTCCAGGCCGTTTCGAAACAGTGCCGAGAAGATGCCATCGGGCCCCGGCGACTTGAAAGGTTGGAAAGACTTAGCACCCCAGTGCACTCCCCTAGGATGCACTACCTGCGCCGGTTTGAAATATACCTAAGTTAATCAGTGTTAACGGTTAAAGAGTTTCAAAATGGATTCTCAATTTTCAACGAGAAGAGTGAAAAATAATTTGATCTTTGATTGCTTAGTGTTTCTCCATACTCATGTTTTACATACATGTAAGAGGCGAATGTAGAAGAAAACTTATCGATCCTCTGTTCTTTGCTTTCTCCAGTCTTACAGAACTGACATATGGAAATAGATGCATAATAGAAAAGACATCATACAAAGTATGTCATAAGTAAGATATAAACAAATATAAATGTGTTTGAAGGCAAGAAAATTTCTCCACCTAAAATAACTATTACAATACCAGAAATATAATACTTGTCAATGTTTCATTGTTGACTAAATTTTCCTTGCCATACATAGATAGGAACGCCATTACAAGCGGGGCGTCGTCCTGCCAAAATTCTATTACTCGTGCGCAGAACCTTCAATCGAGTAAATTTACATTCAGATGCTTACAGAAAGTTGCGGAACACATTAAAAATATCCGAAATACGTAATTGGCGGCGAAACTGGGGGTACGCGGGCTGAAGCTTGTTTATCGCGGCAAGTACTATCGATTTTCAGGAGTAACTAGGACTCACGTCAGAGACAGTGCAAAGCTTCAATAAAGCTGGTGCAGAATAGGTGGACTGTGGAAGCGCCCGGAGTGAAGCATATGGAACGATGAGGTGGTATTCGCTTGGAAGATGTGCACAGTGATCATGGCAGTGGAAACCTAATGGTGTATTCGAGCATGTACATTCATATATATCGCGTATGAGTAGATGTAAATATTCAAGCACATAGGGTTAACTGACCTGAATTGTACTCTTCAGGAACTTTTAATTTTATTTGCAATAATTTCAATTTCAATTAAACAATAGTCATTATTAGTTAGTTATATTTCGTGTACATTGCGAACTTAAAATTAACTATTCATTGTTTGCGGGTGGCGGGTCAAAAAACGAAGTTGTTACAATTTAGGCAGGTACACCTTACAGGGTGTTTTAAAAATTTGGTGATCGTTTTATAGATTACGTAGATCTCACATTCCGAAAAAAGACCGTCCTTGTGCCTTTTTTCTCGCCGTTAGCATTTTAATAAGCCATTCAGTAGTTACCGATATTCAATATAACGTACCGGTTTCAGAAAACAGATGTATCGAAAGAACTTTTCTGAATAATAATTATACTTAATTGCCTTTACTGCGCATACGTACCACCGAGTATCTCTACCACAAAAGCACACCCAAACTGGAAAACGAGTGCCCCGGAATAACTATACCGACATAGAACTGTCCTAACGGACAACTCATGTAGAAATTTGAAGATCTGTAGCGTCATATAAGTCTTAAGGGGTAACACCCCTCTAGGATTTCGGAAAAATCTTTTTTTTTCGCTTTTCGGCGCCTCGGAGCGCGCGCTAAGCACGATAAAACACTCACGCGGCGAGCTCTGATTTCTCTTTTTTGTATCCATTTTGCCTACATTTTGTATACATTTTGTATACTTTCTTGTATATGTTTTGAATACTTTTTTGTATACATTTTGAATACATTATGTATTTCGTTGTTTTGAAGTTTATATCATAAACAATATGAGTAATAAAACATCAGTGTATAGGGAAAGTAAATGTCGACGGGGGAAATGCTCCAATTTGAAGAGACCGACAATTGCAAAGCGGCGACCGTTGAGCCGTTATAAACTGGAGAAAATCCAAGCGTTGAGAACCTTGTCACATCGGCTCGAAAATCTTCAGCAATCGATCCGGACGACTCTGAAGTAGAAGAAAGTTTCGGTTACCGAATTTTTAACTTTTTATCTGTGTTCTCTGCTATCTCGCAAGCTGTTGTGTGCAAAAAATGCAAATCTGATGTGACATTTAGCGAATCTGGAAAGCACGGCTTGGGTTTCAAAATTGTGATTTCGTGTCAAAACTATGATAAGATTTCCATTGCTAGTTCTCAATTTATTAAACAGGGATACGAAATTAATCGTATAATTGGATTGAATGGCATTATAAAATGGTGGGCGATCATGGATTTCCCGCGGCGAATTCATCATTTTACGACAAAATTGAATAGAGAATCGCTATTGGAGCGGAGTCGGTTTGTCTGCTCAGTAGGAAAACTTGAGGTCAAGAAGAGAAGGAAAAAAGTGATAAGAAAGACAACACAAATGGCAACACAAACTGTATCTGGTGATGGTTCGTGAAGAAAACTCAGTTTTTCGTCACTTCACGTATTCATCCCGCTTATTGGATGGTCTACTGGCAAAGTGGTCGATATTTTAGTTAAATCCAAATATCGTTAGGCTTGCGAATTTTGGCAGAAATAAATGACACCCGCGAGTACGCGGAATGTACCGAAACCAATCAAAAGGAATTCCAAGCGAACCACGACGGCTCCGCGGGAAACATGGAAGTGGACGCCGTTATCAAAATATTCCAGCGCTCAGAATCTTGACACAAATTAAAATATGCAAATTACGTGGGGGACGGAGATGCTAAAACGTTTAAAGGCATCATCTTCCTATAGACATTTTACTGTTAAGAAGAGAGAGTCCATCGACCACGTGCAAAACTGAATGGGTTCTCGCCTCAGCAAGCTGAAAAAAAGCCCTCGGAGGAAAATACAAGGTAACTAGTAAATTAATTGACGAGCTGTCAATTTATGATGGTCTAGCAATACGTAGAAATCATAATTCTGTAGAAAAAAATACGCAATGAAATCTACGCAACGATAGACCACAAATCATCGCCAGACGGCGAACCGACCCGTGAAAAATTTGCCGGCGCTTAAGATGCGGCCGACGCTTGGTATGATATTCAGCACCAACCACTAATACCCAGCGTTGGTCCTTTATACGGGCCAATGATTTGGCCATGATTCTGCCAGTGCTCATTTGATGCATGGCAAACCAACGAACACCCAACCTTGGGCCAAATATCGATTGCCAACTGTCAGCGAACTATCGGGTCCAGTGTTGGCCCTGAACGTGGGCCAATCGGATGATCATGGGTTTGCCAGTCTCGAATTGAAGCTCGGTACACCATCAAAGAGCCAACGCTGGGCCAGTACTAATTAATGACCGTCGGCCAATTGTTGGGGCGAGCGCAGGCCTTCAGTCTGAGCCAATCGTTTGACCGTGGTTTTGCCAATGCTTAGTTTTAGTATGGCAAACTGACGAATTGCCAATCCTGGCCCTACACTGGCTTTGAACGGTATAGTCCATACATATATATATATGCACCGCCAGCGATTTGGCATTTTGGCGGGCCAACGTTTTTCTCCCGCGTGCTCACGACTCGTGCGGTTCATCGGTGCCTCTTCGATTTTCATACGCGCATTTTTTATACGTGAAAATAATTTTGTTGTGCTTTTTTTATTCAACGGCGTAAGTAATATCCTGGAGTAAAGTCGTGAGTTATTTTTTCCACAAAATATAAAATGGATATTATTCATTTAGTTATTCTCACATAACCTTGCTGTTTGCTCTTATCCCGTAAAAAACGACGCAACCGACCCAACCTCGAGTCAGCGTCACGCCAATCACATTCTACCATTGGCCGATGAACGGCAGCACTACCGGTTTAGTGTTGCGCCACGGTACGAGTGATCTCTTCGGCCCAACGCTGGGATGTACGGTTGTCCGATAGTAGGCTTACCGAAAGGCCTAACAGATGGCCGGGTATTGGCCAAACATTGGGCCCAATGTTGGGCCAATACCCGGCTTACCGAACGGCCTAACAGTTGGCCGGGTATTGGCCCAACATTGGGCCCAATGTTTGGCCAATACCCGGCCAACTGTTAGGCCTTTCGGTAAGCCTACTATCGGACAACCGTACATCCCAGCGTTGGGCCGAAGAGATCACTCGTACCGTGGCGCAACACTAAACCGGTAGTGCTGCCGTTCATCGGCCAATGGTAGAATGTGATTGGCGTGACGCTGACTCGAGGTTGGGTCGGTTACGTCGTTTTTCACGGGATCCAGGTAATGTCATGCCGGGCAGAACGTTAATATTTCTTAACCTCCAGGCGGCCGGCATTTATGTATGTGCCCAAGGTGTGCCCACCTTGGAGTGATGCCGATCGGCATGATCCCGGCCGCCTAGAGGTTAACAAGGCGACCTCGATTTATAAACCATGAACTACCTACTTTACGTTTTTGCTTCATTAAACAATCCGGTTATTCGTTATGTTTCAAGTGATACTCATTGTACTGCCGTTATTTATGATAAGCATTTTTATGCTTGCAGTCTATTATTGATCAAAAAGTTTACAATGCTGAAAAAAATTACAACAAATTATTAATTTTATAATTAACATATAACTAACATTATAATTTATAATTAACAAATTATTAATAAAAACAAAATAGTAATTTTATCGTAATCCATTATCAATATACCTGATGACATGGAAAGCAATGCAGCTAAACAGAATCATTTGAGTCGGAATCCACTTCTCAGTTCAATGTTCTGGCCGGAAAAACATTCCGTGTAAGTGAATTTCCAAACATAGAGTGCAAGCGGTGAACACCATTTTGTGGTCTTCCCAGCTTCTTTCATGAATGGATCCGGTTAGGTGAACCAGACGTGGCAAACCTGGCCAGGCCCGACACAGTCGGGAATGCCCGATCACATGTCTGCACGGGGAATGCTACCTTCATCGTGGCTACAAGCTTGAGAAGCAAATTGTACGTAAGTTAAGTGAAAGAAAATGTTTAAACAGCCATGAATTTAAGTTCTGTGTCATCAAACATCAAGTTCTGTGTCATCAAACCTGACTTAAAAATAACTGAGTATTATGTGAAGGAAGAGGAGCGTATGTTCGACAGTCGTCAATCGGAAAGATAGTGTTTAGTGTCCGTTATGAAGCGTATTTTCTTTGACTTTTTGTAGACGTCGAGCCTTTTCGTGCTGACAAGAATCGGGCAGTCAGTACTGGAACCTCCGTCGCGACGTGCATTGAATAGTTCGAGCGCTCACACTAGTTTCAGAGGTGATTAGCCGGTGCCTTCAGTTTTCTTTTACTGAATACCGCTATTGCATACCCTGTCATCTCTTACTTCATTACTGGCCAGCTAGCGACGAAGCGCTTAGTGGAATATTGAACGCCACAGACTCGCGCATACCGGCCGATCGCCGCACTCAATCGATTGCAAATGCGTTCTAACGATAACGTTGATGGTACAATAACCACAGTGCGATAAAGTGATCACCGCCTATCGCGGATGAATTGAAAGTGCACTAGTTCTCGTAAATCGAGTGCAGAATTGGTGAAGCATGAAAGCTCAACAAGAACCAGGTAATCGATGTTGATATACGGATCTACCCAGTAATAAAAGGGATCGCTACAGTCACGGATCCTACTGGCCTCCGAACGGTCCGACCGTGGTCTCAAAGGTATATGGCACATGGATCAGTGATTGGAGATCCCCTTTTCGATGCAAACGCTCTTCATGTTGTCTGTGGATTCGTCCGGCTTGACACTCATGACTGGAGGCTCACCTGCTCTGAAAAAGACTGCTAAAATACCTTTGCATGCAAATGAGAGGTACGAAAATACATTTCAACATGAATCACAATCGCAATTTTGATAAAAGGAGTGACAACAATGATGAGTCATTCTGCTTACTGAGTGACGTTTTTTAACTCGATATGTTATGCCATTCTCGAGTTACGGTAAATTTAATTTTTATAGTTGTAACAGTATTAGGCTTCTGATAACGTAGATATACATAAAAGAGAAGAGAAGGCAAGGAGAAACGGACAGAGAGAGAGCGAGGGATTGACAAAAAAGACAGACTTTCCAACGGGCCGGGGGGGGGGGATTCATCAACACTTCGAAAAATTCCTAACGAGAGTAAGCGAGGGTGTCGCAGAAGTACATGTTCCTAAGTTGCCCGTCAAGAAAGAGAGACGTCTTTTGCATGCACGAAGATCACAATTGATTGCTTGCCACACAATTTCCATCGTAAAAAGAAATAGATCTCATTAAAAAAGGAAACGCGGGTATCTCTCGCCTCATCATCTGATCATTATCCCCGCCTGGGCATAGCCTGAATGACGTCGAGAGTTTGCTCCGTGTACAAGCCTCACTAGCTATGGAACATCACGAATACTTTTGTTTCACTCTTTCGTCTTACGCTACAGCACAGCAAGTATCCAGTCGAATGTCCATTTGCAAACGGTTTAGTAAGAAATGGGAGCATGTGGAGGCCACCCTCTTCTTACGGCCCCATACCACGGTTCGTGCTCGGTAGGAGGGTATATTTTTCGTAATTACTTTCAAGTAAACGATTAATAGACTTTTTAAAATGAATACTCATAGTCAATATACACATATAGAAGACTGTATACACATTTTTGTTCTGGAATCTAAAGTATAGTTTGCGGTGGACCCCGCTTCCAAGAGGTCACTCCGACGAAATTGCTGCTCGGCGGTTGAAAGCGATTGAGCCATACGGTTCATCTGAAAAATGAGATAAAAATATATTTAGAAACTGGACATATATGTTCATAGCATCACATAGGGGAATTTCGATATCTAGAAAAAATGGCGGACCAGCGAATTTTATTTCCGATTTTCAGGGAATATTTTCATCGTTCATAAAAAAAAATAGAAGGTGGCCCTTTATAAAAAAAAAATCCCTACGCGGTGCCACGGAGACTGGATTTTCGAACAATTTGAGACTTGGCGCATGCAAATCGGATGAATAGTTTTTTTTTAAATATGTTGCCAACCAGTTTGAAAAACGTAGTTTCGAGAAAAATGGTCGAGAAGGTGGCCCTTTATAAAAAAAAAAAATTCCTACGTGGTGCCATGGAGACTGGATTTTCGAACAGTTTAAGATTTGGCGCATGCAAATCGGATGAATAGTTTTTCTTTAAATATGTTGTCAACCAGGTTGAAAAACGTAGTTTCGAGAAAAATGCGTTCAAAATTTTGCTGGAGGATAATTCAACATACTACCTAAATTTTTTATTCGTCTCTTTTTTTTGTTTCTCGCCGTTAGTCAACTATTCCTGGACCATACAACAGCTCCTTCGGCATCTAGAGACTAATCATTGTTTTCATATTTTGCACGCAGACGACCATCCTGCGTGCTTTTTTCGGCTTCGTGCTCAGCTTCGCATATTCGATTCTCGTCGATGTTTTGAAAACATTGGTAGTGTTTCACCAATTTTTATGTTTAATATCTCCAATCCATTTATGAGACCAATATGACTATTGTTAAAAAGTATTGAAGCAATATTAGCGGCGTTTAGCGTACAGGACTTGCAGTTTACCCAAATTTTAAATCCAAGTCGTGTTTGACTAGATTCGCAAAATTCTATATTACTTCCACACAAATTACATTTCACGTGCTCACTTATTGCTGTAAAAACAGCGATCAAATTTAGCAGCCTGTACCCGACACATGGATTTATTGTAATGGAATCTGGTTAGCCCCTACTCAACTTTCTCGCAGAGCTGCTAACTGTTGGTTTTTCTCTCTCCACTTCATATCTATAGGGTAGACCCGATCATTTCCGTTTCCAATCACCCCTTCTTGTTTTTTCGCCGACGACATGTCCTTTTGATTTTTTATCCATCATGATACACAGAATACACGATACGTATCAAATGATAGATACGAACCGTATGATTGCCGCAAATCAACTGACTTATTCATATCGGATCCTTCTACACTTGGTTAACGGGTTTCTATTCAATTCAGGAACGGGAATTTCCCACCTCTCCACTACTAGCAAATACAATACCTTAATCGAAATATATTCCAAGAATTATGGTTCATAGAGGCGAACAAAGGGTCGCCAGGTAGCAGACCCAGTCGACAGCCGCACATCTGCCGCTCGGCGCGATCGTGCGTTTCGAATGGTTTCACATAAAATGCTGTAAATCCGCCAATTTTACAAATGTCTTTCAAAAATTTGGCGAGAGCATTCTTAACAAATGTATCTTTTAGAAAATTACGAAAAAAAATTTACCGTGGGGTGGGGCTCCATGCCACATGCCACACGATTACGCCGTCACATAAACCCATAAAACGTTTCCAGAACTTTTCTTGTGGCTGGATCGGGTTACTGGAAATTTTCACAATCGTCATCTAATTGCTAGACAAAGGACTATGCGATCCTAAAACAGAATATTTTGACAAAAATCACTGATTCGCTCACCATGGCAAAGTACATTTGCAAACAGGTTATGAAATAATCCCTCGGCTGAGCTAATTACGAATCGAAGAGAAGTCTCTAGCTGAAGTGAAAAATATGTAAGAATAGTTCTGAAAGATACTGTGTAAGTCATTGCTGATTATTGTGACAAAATGTGCATGTATTGCTTGCTCGCACAAATGATGTATTATTTACGCATACGACGCAAGGCTGTCGGTCTATCTAGCGGTAGACAACGGTGTCATATGGAGATGCCGGCGTAGACATTCCTCAGCATGTAGGTATCATTTCTTTTTCAGATGCTACGTGGATATAGTGCCAGTTGTTCGACCTTCATGAGAAGCGGTTAAGGATGTTGAGTCTCAAATCGCAAATGATGATAACATTCAGAAAATTTGGTATGTTTTTGTATGAAGTATTTCAGAAGTCGTGCAAAAATTTCACGACAATTAGGAAGCTCGTTATTGAACAATTAACATTCACAAATTAAATGTTGTCTTATGGAAACTGATGTAACTTTGCGATAAGTTTTTTTTTTGACCTCTCAATTTTGTAATATCTACAATATATTGAAAGCAACGGAAACAAAACGAAGTTTACTGATACATTTTTTTAAATTTCTTTTAAAAATTGTTTTTAACAAAATGTTAATTTTTTAACAACGAGCTTTCTTAATCGTCGTGAAATTTCAACACCCCCTCTTAAATACTTCATACAAAAACATACCAAATTTTCAGAATTTTCTGACCATTTTTTATTTCAACCCTTAAGGAGGTTGAAGTAATGATGATAGAATTCGGAAAATTTGGTATGTTTTTACATGAAGCATTCAGGAGGTCGTGTAAAAATTTCATGACGATTAAGAAGCTATTCATTGACCAATTAACATTAACATTTTTCATAGGGACTCGACATCCTTAAGTTTCGCCAAAAGCAACATAAAACGGCGGAATCGCTGGTGTATAACATCAAAAGAACAAAACCACATGGACGAACTCGATTAGATTCGAGGGTTGATGAACGAAGGTCAAACAGCGCGAAAGAAATGTTCATCGTTCATCATTCATAAATAAATGTACAGATCTTTACGTCAAGATTTTATCATAAAATTAGTGGATAATATACCACACAGCACTTGACGAGGTATTGAAAATAAAGCATGCAGATACTTATCAATAAGTAAGTTTCTACTCCGAAAATAATTTAATCAATTTTGCCTGAAAATACTTGTGTTGAAAGTACTGCACCGAAAGAAAATTCTGCCAAATAAAAAGTTTATTTTGAATAAAAACTCTTTATCGAAATACAAGCTACCAGAAATACAACTGTGCAGATATAAAGCTTTCCTAGCGGACATGGTTCCGAAATGATCGATCTACTTGAAACCACCGTTCTGCATAACCTCGTAATGGCCTGTCGTAAATTTGTCCCCACGGAGACATGTCCGCCAGTAGAGTCGTTTTCAATACGATCTTCATTCCGTATAGTTGACTGCAGGAACTTGTATTCTGGGAGAGTTTTCATTTGGTAGGCTGGTCATTTAGGATGGTCCTTCCTACAACGTTATTTACTGACGGAGTTGTCTTTTGAACCAGCCTTTTTCGCAATGTTATTCTTCAGTCAATTTATTAGTGTAGGCTGTTTTCTGATTTTTCAATCAGAAGAGATAAAAATCATTATTTCATTCCCATATACGAAAGCTTACCTTCATTAGTAGCGGTGTAACCGCATTTTGGGAAGAACATTATTCTTTTTCACAGCGAACGCGTTGACCTCGGCTATATGTTAAAGATAAAGTTAAAACTTCACAGAATTTAAAATGCCTTAGGAATTAAAGTTACTTTATTACTTGAAAATTTTACGCAATGCCCCAATCTTCCCTTGTAGAAGTGACACCATTGGGCCACGACCGCGTTAGGGTACCCATCATATTCACCCTCCAAGCTCACGATAACGATTACGCATTGTCCTAAACCGGTTGATTGACGCATTCCGAGATAGCGAGTGGCCGAGCCTACGACCACTCGACAACAACACCAGGCACGGTGACGAGAGGCGACAGGGCAGCACTGGACGATTGTATTTCGCGCCTCTTTGTCAAGATCATCGTGTAGTACCCCTACTCGCCGCTCGAAAAACCACAGTTCAAAGTCTGGGGACTTTTTTCCCTCAGGTTGCGCCGACCCTGTGTTCTCCCTCATCATATTCATTCTTCTTCTCGTGCTAGAGGAGCACGGTTATCTGCGTAAACAACTGGAAGAAAATGTTGAATTCTTTAAAGGAAAATGGGGCAAAAAGCGTCGTAGGGATTGCGAGGGCTCAAGAAAGTATGAGGAGCGTTCGGAAAATCGAATTAGTCGACTAGAACGTCTTCAGGAGAAGAGACGACACCGACGTAAATACGATTCTCTGTTAAGTTAGGTCCGTGCATGGTGCATCGAAAGGATAAGAAGACACGCTCAGAGAATAGAGAAATGCTAACACAGGCTCTAAACTACTAAGCATTATAAATATATTCTTATTCGCTAAAGGTCGGGAAACGCATTTGTACAGGCTCTAACCTATCAAAGCTTTCGAGAAATATATTCGCTGTCATGCGGGAAAGCTGTCATAAATACTCTAACCTGTCACGGGACGAAATAAAGTTCTACCCGCGGGGATAAATTAGAGCGCTTGCTTAGGCTCTAACCTGCCAAGGGTCGCAAAAAGCTAAAGTTTTGCTTGGATTCGACAGACATACAACTTACGGAAACCGTTTCCGGTGTCCCTCTCCGATTTCGTTCATTTCTGGATACCTTCATCGGAATGTAAGAGATACGGTTTTTTTTTATCGGCGGAAAACCAGTTTCAAGGGGAGAAACTCATCCGCAAAGTAAGGCACCGGTGACTTTTGCTGTTTCGCATAGTTTCAATCACTATATTAGAAGGAAACCAATTCAAGAGCAAAGCTTATAGCGAATAATGGAAAATGCGCCTCTTCCATGGCCGAGAGGGTGAATAGGGGTAACATTATAGAGGTCGAAAGTAAAAAAAATTGTAACTCAAAAGCTTTTTTTCCATCTCGAAGAAACCAATTCGAAATAGCATTTGAATGAGCTTGAAAAACTAGAAGATACGTATTAGAAGATAGTAATATGATGGATAACGTCGGGAGTCGGAAGGTGTACGTACTTAATGTGTTTCAACGTCTTGTACGGCATTCTATAAGCAACTGTGATGCACTATATGTTACGTACGATCCACATTGTGTGAGACAGAAAATTCGACTAGATAAGATAATAATGACCTTGACTTGTTTCTAGATAAAACGAAACATTCTATCGGGAATATTACGACGGTTGTTCGACGTCAACTTTATGCACCTATAACTGCACTGTGTATTCTTTTTCGGGCCAAATAATATTTGGCAAACAAGTTGTTATAATATTTGTTAGGTAGGTTAAAATTCAACATTAAAACGAAAAGCGGTAACCGTTATTTGAAATAGTAAAATTTAAACACAGCATGAATTGTAGAAAGCAAATGGAGGAATGCTTTGTTACCCGAGCAGAAATTGCGCTAGCCTGTCTGAGCCTGCCTAATGTTAGTAACTGATTCGCCCAATTGATATCATACGAACTACCTAGTGGCTACCTCACTGTGAGCTAGTAATATTGTGAACATTTTGTAACCTAGCCGTGGTCTAGCCACTGCCTAAGCGATCGATGATGAACTAGCCAACGCTAGTTACGAACGACAAAGTAAGATTATGTGAAATACATGTAGTACCGTCTAACGATCACCTCACGGCAGGTTAGCTAACTTGAGGCACTTGAGGCATTGAGGCTAACTTGAGGCATTGGTGGGAATGCAAAATTCCCGTGGCTACCTCGCCATGAACAAGCCGATACTATGTAATGGCGCCTATGGGTTTTTTGGCTAGTCAGTATCTAGCCGATTGTGGTTGTAGATATCGCTGCGTTATGGTCAAAATTACACCTAGTGTCTACGTCATACCTATCCCGTCAACTCGAGTTATAGATGGCAGTACGGATAGGAAACAAGATTCAGTGTTGGGTACATCACCGTGAACTAGACAAGACTCCGTAATGGCGGCTATGTGTTCCTTGCATAGTCGCTGTCCCGGCGATTAGGGTTACAGATGTCGCTGCTTTATGATAAAAATTTCACGCAGTGTCTACGCCGTGCCTGCGTAGCCAACTCAAGTTACAGATGGCGTTACGTATAGAAAATGACATTCAGTTGGGTAAATTGCCATAAACTAGGTATGAACTAGGTATGAAACAAACTCAAAATGACAGACGCAAATAAACCACCCTAAAAAATAAACCGAAGCCCAAACAAAACCAACCAACCGAAGTCAAACAAACCAACCCAAACGCAAACAAACCCAAACAACACAGACCCAAAAAAACCAAAACCCACGCAAAACCAACGAACCCAAACCAAACATAACTAACTAACCCAAACCCAAACACAACCAACCAACCCAAACCCAAACAAAATTATACAGATTTCTTTTATGACTACTTGTAAATTATTCTTCCGGATACTTTGTTTAACAATTTAACACAATCTATCCAGACAATTATATATATTTTATTCGTCCGGATACTAGCTTACACGAATCACAATAATATGTACGCCTACTGGAAATATGGCGTGAACTGAGTCGCTATCCGGACGAATAGCATAAGCTTATTCGTCCGATAACTGGACGGGGAGACACCCCGTAAATATTATCTCACGCATATAGCAGGTAGATATCTCTGTGTAGAAATTCACTCGGCATAAACTACTTTGACCCTAGCCGCTGTCTAGATTGACCTAGATAGCATAACTCGCGAGGCGCTAGGTTGTGGCTGGCAAGTTTTCGCTAGCTAGTTTTGGGTACCTCGCCGCTAGATGACGGTAAAGTAGTTTTCCTCGTATGTTTTCTCGCAGTGTTACTTACTTAGCCGCTAGATGGAGAAAACAGATTTTCTCTCGATACATCGAGTCGCCGGTCTGAGTGCATGGCACGGTGGATTATAACCTTTTTTCTTCGTGTGACAGTTTTATCAGACGGAGAAAAATTATTCCTCAAGTAATAATTATTAAAAATTACGGACGAAAAGCGGGAGAAAAAATCCAGTCGAGATAGAGTCCGTAAATACCGAGCTATAAAAGCCGATATAAACGATGCAATCGCAAAACGTTTGCAGAATCAAGAACGCAATGATAAGTGCAATTTTTGATAAAAATTAACATTCATTTGCAAAAAAAATTAATAATCCAACTAGTTTTAGAAAGATACAAACATTGATATGCAATGATAAAATTATATCGACATATTATGCATATATTGGTTTTAAAAAATTTGCTAACAAAAATTAAGATGATTTTTTTATGCGTTACCTTTTCTCGGTGTGCCGAGTAATTTAACTTGAATAATATCATAAATTATAATTATATTTAGTCAATAATTATTGACTAAAATTAATTTTTCATTTTCGAAACCTAAAAAAACTTTTCATTGAAAAAAAAATTAAGCGAAAGCCTTCGAGATACAATATGGCGCGATCACGCACCGTAAAAAAAGCGCTCAACGATTAAAAAGGTATAATCTATAAAAAAGTAATCAACAATACAATAAACAATGAAGTAATAATCAGTACAACAATAACAAAAAAAAATACAAACGCGATCGCGCACCATTAAAAAAGCGATAAATATTTAACAAAAAAAATTACTTCATATGTGATATTATTAATTATAATAATTTCTAACCTACTTATCTTACTTCTTACGTGTATTAATACTCGATATTTATAATATTTAATAAAATTTGTTATTTTTCGAAAGTGATCAGATTTCTTTTAATTTTCTATTCAACCCTAATCAGCGTACCCTATCCAGCGTCGAATTATAAAATAGCTTTCTTTCAAGCTAGCGTCTATCTAAGAGCTATCTAGCACCAAGTTAGAACATCTGGCTAGGCGTTAGATTTCCAAGTGTTACATACAAAGCTAGCGGCGGGCTAGTTTCACTGCCAGCCGCTGGCAAGTAATGGGAAAAAATAGACCGCGGCTAGCTCTACGCGGGCCCCATTTCTACACGGGTCACGAGACAGATTCCGAGTTGGCAGCTACAAGTGGCGACAGAGAGCGAGACGTTCAGATGCAAATTACCACGACGAGGACAGATTTAGTATAGCTTCTTCGGGAAGGAACACGGTTCGCATCCCAACCATCCCTCAAAGGAAGGGGTCTCTTAATAATATCATAGACATAATGATGGAACCAGAGAACAATCCAGTGCCGGCAGAACAGACGTAGGCGTCTGAGGCAGCAAATCTCGATGAGGACAATCTTGATCCACGCAGCGTCTATATTTTGGGCAAGCGCATAAAGGAGGATCAACAATTTGCCGCAAAGATTCGTATTGGTTCTTTGGGAAGAGATCTTGAAAAACAATTTGCCGACCGAGCGAGAAAAAATGGCCAACATAACATCCACCTCTGGAGGAGGCCGTTTTCATCGATCCGCCGGTTATTAATCCGTAACACAACGCAGCCCTTGGTGAAAGTACAGCCAAGAGGGTTCAAAGAATTGTTGTCAAATAAAAGAATTGGAATAGCGAATCAGCAGGGCAATTTGTTTCCGATATCTTTTGGGTTCCTAAACCAAATGGAAAAAACTTTTCATTTTACAGTGGAAGACAGAAAAATAGCGTGCATCACGTCGAAAAAGGCCTCTCTCTTGCAACAGTGGATTTGGAAGATGTCGATTACACAATCTCTATCGCGGAATCGAATCGAAAATTCTTGAGATTTTATTTTAACCGTCAATTACATGAGTTTGTATGTTTACCATTTGGTCTGGCCACTGCACGTTACTCCTTCACTAAGTGCCTCAAGCCTATCGTAACAGAGCAACATAAGAAGGGCTTTATTTTGTTAGTGTACTTGGATGATATCGTAATAATTGGAAACGCTTTTTGAGAGTGTGGAAAATCGTACAAAAAGTTTGCATAAGCTTGCGGAGGCTGGATTTTATTTTAAATGAGAAAAAACGGAAACTATTATCGATCAAGAGGTGCAGGTTCTCGGGCTTTATTTTTTATTCTGAAAAGATAGTTCTAGAACTTTCAGAGGACAAGAGGAGTAGAGTGGAAAGTCTGGTTCGAAGCTATCAACGAAGGACATCATGTAAGATTCGCAAGTTTGCGGAGTTCGTGAGTATACTCATGGTGTATTGTCTGGCAATAAGATACGGTCTGGGGCACACTAAGATATTCGAAAGAACTCGATATCTGGCTCTGGACAAGAATTCTGGCTGTTTCGAGGGCGTGAGAAAGATCCCGGGCTCATCACAATTAGAATTTGCCTGGTGGTTAAAAGCCATACATTCGCCCTACAGCTCATTCAAGACGAAAAAATGTAGGTATGACATTTTATATCCTCACTGAATCCTCCCAGATGTACGCCAATGAGAGGCCACATTCTCGAGCCGTCAGGGTGTGGATTTAGAAGACTTCCTATTCCTCATCGACGAGGGGCGCGTCCTAGCTCGTATATACGACGAGGACCTGCTCCAAACGCTCTCGTTCTGCCTCAAGGGCATCGCGCGGATTTGGTACCGCCAAGCCCGAGGCACGTTGTCGAGTTGGCCGACCGCGAAAGCCGCGTTTCGCGAACGCTTCGCGGACCCCGACTATCAAATCGCCTCGCGCGAGGAGATCTCGTGCCGGACCCACGACGAGTCCGAGTCCGCTCTCGTTTATTTGAGTTGTATGAGCGGCCTCTTCTCCCGTTCGGACCCAGCCTGGATGAAGCGGGAATAGGTGCGCTATGCACACCACAATATGCTCCCGTCCTACAGTCGGGTGATTTCTTTGCAGGACCACTGGGCGATAAAGGACTGCGAGCGTCCGCCGCTCGTCAGGAGCAAATCTTGAAGAGCATGAGCACGCGATGCGTACCGCCGAAACCAGAGGGCTCCCTTTGTCCGACGTACGCGCATCGAGAACCGCGGTAGGCGCCACGCGTTCCCCGCCGCTCTTACCTGTACCTCATGCAGAACCCCGCCGCGATGGCTTCCGAAGCGTCCTCCTCTTGCGAGGAGGAAACTCCTGAAACGCTCGAAGTTTTGTTGTCCCCGCGTAACAAGCGGGCGTCAGTTCCCGAAAAAGGAACGCGCGAGCGGAGCCCCTCGCGGCCTTCGCCGGCGCGCCGCTCATTCTCGAAAGCGCCTAAGGATCTGCTCCCGAAGGACATGTTGGACAAAACCGCGTCCCCATTACCGAGTGGCCCTGTAACGGCCACCCAGCTACCGAGAAGCCCGACAACCCCAGTTGCTAGAACTGCGGCAAAACGGAGCATCACCATCGAGAATGCTCTGATCCCCGTCGTCGCTTCTGCTACCGTTGCGGCCTGTCGGGTACGTCCACGACCCGCTGCCCCTTTTGCAACCGGGGAAACGGGTGAGGAGGCGAGTGAGGAAGTCTCTGCCTCCCGTGACGAGCCTCAGCGGCAGTAATTTCTCGAGGTTCCCGGGTAGCGAGGCCACGTTGACAGGCTACCAAACGCAAGAAAAGGCGTAGGCGATCGCTACGAAGTCGAACAGCTACCGATACGACCCTCCCAGAACAAGATTCTCCTCTCGAAGCGGTTGTCGTAAGTTCGGCTTCCGACTAGAGCACTATCGCGTTCCGGGTTGAACCGCTTTTAGGCGGAAAACCCGTCCTAGCTCTCGTGGACTCTGACGCAACCAAGACCTTTATCGGCCCATTCTCATCGAATGGGTAGCAGCTCTCGGCACAGAAACGATTAAGATCCCACCGCGATACGTCGTGGTCACAAATGGTCAGGTCGAAAATGTGCAGCTGGCTTCCCGAGTGCCTTTGACCTTAAATGGCCGCCCAGTCATGGTTCTCGTGCATCACCTGCACTTGCTCTCAGAAGATCTAATTCTGGGATTAGATAGATTGCGGACGGCCCGGATGGTGCTGAATTTCTACAGTGAGTCCTGGTGATCCCGTGGCGCCACACAAACCCTGTACACGTTCACCCCGGAAGTCGGCCCCTCCACATCACCACGTGTTGTGGGTTGTGCTTGCCGGATCCCGAGGAGGCGGCTCGTCTTGACCAGCTCCTCAATGCTCACGTACCGCAAACCCCGGCTGAGTCGGTGGTCACCTCGCTCGTTGCTCACAGCATCGACGTGGCTGACAGCCCCCCGGTGAAGCAGCAGCCATATTCCGTTACTCCGGTTATCCGCGACATTATGTGGGCGGAGGTGGATCGGATGCTCTCGACTGACGTAATCGAACCGCCAAGTAGTGACTGGGCTAGCCCAGTATTCGGAAAATAAAGAGCCATTTGTCCAGTTGCAACTGTCAGATCTATATCGAACGAACTAAGGTGATTAGAGGAACGTGTCGGGAGGAGGGAAGAGGCGCGCAAATACAATTGTACGATTAAACGAACTTACCTCGACGTGATGTTCGACCGTAATTGTGAGTAGCACCTTTTCCGAAAGATCAGAGTCCCTATATAAGCTACATACTGCAAGGCCCATCTCCAGGTCAAATTGTGGCTACACTTTGAAGTATGAATATGTCAGAGGAGAAAACAGGGTCGGTGCACCATAAGGGAAAACAGTCCCCAGACTTTGAACACTTTTATGGTTTTTCTGGCGGCGAGTACGGGTACTGCACGATGATCTTTCGGAAGAGGCGCTTTCGATTACGATAGAACATCACTTACAGATAAGTTCGTTTAATTTCTCTCCGTGTTAGCTACGGAATTGTACAACAAAAAGGACTGGGCCTCTGGCGTTCGTGGTAATGGTATTGAGTTCTTTACGCCGTAACGCCGTATAGCCGATGCTGTTTGAGGCCTTATATACGCGAAAAATTTCAAATTTTTTTTTTAATTTCTGTTTCCGTTAGCCTGAACGGTTAGGAATATTTCAAGTTTTACAGAATTGAAAAGTTCCAAAAATTGCTAAAGTTACAGCATTTTGAGCGTAACATTTTATATTTTCTTGGAAGCAGGCAGGTGGCAGCGGTAACCGGGCGCTCTATACAGAGATACGTGTGCTGGATCGGCAACTACCCTTGTCTATTGTTCACTTATTATCCCTACATAGAATCGTGTAATGGTAAAGGTAACGGGTTTTGTCGGTTTGGTCTACGATAAAAGCGACGGTTTTTTTTCGGTTCGGCACAAGCATAAAAGGAGAAGGAAGTAAAATGATTTAGTCCGAATTGAGATATTGTAGAGGCAAGACAAAATTGTCAGCTGAAACAGTAATATTATATTTTAAGATGAGTGATTGTGAAGAAACCCACACTAGTTTAGATAGGAAGGGTTCACGATTCATGGGAGGACGCCCAGGCATTCGTGAAAAACGTCTTTTTCACGGCAATCAGTAAACGAAAAAATCGGAATCCGAACTCAACACAAATGCGTCTGCAGAAAAATTTAAACTTTCAACAGCACTCGATGTAGATATTGAGCGCGCACATCGCTACGTAATCGTAAATTTTCTATCCGTGTTCACTGCAATTGCTTCTCGGCGTAAAGTGCAGAACTTGTAACAGTGACATCAAGTTCTCTGAAACACGAGCTGGAGGATTGGACTTTACCTTAGTTATCAAGTCTGAGAAGTACGAGCAGAAGGAGATAAGTTCGAGTCCTTCACCTAAAAGTTATTGTTACGAAGTCAATAGCAGCTTCACGTTGGCTATGCGAATATTAGGTGTTGGATTGACGGAATGAACATTTTCTAGGGTATTATGAATCTCCCAAAATGGTTCAGTCAAACGCTCTACGACAAAATTACCAAACAAATCCGAGATGCAGCCAAAGAAGTTGCAGATTCGTCTATGCGAATGGCAGCTGACGAAGAAAAAAAATAACGGCAGAAAACGAGAGTACCAAAGACGCTAATGGAATCGCCGTCGCCGGGCATGGTTCTTGGAGAAAAAGACGTTTTTGTCTGGGAAAGTTGTCGGCATTATCGTCAATTCGTCATTTTGTAAGGCCTACCAATCGTGGAATGAAAAAAGGGAACAGAAGAATATGAAGAATGGTACGCAGAACATGAAGATAAATGCACAAGGAACCACAGAGGAAGTTCTGGAAAGATGGAGGTAGATGGAAGGGTTAAAATCTTCAGCAGACCTGAAGATTTACACGATACAAAATATTTGTATTATGTTGGAGATGGCGATGCAAAAACATTCAAGAGCATAACAGAAGCCCATCTTTATGGAGAGAACATTATGATACGTAAACGAGTATACATTGGTCATGTTCAAAAACGAATTCGCAGCAGACTCCGCAACGTCAAGAAACAAACAAAAGGTCTCGAAGGAAGAGGCAAATTGAGTGTAAAATTGATTAACGAATTGACAGTGTTTTATGGATTGGCTGTGGGAAATAATTGCACGTCTATCGATGACATCAAGAAAGGAATCTGGGCAACATATTATCACAAGTGCTCAACCGATGAAAATCCTCAGGATGCCAACTGTCCTTATGGCAAAGAAAGTTGATGCACGTGGCGACAAGCCGAAGCCGCAAACACGCTCGACTCATATACCCATAAGCCTGCACTTGATAAAACTGTGACCGAAGCGATCAAACCAGTGTATGAAGCACATTCAGTAACGACGATTTACTGAAGAGATGTATAAGAGGCTTCACACAAAATAAGAACGAGTGTTTGAATTTTAAGATTTGGAAAATTGCTACGTAAAATTCATGGAGTGGTTTAACGATTATTGAAATCGCCGCATATATTACAGCTAGCACTTTTAACGACGGAACAGTCGCCTTTCTCCGAATTAAGAAAAACCTTGGTATTACGATTGGGCCGAACGCGATGGAGACTTGCGAATATCTGGACGAATTATGCCTTACTGCCACTGGAATTCAATCTGAAAAGGCAACAAACGAAACAAGGATTGCCGCCAAAAACGACAAAAAAACATGCTGGAGACGTTTTTGATGCCGAGGAACGCCCCACATATACCGCAGGATGCTATTAAATAAGGTAAGATTGCATTTATAATAGATACCGCGCGGCGCGCCCATCCGCCAACTTCAAAGCCGTTTTTCCACGACTAACTTTTTTTAACCTTGCGAACGTTCTACATCTTGAACGAAGGTTCAGATCGCTTAGAAATGTGCACAACACATTCTTAAGGAAGCTTTCCAGTGTGACAGCCCGAAAAATCGCTGTTTTTCGCGATTTTTTTTTTTTAAAGAAAAAGTAATCTCATCGGTCTGGTTTTTTTTTGTATATTAATTGGGTATTGAAGAATACAAAACAATTTTTTAAAGATCGATTTATTTATTAATTAATATCTATAAAAATGATGAAACAATTGTTGCAGAAAATGCACTTGGATGTGGTGTCCACGTTGGGGGTCACAATTTTGATCTGTAACAAAAAACACAAAAAGATTATTGATCGGTATATAATTGGCTTTCGTGCTATGGAGGCTTTTTTTTTTTTTTTTTGCAAAAATGGCGCCGGTTTGAACAAAAAGTATCGATTTTAGCATTTTTTTTGGCAGTTTTTTTTACAAAAAAATAGGAAGATGTCAAAAAAAAAAAAAGCTTCCATAGCACGATAAACAATGACGTTAAGAATATTGTGTAAAAAATTCAACTCGATAGCTTTAAAACTCTGCCCTCCAGGTTGGACACCGTTCTGAAAAATGCTGTTTCGAGAAAAACGCGTTCAAAGTTTCGCTGTAGCTGTAGCGCTCCGTTGCCTTCTTCCAAGAAATCCTGTACAGTAACCGAAATAATCTGAATTTCGGCATGAAAATTTCAGGGAATATTCGGAAGAGTGTATACTATTCGATAGAGCAAAAAAAAAAAAATCGATTTTTTGAAAATTTCACACTGGAAAGCTCCCTTAATATCATCACTTATCGTGTGAACTACAGAAACAAAAATTTCAATTACCCAAAAAAATATAAAAAATAAAATGCCGACAGAAAATTAAGTAAAAAATTTTAAGTTTCGAACTTTTATTATAATAATAAAAAAAAATTTTTTTCCTGGTTCACACTGAAAATACATTCATTATACAATTATAAATATGTTCATTTTTTTCAGACACCCACATCGATGCCGAGAACTTGCACCATCAACGCGCGCGCAATAAAAATACATTGCTTTATTATGTTATATCTCCGCCAATTGTGAAATATGTCTGATTTTTTTTTACATATACTTAATAACAAAAGCATTAATAATGTTTTTTGGCGCATGGTACCGAAAGTCACATACAGCACCCGCTATATTATGAAAACTGCTTTTTACATTTGAGCCTATATTTCATCTCCCGGTTTAATCAGACTGAACAAAATTCCCAAAATACAGTCTCTTTTTTGCTCGTCTGCCCTCAGTTAAGGCCTTAATAATTATTACAAGATCGTGTTGCAAGTGTTTCACAGACAATTTCCCAGGGTTGGTTTAATTATTCCGTTTTTAATCCTCACTCGGATTTCACTCGCAATCTTTAATTGCAATGTAATTTTAGTAATGGATGCACAGCTGATTTATGTTCGCCTTTAAAATATTCGGTATACAGATTATAGGTATACAATGATTTTAGGGCTTTCCAGAAAAGTAATGAGCATGAAAGTTTTCGGTTCCTGCAGAGGAAAAATTACGGAATCAGACCTATTGTGCACTGCATAAACACTTTCTTTTAGATTTTTAGATATGGCTGCTGAGAAATGATTTCATTGAAATAGTTCATAACGCCGTTATGTAGAAAAAAAGTATACGCTACATACTTGAATACACAAATTATTATAGATTTGAGAAAAAACAAAGACGCTATGCGCAGTCAAACGAAAACAAAAGGCATTTATATATAATAATTATTGGATTGTCGAATTTCTTTATAGTAATTTCGATACGTGATATTTTTTTTATAATCTAAGTAAGGTTCATGATCTCTTGTGTGTTCCAAATGCAGAGAAGAAGTTTATGTCCGGAGGTTGTCAAATATATTTTAAACAAATGAAAAGGACTCAAAGTATTGCCTCGAGATCATTGAAAAAAAGTCATACTTTATTTTTTTTAACGCAAGAACATCTGAATTTGTTCGACTTGCTGTGTACTGACACTTACGAGAGACTACGTGGGGTGTAGTCGGGCTTATCACGACCAATGATCTTGGTACGGAGCTCTGACAAAGCCTTGGGTTACTTTAATATCGCCGTTTTGTATTATAATTAGGAACTGTATAATAACAAGAGTCTCTTCAGAAAGATAATTACAACAGTCGTCGTTTCTATATTGTTTCTTCCAATTATAATTAGGAAGCATAATATAAAGCGTCCGCATACCCAGTTGTACGAAAGGGACTTGCGCAAAAATCCCTAACCATCGCTGAAACGATTTTCTTATGAACGACGGGCTACCAAAAGTTTTTCTCTGCTGCAATTGAGTTTACTACAGTGAATCTTTTCCTTGCTAAATAATATGATGAAGTTCCCACAGGAAGAAAAAGAGCGAGAGCCAGAGAGAGCGATAAAAGGTTTGAATGATATTGAACCCCGTTATTGAAAAAAAAGATCACTTGGCCAGGAAATTGATTGTTAACGCATGAGATGTGCGCGAAAAATCACCCTCGAAAGAAGGAACGGCAAATTGGTCAAGTAAACTCGCATGGGTAGACTTCTCTTCCAAATGGTCGATCAAGTTCATTTTGGCTGACTTTGCATCGTATCATCACTTCTGGTTGACCCTATAACTCATCAACTCTCACGATGTATTAACCGATTATAAATCATCACAGTTCATTACGAAATTATCCTGAACAGCCAAATTTGCTGCTTCATATAAAGAATATTATTAATTAGAAATACCAGAGATGAAAATAAATGGTACGATTCTGCTCCTTGATTCAAGGCTTAAGTCCATTCCAGCATCGACTAACGAATTGCTATTTGAATTAAAATTCCACAAAACATGCCCAATTTCATTGCAATTAATCGAAACAACCTCATGTCAAATGGGCAGGCTGATGTATCACAGCCAATGCAATAAAGTCTGAAAGTTTTTCTCCGTCAGGTAAATATAAAAGGAGCAAGCCATGGATTATAAACAACTTAGGTGACATTTAACGTTACGCTCCAACTAATTTATTATTCGAAGAGGATAAACAAGAATTGTGGGCTGTTATGGAAAAACGTAATTATTAATATCAAAGTAATGGTGATTTCGTCATATCTGTAGTAAGAATATGCATATAAATATAGGTGAATATACACAAAAATCGTAGAGAACGCAAGTCAGCTAAATTTATTGTCCAAAGCAAATCCCCATTAATATTTATTTCCCTAACATTCTCACATATTATCTCATCTTTTTTATACGTTATTTAAAGAACATCAACATTCTATTGCAAGAATAATAAGAAGCCACAGTAACTAAAGGAGAGCTTTATATCATAGGAACGTCGCCTATTCGATATCGCTTTAAATGTCAGAAACGTGGTTTGACGTGGATCTTCGAACGAAAATTACCGTCGCCCTTTCCACTTTGCATCTCTAAGAGTAGAATTTTTTGTCATGCATTTTGCATGAAGAAAATCGCACGGCTCTGTCAATACCAGTACCGTGATCGAAAATGGTTTCTAGGAGGGTGCGATTTGAATAAGGACCCACCACTATGCGGAGGGTGAAAATGGTTGCTGATTCGAAGCGCCTCAGGCCTGTGGCTCAAGCGAGCTGTAACAAATAAATTTACTGTCTACGGCTATGGCCCTCGGGAGTTTACTTTTTCGCTCACTGCGCTATCACTGTGGATCTTCGTTCATTTGCCGTTCTCCGTCATAAAAACCTACCCAACCACACCCACCCACCCACCCACACACACACACACACACGCGCGCGCGCATACACACGCATATGCACCCAGTTGATCACTTGATTTTACATGAAAACCTTTGAAATGTAACGAATGGAAAAAGAATTTTTGTCGTTGCGCCGTTTAATATTCAGTTTCACTCCTGGGCCGAGAATTTTATTTTCTCTTCATCGGTACTACATCATGTGATTTATGTTAATTCACAGCGCTTCTGCCATCACATTTTCCTGCTACCCCACATATGACCCAACATGCAATCGTTACATCGCCAGAGTGAAGGTTTCTTCGTGGTAAAAACAATTGATTTTGCCCACCTAATAATTTATGGCTGGCCAACTTCAACGTGTCGGTCTATAATATTATCCACGTGAAAGTAAACCATCTAGTTAATTATTTATAATAATTGGTTAAACATATAATTGCATATATTGATGCAAAGCTTCACGTTTTTCCCCATGATGTACCGTAAAATGGGACTACTTTGACATTCGGGGTAACTTTGACAATTTTTGGGGCTACTTTGACAGAGCGCCGAAATACGGTTTAAATGCGTGTACAGCGAGCCGGCGTAACCTTCTGTGGCGGGCGGCGGGTGCGCGGAATAAACTCGAACAACAATTTGTTGTTCAAGTTTATTATAATGTTACTCAAGTTGGTTTTGATCTCAATGACAATAATACGACTCATCAAATGCCTATAATAGTACCCCAAGTACTTGATATTTTTATGTAAAATATTTTCTTAAAGAAGGGCACTACTGTAACTGGTCATTTTCGAACGTTTTCTTTGAAATTTTTTTCACGAAAGGAATAAAATGCGTGGTTAAAAGAACTTTTAGGTTTCATAAGGTATATATTGAACTATGTAAAAAAAATTAATGGTCAAAAGAATAGAAAATGGCGGGGCACGAGTCCCTATAATACTACCCGAGGAGAAATATTGTCAGGCTGGCCTGATATTTGATCCGGGTTTTATCACGTTGTAGCACGGAGGCGTTACTGAAGGTATGCCTCAATTTGCCTGATCTAGTTGGTGTCAGGTGATAGTCAGGTAACTGGATGTTCTGTTTCTTCCAGTTGCCTGATCCAGCTAGCTTCAGGCGATGATCAAGTAAGTGGACTTACGGCTTGCATAAATTGGCCTAATCAGACTACCTTCAAGCGATGGTCAGACAACCGGACTTACGGTTTGATTCAATTTGCCTGATCTGGCTAGCTTCAAGGAATCATTAAGTAACTGGACCTATATTCAGTTTGGCGCCTTTTGCACGCCTAACTTCTTATCTAACACCAGATGAAATATATCTATTAGCATACGGTAGCTAGGTCTTTCGCAAGACGGATTTTGGCACGCTGAAAAAAAATGGTTATTCAGTAGCAAAGAGTTTTTAGTAACCGGTCATCGTTGCTGCAGAAAAAGAAACACGATGAAGTATTCACGGGGGGTTTATTCGTACAAGTCATATCTGGAATTCTTCATTTGTATCAGGTGGATATCGTGTATTGTTAATTCATTATATAGATTATTCTCCCAAAATAATCACTTTGTAAGACAACGACATTTAAAAGAAAAAATATTTAATTTTTTCATTTAAAGATTGTAATTGACGGTAGTTCTAATCGATAAAATATAATTCCTTATGGATCACAATGATTTTTCAGTTTTGAGAGATTTATCATGATCGAAATAAATAATTGGGCCAGAGGTATGATGCACACCTTTTGCGGTTTAGTCTTCATTAGTTTATTAATATCTTCATCTTTGAATATTGATCTCTCTCTCTTTTTGTTTTAACTTCCCTCTTCCCGCAGGATTCTGTTTGCCTTTTGTATCTCCATGTTTCAGCTGCTCGTTTAATCTCTTCTAAGAGAATCATTATTATGTAACCTCGTGCATATTCACACATGCGTAACCAAGATGGTGTCATTTCTCTGGCGCATCGATCAGATCCCTGGATGTCACATGTCAGGAGAAACCTAGAGGTATGATTGCCTGAGGGATGACGATTCGAACGGGTTTCTCTGCACAGCGCGGCATGCTACGTTTTTCTAACCCCAAATCTGGCGGCGGTAGGTGTAAAATAGTGCCACTCGATCAGGGAAAGAGTGACTTATTCATTTTTAAAGAAATACAGTTAAGAATGACCAGTTGAATGACGTCCCCGCCTGTGATGCGATTTCATAACACACAAGATCTGTAAAAAAAAGCGTAAGCTACAAAAATTAATGACAGCCTCTTCAGAAAAGTAGATCCAGACGGTACTGCTTTCGGAAGCATGATCAACTAGTGCCACCCGTAACACAATATATAACCTGATTTCCAGGTTTCCAGAGGAATGATTAAGAGAAACGATTTGAAACTTTCGTTATTTATTATGAGATTCCTGTACTGTATTATTCTTTTTTTCTCAGCGAGCGCTTTTTTCGGAGGTTTTTGAACGTTCAGTACTTTTTCAGCTGACTAGTGTATATGAACCGAGATAGTTAAACTCCAGAGGAATTATTTTCGTAGTCAAAATATAGAAATAAAGAATAACGACCATTTTTTTGCCAAATCTGGAAGATTTCTAAATATTTCAAACTGTTATATTTTTTAAAAAACGTACAAAGTCATCGGATAGCAGCTATCAAAAACGTCAGCTTACATGCAAAATAATCATTCCGAAAGGATGGCCCATTTAAATCACCAGTTTATTAACTTATATTGTCTTTACCAATAAAGTAAAATACACTTACCGCATATTGAGATGGAACAAATTATAGGTATGATAGAAAACAAGTTTAAAAATCATTACAATCGTCGTTTTAGATTTTATAATAAAATCTTTGTGTTCATTTGACTCATACTTGTTGTGCTGAAACTTTTTGAATATGATTTTTCTTGTTCGCAATTGAGTGGAACTTTGTAGAGCAACATTGTTGTTTAACGCACAGATTAGAAGAATAACATATGTATCTATGTGAATTGAAAAGTGTCTCTTCTAGTCATTAGTTTTTACATATCAAGTCCTTGTTATTTTGTTGGTTCTTTATGTGCTGCATATACTGTGGGCTTTTAAAAGTATACTAGGAATATTCATTCTATCGATAGCATTGTTAATTTTCTTTAAGCGTGAAATTTTCATCGGCTGGAAGGGTCCTTTTTATTCGTCGTTTATATTCTTTGTTGATTAATTCGAGTTTGGGATTGTATATGTCAGCATCTATTTGAGTGAATTGAATGAAACCATTTTTTTATCGGAGAGTATAAAAGTTTCTGGCGAAATACAGCTTTGAATAGTTTTACGAGACTCCATATGAGGACCGAATAGCGCAAACGGGCTATTTGGCGCAGTGCTCGTTTTCTATATTTTCTAAGTTTTCTATGTGTATATGTGTATATGTGTGTGTGTATATATATATATATATGTATATACTAGGTGCGTAACTAAGTTTCCGGGTTTTTTTGACCAATAAAAAATAGAAAATTTCAAAACAAATACAAACAATGGTCCATTCGAAGTATTGCCCCTCGCTATTTACACATCTTTGCCATCTCTCTGGCAATACATAAATACCGTGACGATAAAAAGACGCGTCTTTGGACTGAAACCATTCGTCCAACCAATTTTGTACTACATCGTAATTGGCCAAGTGTAGCCCACCCAAGCCATGCGCCATCGACCGGAACAAGTGATAGTCTGAAGGGGCCAGGTTTGGCGAATACGGCGGGTGCGGTAGCAGATCCCATTTCAGTGTTATCATGGTATCCTAGACGATAGAACTGCGATGGCATGGAGCGTTGTCGTGCTGCGATATCACACGTTCGTATCTCGTGTCCCATTCTGGCCGTTTTTCGAGCAATGCGTGGTTAAAATTGATTAGTTGTTGTCGGTAGCGATGCCCATTGTCAGTTTCGCCCGGTTTCAGCAGCTCATAGTACACGATTCCTTTCTGGTCCCACCAAACGCAGAGCATTGTCTTTCTCCGAAGCGGTTTGGCCGTGCCGTCGATGTTGACGCTTCGCCGAGTGATAGCCACGAGTTTCTGCGTTTGGGATTCTCGAAATATATCCATTTTTCATCGCCAGTAACAATTCGATGCAGGAAACTCTTTCTGTTCTGCCGCAAAAGCAAAATTTCTGAAGTGGCTTCCCGCTTCCCGAAAATGCTGTTTATTTGGCACAAACTTTGACATTTTCGAGGTTAGCAAAAGATCGTTGTGTTGCGATATTTGTTTATATTACGACTGGGTATTCTTAACAGATGTCCAAACTATAAAGACACCCAATGTCAGACCTGTATGCCGACTACATGTATCGCTAGCGCCATCCATGTGTGAAACCCGGGAACTTAGTTGCGCACCTAGTATCATTTCTGTCAATAAATATTGTGTAATCGACTCAGCCCGACTACTTTAAGGACAGACCCTGTATATATATATGCGTGCGTGTTGTGCGTATGAGTGCGTGCGTGCGTGCATGCATATGTGTGCGCGCGCGCGCGCGTGTGTGTGTGTGTGTGTGGCGAACGATGCACACTGCTAAATTTAGCGACCATAGCACGCCTCATGGCATGCGCTCACTCTGAACAAGAGCGGTGAAACATTGTTGCATTGAGCATTGTATGGACAAATGGGCTCGGATCGATTTCTCGGTTGGATGACTCATCTGTCGAAATCTAAATACAGTCGAAGTTTCTAACAAACGGGGTTGTTAGACACTCGTCCTGTGGAAGGGTGGTGACATTTTACCATCCTTTTTTAATTCACTTACACAAATAAGCTTGAACGCGGATTATATTCTCGATGGTCCTTATCGTCGATGTGTTTGCTTTCGGCCAAATGTTCAAGCAAACGAGATCGCCCAAGACTCACTCTGCGAAAGAGTGGTACAATTTTACAAGCAATACCTATTGTTTCAACATATACCTTCAGAATTTTTCCACCCTGCCGGAGTTCACCATCGGCAGATTCTCAGAGCATCGAATTTTCAAGCAATGGACATAGCTAGTCTCGCTCTACGGAAGAGTGGTGAAATTTTGCGATCGCGAATCGTTTAAACAAATGGGCTCGGCTTGATTTCTTTTTTCGACGACGATAATCAGTGGAAATCTGAAAATACGGTTGAACTCTCTAGCAACCGGGGTTGCTAGAGATTAGTCCTGTATAAGGATCGTGACTCACGCTGCGCAAGAGTGGTACAATTTTACATGGAATTCTTATTGTTTGAATAAATATGTTCGGCATTCTTTCTCTCTGCCGGGCTTTTTCTTCGGCAGGTTTTCCGAGGCTAGAATGTAGAACAGAATAGAATACTTGCGGAAATAGAATTTTCTGCAAGACAGTGGCAAAATTTCACAACGCTTGCCTATGGTTTAAACAAATACGTTCGGCATTTTTTCTCTCGACCGAGATTTAACTTCGGGAAGTTCTCCGCGGCTCGAATTTCCTAACAGTGGAGATCGCTAGAGTCTCGATTCATAAAAAACGGTGAAATTTTGCGATCGTGAATTGTTTATTCAATTGGGTGCGACGCGGTTTCATTTTTCGACGACGGTTATCGGAAGTTTTCTGATAACGGTCGTACTTTCTAGCAAATGGGGTTGGTAGAGACTCGTCCGGTGGATGACTCATGACATTTGACCAGTCTTGTTTAATTAATTTAAATAATTAAGCTCAAGCACGACTTATATTCTCGATGGAGCTTATCATAGATGTATTCGATTTTAACTTCATTCTCGAGTGAACGAAATCGCCCGAGACCTACCTTGCGAAAGAATGGTAAAATTTTGCAAGTAATTCCTATTGCTTAAACAAACATGTTAGGCTATCAGACAAAAGTAAATCGTTGAGTCGTTTCATCCCGCTAAAGCACTACCGCTTTCTTAAAAATCGTGGAAAAAATGTTGCAAAGATACTTCAAGATATGTAGAACACAAGCCACTCAAAGGAATTTCAATTCGACCCTTGAAAAAATTGTGGACGTTTACAATAAGACCAATGCTCGGGACGGCAATCGGAACCCTACCGATGGTACCTAACGATAAGCCCAATGTTCATCCGGTCTTGCACCCCGGCGAGGATCCTATGGTAGAATTGTACATCGGCGTATCACTGACTGCCAAACTTGGGTCAACTTCGGCTTCAAACTGTACCCAACACTTGGTAGCCGACACCAAACCCGTACGTAAGCTGCTTCTTTTAACCAATACCTAGCCTACGTTGAATATTGGCATTTAAAAAATTACCAGCGTTGGTCCAGTAATGAGTTTTCTATTAATGCCGCCATTGGTCGCCTAATTTCCAGCCAAATTCTGGCCCAATTTTATTATCATTGCTAACCCTAGGCTCGTAAAAATTGTGTAATGAGGGAGCGCCCTGAAATGCGGAGGCCCGATCGTGTTTTTCAACAATATCGATTTTTTTCTCCACTAGGCGGACGGAGAACGCATTTATTGAGTTCATTTTTAGTCGCAAATATGTCGTCATGGCTACCGTATCAAAATAAAGATGAACGTGAAGCGCATAAAATTATCAGAAAGAGCTTTTGACGAAGACAAAAAGACAGTGGCACTGCCAATGGTCTATTAAATACAACGGCACCAGGAAGAGAGAATGACGAATTCCGAGATAATGTACAAATTTGAGATGATCAAACTGAAGTTCCATGAAATGAACAAGAATCGGAATGTGACGAATGTTATAGTGTACAGTGGAGTTGGAAGTGAAAATAACAGTGATATTGATATTCAAGATTCACGTGCTGGCTGCGAAAACCAATCAACCAAAAACGACACATTAATATTTCTCACTTCAAAACACGCCGAATAGAAACTTTGAGTAATGTCTTAACGGATTTTTTACGTTTCCTTTGATATGAAAGCTACGCAAACTTACCGCAAACTGCGGAAACGTTATTAGGCAATTTTCGCTCTCAAAATTTACGCTTAATGCCTAGTAAAAGAGGAACATACGGAAGCTTCGTGTACATTCGTATAGAAAAACAATTAAAAAAGGGAATATCGCCAAACATTTACAACGAAACCAAAATGAGTGTCTTTCTAACTGTCGATGGTGTTCAAACCTATCACAGCTCGCGGAGAAAACGTTAGCCGATTATTATGGAAGTTCATTACATAAACTACGACAGTGTACAGTGTATTGTCGCGATGTATTCGGGCGATTCGAAGCCGCATACAGCAACAGTCTTTATTCCTGAGTTCGTTTGCGATGTAGAAGTTTTAATAAAACAAGGTGTCTTTTCTGACGTTACAAAATACGCCTTCGGACTCATTGCGATTAGTCGTGACAATACAGCATGATCGTTTCTCAAACGCTGTAAGGGACACATTGGTGTTCACGCGTATGAAAGATACGTTATAACGGGTATCACTGAGTGCAAAAAAAGAGTGTGCCGGAAGATTGATTCTTCAAAGAGTATAAAAAAATCGTTTCGCTTGGATACAGATGAAAATCATGACTTACCAGATCCCATTTCGCCATTGCACAGTGTTTTAAAGTCTCGAAAAATGTGACAAAATCTAAAAAGTTCGATATTTTTTTTCAGTAACATCACTCTTCAGAAATATCACTAATATTGTATTTTTCCTAATCGACTTTGTTATTCTCATTAAAAAATCAATGTTCCTCCTCATATACTTTGCAATGAAAAATAAAAAACCCACCGTTATGAAATGTTTTATTGGAGAAAAAGAAAATAATTTTTAAAAAATGGAAATAATTTTTAAAAATAATGTACGGATGAGAAACGTTTTGAATAATTGATGGGATAACAAAGAAAAAAAATAAAATCCGAAGGTGGAATCGAACGCGAGACCTCCGGCACAAAAGACCGAGCCCGAACCGTTTAGACTAAACGGCGGCTCGACAAATGCTTGACATTTTAAACTCACATGGCGCCTAAGATACTTTGAATCGATTTTTCTCGGAATTTCCCGAGTAGTGCGTCCTACTACTTTAACCACGTGAGGAGCTAGGGGTCCTCTTACACCACAAAAAAATTTGGTCAAATCCCCGACCCCACGGTCGTGCCGTCTCCTTGTTAGAGGTAAGTACGCTCACCACTATACCATCACACTGCACCGGTTGGGCACTTTAAAGTATGAAATGCGGAATATTTTCACCAAAAGATTATTTAAAAGGATATACCGGTGTGACACTTTCAAAAAATCATTTTTTATGCCTTTTTCGACAGTGTATACTTTCACGAATATCCTGTAAAATTTCAAGGCCATATCTCTAATACTCCCCGGATAGCAGCCTTCTAAAGAGCAACCGTTCGTAGGTATAAAATCGATGTTTAAATCTTTAAAGGCGTTTTTCTGGAAATGACATTTTTCATATTTGCTGACATTGTAACTCAAACAGCAATTATCCGATTGACTTGAAATTTTAACTGAGTACTCTTGAATATATTTGATCTACAACGACGTAGGATATTTTTGATTGGATGAAAATTGACGATTTGGAATTGAAAAAACGACCATTTTATAGGTAAGAAAACAGACTTTTTTTCATAACTACGCTATTTTGTTAGATTTTTATATTATTCGCAAACCCTAGGTCATTGTGCAGAAAAACACCTTCCAGTTTAACGAGATTTTTTCCTTTTTCGGTTCCAGGTACTCAATCAGCCAGAATCGTGTCAACAGCGGAGGAACTTTTTTTTGGCGCCTCCGGAGGCAGCGCATAAGTTGCTTGGATCTCAATATTTTTCTATGAAAAAATTATGTAATATTGGTCAAATATCGCCAAATTTATTCTTAATTTTCCGAAACATTTAATGGAGTACTTTTCTTCCAAATAATTCACGAAAATCACCCAAATTTTGAGCGTTCACAATGGTATAGCCCCGTAAATAGCAGAATAAAAGTACAAAATTTTACGCTTCAGACTTCCTAGAAAAAACGTTTTCCGCTAGCACGAGCCTCTGCAAGTTTCGTCTATACTCAGTCGTTAGTTGACGAGAGCAGGTGACCACGAAGGAGATCGACGTGGCTGAACGAATAACAAGAATAGCAACAGCAGCCAATTTTGTTATTATTTAATACATGTTCTTTGGATTCTTATAGATTATATTTTTGTGTTCTCTTGTATCCTAATTATGTTTTTATTAAACTATCGAAGTTTTATTTAATTCTTATTCTCAAGCTACAGTCAACTCTCATCTATTTTGCTGCCGGCTATTTTGCGAAAAAACGACCCGCTATTTGTCCGACGCGGCTTTCACCTATTCCCTACTCTATGACCGTAGCTACACCCGTACATACGGTTACCATAAAGCGTCGCTGCTATCGACCCTATAATGGGGCGCACGGTCTTACATACCGGTCTGGCAACTCCATTAGTGAAGGTAGGTCGCTTTCTATAGAATTTTAAAAAATATTGTCGTGGCCGCTAGAGTCGCTGCTGTAGTGTTACCCCCTTAGCGAGGGACGACTGTCCCGGGGATCTCTGAAGTAGTCGTACCGTCGGACGTACCTGTATGTAAGACTGCGGGTGGGACAAAGACAGAGACTCCCCCGACCCCGCAATCGCCGTCCCGCGCCTTTGCGGGTAACGCTATAGCAGCGACTCTAGCAGCCACTATAATATCTAAAAATGTTTACAAAAAGCGACCTACTCTCACCAGTAGGGTTCCCGGACCTATATGTAGACCGTAGTGGGGCGCCCTCGCGCCGCAAATAAAAGGCGGTCGTCGGCCCCAGCTCAGCAAAATAGGTGAGAGTAGAGTGTATATTGATCTATATTAAATATATGTGTGTAGTATTCGAATTTTTGTGTAAATCTCACGAACAAAGTATTGAGATTCTTATTTTATATTTATGTTACACTACATTTTTATGTGATATTTGCTGTCAAGCGATGTCAATCATTATTCAATACTAGTTTGAGATTTTGTCTTGTTCTTATTGTCAAACCGTCTGAATACAAAATTAAAATAAATGAATGATATTTACTAAATATTATACATATATTACTCTGCAGCATGTAAAAATTCCCTCGCACAATTGGCAAACGGTTGGCGCTGGTATCGGGCAACGATTGTTTGAATATCTCAACAAATGGTCGACCTACGCTTGGGAAACAATGTTGGACGAATTCCAAAATGAACGCTGGGCCATACTCATGAATGAATGCAGGTTCAGTCACGGCACCAACCCTAAGTCAACGCGCTTTGCTAACTGCATGACTGATATAACATTTCTGACTTAATCCAACGCTTGCCCAGTACTCCAAACAATTGTTCGCCAATCGACAAGTACAGTCGGCGCAGTACTGGGCGGTGCTGGGCCTGCTGTAAATCTTTTCATGGGTATCTATAGAGACGGGTCGAAATTCAACATCAATATATAACATTAGAAAGATAGTCTCTATAAATTTCAATTCGAGCCGTTGGAAATTGATGTTATGAGCGTTTATAGGTAGGTTCCGCGAACCCGCGAACCGCGCTCCGGTGAACTTCAAACGCATTTTTCTCAAATTTACTTTTTTAAGTTCGGTTACCACGATATCTCAAAAATTACTGCACCGATCGACTTTGCTTTTCAGAACCTTCTTTAACGAGTGAGTTGCAGTCAGATGCGTGAAAAAACGAGCATTTTAAATAATTTTTGTTATATAGTAATTAAGTTTGTTTTACAAAAGTGGCTACACAGAGTTTTTATGTTATATTTCAACTTGACTTGTACAAATTTTCAAAGAAATATATTGATTATTTATAAAAATATCGCCATCTTTGTCGGACCCCCTTCGGCATGTAGTGCTTTGCGGTGACCATCATTAAATTTTACTGGATCATCTGAAACAAAAAAAAAATCATTAGTTTAATAATAAATGTAGACCTTAATCGGAGCTTTTTTTAAAAAAATTAACAAAATGGCGGCTTCCGACACATAATTTTCGATTTTCGACCGAAAAACCGCTCGTTTATTGTAAAAAAAATATAAATTTTCTAGACTAGATTTTAATGCTATCAATAAGCACACCAAATTTCATCAAAATCCACCGAGTGGTCTTTTAATTATAATAGTCACCGACTTGAAAAACATAGTCGCGAGAAAAACGCGTTTAAAGTTTTTCGATGTGGATACGGTATTATATGTTCGTAAAATTTTGAGCTCGATGGATGGAGCTACACTTTTTTTAAATGTATTTTGATCCGCTGAACCCGAATATCACATTTTTTTGCTGAAAAGTCGAGCATTCAATTGTTTATAACCAAATGTTAAAACAATTTTTCAAAAAATTAAAGTTTTTCGGGATGAATTATTATTTGTTAAATATTTTGGGCAATTTTTAAACGAAAGTATTCTTTATAAAATTTTCCTAAAGTTCAAAGTTTTTGAGTAATAAATATTTGAAAATTTCTGAAAGATTTTTCCTATTTTACACTTGATTTATGTATAGAAATACTAATTAAAAAATTACTTACATCGAATTATCAATTCCTGGCCCATACAATAGGGCTTCTGCCGATGTGGAAGTTTCCAAAATATCAATTTGTTGTTGTCTTCGAAGCATTCTGCCTTCCCGGGTCGAAACCGGTTGCTTACAGCTGCCGTCCGCTACCTGCCATGCGGACCCGACGCCCCTTTACTAATTGTGGGATATCCCGGAAACTATTCATCGGATCGACTTGAAATTTTCAGGGAATATTTTCGAAACATCATACTTCAAGAAAATGTTTATAAAAATCGTTTTTTCAGTTCTGATTGCATCTCACCCCTTAACATATCAAAAAGTAGTGCTTGAAGGAAGAAATCGTTATTTCGATGAATACTTTTTTATCTATCAACGAAAGTAGCACATTTTTTTACCAAAAAATGGTACATTCACTTTGAATTATCGATATCTTATTAAATCCTCGTCCACGCAATAGATAACTTCATGCAAAAATTAAATGCGTTTGATTCTTTAATTTCGATTGATTCATTTCCGGGCAGCAGTGATCGCAGCGAAGGACGTTTTTCGAACAGCAGTGGGTGCTGTTACGTACCGAATGGTACCCCGCGTAAACCGAGAAGAGTATAATTATTTTGTGGACTGCTCTGTTCGTCCCATACGGGCCCGAGTTCTCTAGGAGGATAAAGGGGAGGATGCCAGAATAAGATTTGATGCTTCCGTTTAATATTCTGATTATTTATAAATACTAGATGACTTACAATTCTGTTGATGCCTCTGCGCCGGTTACGCCTAACTGAGCACACACACATACACACACACACACACACACACACACACACACACACACACACACACACACACACACACACACACACACACACACACACACACACACACACACACACACACACACACACACACACACACACACACACACACACACACACACACACACACACACACCGCCCAAACACACACTAATTTTAAGAATACAGAACCTGATCGGTTACAATGTTATTATGCAGCGCGATTTTTTATTCTCGTTAGTCGAGTTAAACAGAATTAGATTTAGTAATTATTGCGTTTCTATCGCGATGGTTTCGACTTCCCACAAGTCTCACAATCCTGTGCAACCACTTTTGCACCGGATCCACAGGGGGGTACTCTCCACCGGCCACTTAATTGAACAACTATTTATCACGTAGCGACTGTCGGCATGCCGACCCTAATCGATATATTATATACATATAAAACGGAGTGACTTTCGGCACGCTGGCCAGTACAGTTTAGCAATACACATAAAACGGAGCGACTTTTGGCACGCTGGCCTGTACAGTTTAACAATACACATAAAACGGAGCGACTTTCGGCACGCGGACGAAATCAATTTAGCAATGCACATAAAACGGAGCTACTTATGGCATGCGGACCGAATTAAGATCTTTCCTAGAAAACGTAGTGACTTTCGGCACGCTGGATTAAATCCGTTATTTGTGATGGGTGTTTTTATGTATGGTAACACCACCAATGACAAATTCTCTTGCCTCGATTTAAGATTGCCGTTTTTATCACTTAACATTATAACATATTTTTTCTACTCACGACTGACCAGTCTTTTAATTAGGCTAACCCTGGATACCCCTTTTTCTTTGCAATACTCGTTTCGATGACACGGTGTTCCGTTGATATATTTGTATTGCCAGCGATCGCTGGTGATTCCGATTGATTCCTATTGACGGTGATTATTTATCGAAGAATGTGATTGAAGATCTTCAAATGAAAATTCATCTCCTCCGTGAAGGCCTTGGAATCCGGAGAGCCAGTCCACGGTATCGGGCAATTATCGATTTATTGATGGAGTACTCGACGAGGGAATCAGAACTGGCGACTTCGTGCCTTCTCCGGTCTGATCCGATCGGTCTCTTTTACGTTTGTCGGGCCAGGGGAGTGAGCACTTTTTCGAAATCTTCTCGAAATATGGTGTGACACTTTCTCGCGCACGCTTTCGGGAAGGCTTGGACGCCGATTCGTCTCCGCACTCCGAAATGAGCACGGATTTCTATTCCAAAATCATGCGACGCGGGCGCGCGTGACCCGTTTTTTGTTGGCACGTGTTCAACCCGTCAGACGACTAGCGAGCAAGAGAGAGAGGGAGAGAGAGATAGAGAGAGAGAGAGAGCTTTCTTCTCAATCGCCGCATCGAATTCACGATTGCGTCAGTCATACTCCAGCGACCTCTATATTCTGAATTAGCTCCATCTCTGTTAAGCTCAATTGCGGGAAATTCAAATTTGATGATATATTCTTCTACAATATATATATATATATATATATATATATATATGGTAACACGCGTTTTGACCCGACGACAAAATATCCGCGACAAAATTTCCGCGACCAAATATCCGACGACAGAATATCCGCAGGACAAAATATCCTCATGACAGAACATCCGCAAGACAAAATATCTGCCGATATTATATCCACTGTCGGTAATTAAATGTTGAGGTGTTTGTTTGGTGTTTTGTTTGGAATTTTTGGGTTTGTTTGGTGTTTTGTTTGCGTTTGATGGGTGTTTTGTTTGCGTTTGTTTGGTGTTTTGTTTGCGTTTGTTTGAGTTGGTTGCCAATCTTATATCCGCTGCCGGTACTTAAATGTTGAGGAGTTTGTTGGGTGTTGTTTTGATGTTTTTGGTGTTTTGTTCGGGTTTGTTCGGGTTGGTTGCCGATATTATACCCGCTGTCGGTAATTAAATGCTGAGGTGTTTGTTTGGGTTTGTTTCGTGTTTTGTTTGCGTTTGTTTGGGTTTGTTTGAGTTGGTTGCCAATCTTATATCCGCTGTCGGTAATTAAATGTTGAGGTGTTTGTTTGGTGTTTTGTTTGCGTTTGTTTGAGTTGGTTGCCAATCTTATATTCGCTGTCGGTAATTAACTGTTGAGGTGTTTGTTTGGTGTTTGTGGTGTTGTTTGGTGTTTTTTTCGGGTTTGTTCGGGTTGGTTGCCGATATTATGTCCGCTGTCGGTAATTGAATGGTAAGGTGTTTGTTTGGTGTTTTGTTTGTTTTTGGTGTTTGGTGTTTTGGCGCGCAGAACAGTGAAAGTTTTGTGCCAAACCAGTTTTAGGATTTGTTCGGGTTGGTTGCCGATATTATCTTGGTTGGTCTGGTTGGTTGCCGCTGTCGGTAATTAAATGTTGAGGTGTTTGTTCGGTGTTTTGTTTGCGTTTGTTTGGTGTTTTGTTTGCGTTTGTTTGAGTTGGTTGCCAATCTTATATCCGCTGTCGGTAATTAAATGTTGGCATGTTTTTAGTGTTTGGTGTTTTGGCGCGCAGAACACTGAAGGTTTTGTGCCGGACGAGCTTTAGGATTTTGTCTCGCGGATGTTTTGTCATGAGGATATTTTGTCTTCCGGATATTTTGTCATGAGGATATATTGTCTTTCGGTTATTTTGTCCTCGGATATTTTGTCGCGTATATTTTGTCGTCGGGTCAGATGTCGCGTAGCCGTATGTATATATATTTTATATATATATATATATTGTGACGTGACATTCGGCGGTCCCGCCACGGGCCCAGAAGGGTGTCAACCACGGGGTCGGATTTACGACCCTGGGGCGTCACAGGTCGACGTAAAGGGGGGCTCCAGGAATCGATGACTCGCTGCGCGTGAAGATCTCTCTATACCGGCGAACGGTGGCTACCACGGAGCGCGGCAATAGTACCTACCTCAATTTACCTTTGGCCGACTCTCCGCGTGACGAGGCGTTCCAGGAAGGCCATGTTAAGGGTCGACCTCGACCACTGGGCGCGCGGCCCGAGATCCCATCGATAAACACCTGTGTCAATTCGCGATAAAAGGGGTTTCAGATTCCCAAATTGGGAAAGAGGCGAGGGACGAAAGGAGAAGGGTTCGGAGGGACCCATTCGCGCGCCCCGCTCGTGCCGAAGGCGGAAAGGAGGAACCGTGATCGCGCGGGGGCGCATCTTTGGGTCTTGTGACCCTCCGCGTGAAGTGGTCCAGGGGGATTTTCCCGTGCTCCTGCTCACTCACAAGCAAGCACCGTCCATCCGTGCTCGCGGAATCGGATGCCGGGGGGGACGCCGGAATAAGGCCAACAGACTGCACCGCCCGTCCCTCCCGACTTCGCAACCTGGCGTTGCACCATCCCTGCGGCTACCCCGGGCCTCCTGGACCGGATAAAACCAGCGCCTCGTCGAAGGGAGTCGGGGCGATGTATCGGCGGCCGGGGTGTATCTCGCCTGGTGGCCAAATTATCCTGTGGGCTCACCGTTCTTCCCGGGACGCCGGGAGCCATGCGAGGGAGGCCTCCCCCCTGTGCGCGGGGATCCCGCCTCGGCTCCTAGAGGAAGATGTCCGGGGTGCCGCTCCATTTGGTTGAGAGTAGTGGTGCGGGCGCGCGGGGCGTCGCGGGGAGGAAGCGTAGCGATGGTCGCGAGTTCCGCCGAGACCGCAAGACCCGCGCAAGTGAGACGGACTCGCTCACGTGCTCGCGCGAGTAAAGAGTGGGGCGTGGCGCGAGAGTGGGGGTTACAAGCGATTCGGGAGCACCGCGGGAGCGTCACTCGAACAATTAGTCTCGATTTTGGAGTTCCCACGGTACGGCGTACCCGAGAATTGGGAGTCTCCACGGACCGCACGCAATCGACGCCCGAGGTTCCTGGGGAGGGCATTTTCCGGCTGCGACGACTCCGGCGGTGAGTCCGAACGCGTCCCAACGCTCTCTCTCTCCATAAAGGTAGGAGCTCCGACCAAGTTGTTTCCCTCTTGTTTGAGACGCCACGAGGCGATTTTGCGTTATCCCACTGGGGAAGTTCGATCCCCTGGGGCTTAGTTATAGATACATTTCTTTCAGAGTCGGAGTTCGTACCTAGTAACTATTCAGTCCGTCCTCTTGGATTAATTATGGTGCATTATCGCGAAAACTAGCTTCCGTTTGAGTAAAAGGTGCTTGGATCTCAAACCGCGAGCGGCGATGAGATTGGAAGCCATAATATGCTAGCGCTGAATCATTGTCATTATTCCCCTGTCGCCGAAATCTTTCTTTGTCTTCGTCGTGCGCTCAGGGCGACGTGCGATCGTGGTCTGTCGCGAGTGTTTACCTTTTCGAGTTTTGTTGTCGTCCGTGGATCGTCGAGCGTTAGCGAGATTTCTGCGAAATAGAAACCGCTCGATGTACATGCTAGCCACCGAGTTATTCCTCCGAGTACATGTCGCCTAATAATCCGAAGACTCGGGGAAAACGTGAGGCGGTATACCGGGTGTGGCAAAGCTGCGAGTATCTGTGTTGTAACGCCACCGCTTCAATTACCTACTATATTTTTGGACATTGTTGAGGTTACCTATTCGATGCCCTACAGCCTTCGAGTTACCTACGGTATTTAGGTACATTATGCGGTTACCTGCGGTATTTGTGTGCATTAGTTCGCTACCTGCGGTATTTTGTGACATTGTTGAGGTTACCTACTCGATGCCCTACAGCCTTCGAGTTACCTACGGTATTTAGGCACATTATGCGGTTGCCTGCGGTATTTGTGTGCATTAGTTCGCTACCTGCGGTATTTTGTGACATTGTTGAGGTTACCTACTCGATGCCCTACAGCCTTCGAGTTACCTACAGTATTTAGGCACATTATGAGGTTCTCTGCGGTATTTGTGTGCACTAGTTCGCTACCTGCGGTATTTTGTGACATTGTTGAGGTTACCTACGCGATGCCCTACAGCGTTCGAGTTACCTACGGCATTTAGGCACATTATGCGGTTACCTGCGGTATTTGTGTGCATTAGTTCGCTACCTGCGGTATTTTGTGACATTGTTGAGGTTACCTACTCAATGCCCTACAGCCTCCGAGTTACCTACGGTATTTAGGCGCATTATTCGGTTACCTAAGGTCTTTCCGGGATGTTTAGGCTACCTACCCAGTGACTAACGTCAGCTGAGGTCTTTTCGGGATATTCAGGCTACCTACCCAGTGACTAACGTCAGCTGAGGCATTTTCGGGATATTTAGGCTGCCTACCCAGTGACTAACGTTAGCTATGGTCGTTTCGGGAGATTTAGGCTACCTACCCAGTGACTAACGTCAGCTGAGGCATCTCCGGGATGTTTAGGGTACCTACCCCGTTACTCCCGTCCGTTGTTGTATCCCAGGGAGGTGGGGGCTACCGACCCAGTGACTAACTTCAGCCGAGGCGCTTCCGTTAGTTGGGTTATTCACTCGAGCGCCGCTGGGATGCGGGTTGCCCCGATGCGTATCTTCTTTCCCGAGAACCCCTATCTTTGGGCGATGTTCGATTCAATAAGCCCTGCGTAGGCGGCCATACGAGGAGCGGACCGCCGTGCCGGCCGCGGGTTAGGCGAACTAACCCCTAGGTGCGAAATACCCTTTGTAAAATACCCGACGACGTCCAACGCAATAAAATTCTGTCGATTAACCTATGAACCCGAACGTCTTATAATTCATTTCGCAAAACCCCGTTCCATAGTTCCTGAAGGGAACTTCCTTGGCACTGGATTTCCTACCTTGCCCCTCTACAATCTTCGCCAACGAGCCGGGCTAGCCGGACCGCCCCGGCCGAGTCCGTCCACCCCGGGTGTCTTACCACCGAGGGCCCGTGCGAAGTGGATAAAATTCAAGTCGGTCTATGGCCGGTGGTATTTCGATACCTGGCGCCCACGTCCACTCGGCGGGCCAGGGCACGCCCGGTGGGGCTGAACGGAGCTCGGGCCGGGAAGTGGGCGATTAAAGAAAACCGTTACAATATATATATATATATATATATATATATATATATATATATATATATATATATATATATATATAATGTATGCGATACATATTATGACGTGTACAAGACAAAGAATCATCAATATTTAATTCTTATAATATTTCTCTTCAATTTGATATATTGTTCGAGATCTTTAACAATATACTTTCCATTTTAACGTAAATAATAAAAGGTTTTTAACGTTCAATGTTTGGCACTTTTAGGTATAGTTTCTTAAACTTATTTACTAGATAAAACTATAGTATAGTTTAGGATCTATATGCGGGGATGACAAGAAGCGGATTTACCGTCTTTTGTATTTCCCTTAACTAACACATTGTGATATGATTTTTAAGTCACGTCACAGAAATGCTACCGATGGTTAAGTTACGCTCTCGATGCCCGGGTTGCGACCCATCCGTTTGTGTTCAGGGGTTAGGCCACAGTAACGGGTATAAAATCATGTGCGAATTTAACAATTTTTATTCGTATGAAAAAGTGATTCATTCATAAAATTAATTACACATCTATTTAGTATGAATATCAAGCTGTGAGAATGTTTTTTTCGATTTACAAAATGGCCGACTACTAATATTTTCTGTCGTTATCTTTTTTCCAATTAGCGTGACAAATACCTTCAACAATTTTCACTCGATTTATTTCATATTTAAAAGTTATGTTCCTAATTGCATTTCGCAGAGAAGTACGTCCGGAATTTCTGATTAATCGAAAACTTTTCATTTTATGAGCACTTTCATACGAGATTTTTCACAGACAATTCATTTCTTAAGTTCAAATACCTAAAGCCTACAAATAAAACAATATTTTTTACATTCCACATGTGCTTCTCTAGGTATTCTAATGTAAATAGATGAGAATTTTTGTTTTTTGTTCCAGGTAAAAAATTGTGGATGCTAAATGTCACGCCGCCGAGCGCCTAAAAAACATAACAAAATAAAATATTAGTAGTCGGTTATTTTGTACATTGAAAAAAGAATATATTTTCCAGCAGCTTGATATTCATACTAAATCGATGTGTAATTAATTTTATGAATGAATCACTTTTTCACACGAAACAAAATTGTTAAATTCACGCATGATTTTATATCCGTTCTGGAAAAAAAATACGTTTTGGGAAACCCAGAAAAAAAAGTGCTCCCGCTAAATTTCCTCCATTTCGGAGGAAAGGGATCCGGTGACTTCCAACCCGAAAGGGGAAGGGAAGTGCGCTTCTTGCAGTGTTTTTTGTGTTTTGAGCTCTATGTTGTTTTTTGTGTGAAAAAGTGTGTGTTCTCGTTTTCGCCGCCGCAGATCGCCGCCACAAATGGATTAGCCGATCAGCGACGGTGAGTCCTGATGTAGTCAGGGATTTTTTCAAATTTTAATTTTAACTACTATTATCTCTCTCGATACGTAGAGTTTGAGAGACCGGGCCTAGCACGGCCTCGCCTATGCCGTTCCCGGAGAGGTCTCGAAAAGTCGGCCATCACGCGAGGTCGCCGCGGCTCCCAAATACTGGTGTGACGCACCTGGCGCGATTTATCGAGTGTCCCAGGAGATGCACGACGGATACAATATATCGGGTCTCTCGTAAGTGGAGCACCCGATACAATATACTGGGCATTCCCGAGGTAGGACGAGGCCTTCAGCTAAACCATTTCCGGGAAGAGCTAGGACAAAAAGAGAAGATTTTCTTTATTATTGATTTCATTTTTTTTTCTTCTTTTCTCTCACTCGCCCTCATCCCGTCGAATTCACTCGACGGGGGAAATAGAAATTTCCTCGTTCTCGCGGATCCGAATAAGGTATTCCTGATCAAGAGAGAGATTTTTTCAATTTCTTTTAAATTTTCTTCCATTTTGTCTCGTTTCCATCGGGATATTTCCACGGAGGGGGGAGCTAAATCACCGTAGTGCCCGATTTAAGTCGGCATGCCATCGTCCTCCGAGTACCTTAGGTACCTTTTTGTGTTTCCGTGAGAAGGAGGACATTTTTATCGGTCGCCCGACGGGCGGTGCAATTCGATGGGAGGAAAGAAAAATTTCCTCGTTCTCGCGGATCCGAAAAAGGTATTCCGGATCAAGAGAAATTTTTTATTTCCTTTAAATTTTCTCCCATTTTATCTCGTTCCCATCGGGTTATTTCCACAGAGGGGCGAGCTAAATCTCTGTAGTTCCGGATTTTAGTAAGTATACCGTCTCACTCCGAATGGCAATCGGAGGTGTAATTCCGAAGGTCTCGTCACGACTCTCGGACCACGCTAACGATTCGCCGGGGAACGTTATCCCGATTACCCGTGAGACCTGATGCTGGGCCCACGGCCTTGTGCCGCAGGGCAGTCCTTCCGAATGGATTGGACCCGGGCAGTCGATGTGCGACGCCCAGCTCGGCCACGAAGTTCCCCGTGGAGCGACCCGGTATCGATGGTCGACATAGATCGGTGCTCATCGGTAAGGTGCACAGGGGGTTTCCACCCTCGCGCCGAGCTCTCGAGGGGGCGAAAGATCCCACCTATTGGACCCGATCGTAGGGCTGTACCTCCGAACCGGAGTGATCTCGAGTCGTCAAGCGACGAACAGGTCCCGCGTCGTGGTAAGAGATTTCTATCTCCTTACCGAGTTCTCCCAGAGGTACGCCAATGGGAGGCCACGTTTTCCGGTGGTGAGGGTGAGTCCGTAGAGGACTTTCTTTCGCTCATCGACGAGGGGTGCGTCCTGCCCCGTATTCGGGACGAGAACCGCCTCCAAACGCTCTCGTTCTGCCTTTAGAGTATAGCGCGAATCTGGCACCGCCAAGCCTGAGCCACGCTCTCGAGTTGGCCGGCCGCGAAGGTCCGTTTCACGAGCGCTTCGCAGACCCCGAGTACCAAATCGCGCTCCGCGAAGAGATCTCGTCTCAGACTCAAGGCGAGCCCGAGTTATCTCTCGTTTACTTGAGCTGCATGAGCCGCCTGTTCACCCGTTTGGACCCAGCACGAACGGAGCGAGAACAGGTACGCACCGCTCACCGCAATATGTTACCGTCATTCCTTTCCGTTTAGTGACTCCCTTGCAGGATCACGGGACGACAAAAGATCTCGAGCATGCGGCTGCGCGCCTATAGAGAATCCTAAGTAGCATGAGCACGCATCACCTACCGCCGAAGCCAAAAGCCTCCCTCTGCGCGGCGTATGCTTACCGAGAGCTACAGCAATAGCCGTGTGTATCCCACCACTTCGGCTTCTGCTCCATACAGAGCCTCGCAGCGATCGCTCTCGAAACGGTTTCCTCGTATGAGGAGGACGCTCCGGAGATGCCCAACGCAATATTGTCCACGCGCAACAAACGAGCATCAGTTCACGGAAAGGCGACACGGGGGCGCAGTCCCTCGCGGTCTACCCCCCTCGCCGATCATTCTCAAGGTCTCCCAAGGGCCAGTAAGTGGTCGTCGTAAACTCGGCTTCCAACAAGAGTGCTATAGCGTTCCAGGGTTGAATCGGTTTTGGACGGAAAACCTGTAACAGCTCCGGTGCACTCAGGCGCAACTAAGACCTTCATCAACCCCGTTCTCATTGAATGCTTGGCAGCTCTCTGCACGGAGACGATAAGAATCTCATCGCGATCAGTAGTGGTCGTGAACGGTGAAATCGAAACCGTGCACATAGTTTCTCGTGTGCCTTTGCTCCTTAATGGCCGCCGGGTCACGATTCACGCGCATCACCTGCATTTGCTTTCGGAAGATCTAATAGCCGGATTAGATAGCTTACGGGCAGCCCGGATGGTAGTGCACTTTTACAGTGAGTCCTGGTAGTTTCATGAGACACCAGAGACCACCCTGTATGTCTTCGCCCCGGATGCCGGCACGCCCCGCATCGTTATGGGTTGTGGGTTGTGCACGCCGGATCCCGATGATATAACTCGTCTTGAGGAGCTCAATGTTCATGTGCTGCAAATCTCGGCGGAGTCGGCAGCTATCCCACTTGTTGCACATAACATCGACGTAAAGCAACGGATATATCCCGTTACTCCGGTCATCTGCGACATTATGTGGGCAGAGGTGGATCGGATGCTCTCCAGTGATGTAATCGAGCCATCAAGTAGCGACTGGGCTGGCCCAGTCGTTATGGTTTTTATTGAACGACGACCGAACGGTAAATAACGGTTTTGCATCGATTTTAGAAGGGATAACGCAGCCACGCAGAAGGATGCTTACCCCACCCCGAACATGACCGGTTTTCTCGTTGAGATGAGACAAACCAATTTTATCTCGACTCTCGACTTGAGTCAGGCGTATTGGCAAGTCCCAACGGATCTTGCTTATCGCGTAGTTATCGCTTTCGGTGTGCCAGGCAAAGGCATGTTTCAATCCAAGCGGATGCCTTACGGCCTAAGGGATGCTCTCGCAACATTCCAGCGAATGCTGGGTCTACTTATCGTTGTGAATGAGTATCTACACGTTTTTTGTTTACCTGGATGACAGTATCATTGTCACTAGGACTTTTGAAGAACACCTTGTGTGGCGTCGGAAGATTCTCGATAAGATCTAGGAAGCGGAGCTAGCAACTAAGCTGCGAAAAGGGCGAGTTTCGCCAACTCCACGTTCGCCATCTCAGCCCGGGGGCGATGGGATCCCGAACAACAAAACGCTCCCGATTAATTGAAGCGGTGCTTGCCTGGATGACGAGAAATTTTTCGTAATCCAGGATCTCAAATGGATAGAAGTTCAGCTCCCTCGGAGGGTGAATGGAAAGGCTATCGTGGAAGCTCTCGATGACCTGGCCGTAACCCGGTGGTGGTGCCCAAGATCCTGATCACGGACAATGGCACCGAATTCGTCAACCGCAACATACGCGAGTTGAATGAACGCGTGGACATGCCATAGCACCACCCCACCATACCATCCCCAAGTCAATCCGATCGAGGGGGTGATTCGCGTGGTAAAAACCATGATTCGCGCCTTCCTGAATGGTAACGATCGGGAATGGGATGCATAACTGCATGCGTTCCGGTTTTCGTACAATACGGCACACCACAGCTGTCTACAAGCTACGCCTGCGTTCGCGAACTTTGGTCGGGAATCCGCGCCAGAAACTTCGCTGTGATAGAAGGCCGAGGGCGATTCCGACATCTCTCCATGTCTTCCCGAGGGATGGGTAAGGCGTATGGGCCGACTCGTCACGTTGAGGACGGCCGTTACGCATGCTCTCGGCAAAGCGTTCCAGAGGCAATCGGAACGGTATAATCTCCATCGCCGAGATCGTACGTTCCAGGTCGGCGATCTCGTGTTGCGCCGTGCAAATCGGCTCTCGTATGCAGCCAAGAGATTGAGTGCTGCTGGGGAGCCCGCTGCTGAGAGGCCCCTGGTGATAGCCCGAGTTCTCCGTATGTAGGCCTTTGGTCCCAGTTCTCGCGTCAGGCGGTATCGCCTCACAGTTCTCGCCATAAGGGGTCTATGGCCCCAGTTCGCGTGCGGGACATTGAGTCCCCGGAGTTCCCGCGATAGGAGGCTATGTCCCTGATTCCCCGCCGAGGAAAAGGGATCTCGCTGCTTCCGCGACGACGTGACTCAGTTCTCGGCACTAGCTACACCGGAGAACATGCGATAAAGTTGGAGCGGTTCTCCTAATCTTCCCGGAGCTACCACCTAAGTAAGGACATTACGGCTATTTCAGTGAGTTACTTACGTTTGATTCTGTGTTCCGTCCTCAGTGCTTGTAAGGATGGATGTCGATTGATTATTCTTTTTCGCGTCGCAGAAAGATTATCCCCCGGCGCCAGGTCTTGGTCGCTTCTCCCAATATTTATGCTACCGAATTGTAACGAGAAAGGCAACTATGCTAGCGTTGACGCAAAAATATTTTTTTGTGTTTTTATTTTCTCATGCTGTAGGGTGGTAAGTCACCTACGGAAGATTTCGGTCTCTCCCACATTTAGGCTACCGACTGTAACGCGATAGACAGGTTTTAGCCGTCGAATACGAAAAATTGTTTGCTTTGTGTCCTGGTTTTCTTTCTCGTGCTGTGAGTGCGTGTTTTCCCGCAGTAGATCTCGGTCCTCCCCACCGTTTTAAGCTACCAATGGCAATTGAGAAGGACAATGATTGCTACCGCGTGCATTTCAGCTGCGGTTCTCGCTTAGCGGAGATCACGCAGTTCCCTGATCGTAACAATCCTTAAGGGATGGGGAATGATGACGTTATTTTTTAAGTCATATCATGAAAATGCTACCGGTGGTTAAGTTACGCTTTCGATGCCCCGGTTGCGACCCATCCGTTTGTGTTAAGGGCCTACTCTCTGATATGCTTCGTCTAGCTACATTTTAGGTTTTTGGTTGTGTTTTTGTGAAGGTTAGGTTGGCGTGCGGAACTTGGTCGAGTAGCGTGTCGCTCAGCGTACCGAGCAATTCCAACCGAGGGAAGCACCCAACGAGGCTTTCAGGGGATCGGTGCACGCCCGGCTGAGACAACGGCGCGGCGCCCCACAGTGGTGCATCATGCTGACGAGTGGGCCGTTTGGTTATAGGCGGAGGGTGGAGATAGTCGCACCGCGCTTTTGGAGAGAAGTTTTTTTCGGTCTCCAGTACCGTCCCGTTTGCGGGGTAACTCAAACAGAAAATATAGATTCCGAAAGGAATATTCTATTAGAATATTCCAGCTCACGAAAATTATAAAATAAACCTTCTCGTTTGAAGTAGCGATCTCGCATAACCCCAGCATCCGAGCGTGTTTACATTTTTTTGGCAAGTTCGCTCGACAGTGCTCTCACTCGCTCGTCCTTGCAATGCGAGGTATAGTCGGCGACTGATCTGGCTCTCGGATGAGGTCCATCGGAAAGTTCCGCTCCTGATTCCGTGTGAGGAGGACGTGTGCCTCCACGGAACTTGTTGAAATTTCCGTGCCCGGAAGGCGCTTACTTTCGCCTTCCGGGCGAAATTAAGCGTGATTTTCCTTAATTCTCGTGATTTTAAACGCAATCAGCTCCCGTAAAATAAAATAGAATATTTTATTTTACGGTTCTCGCGGTGATTAATACGGTAGTCCCGGTGAATCCCGATCCGTTTAACACAACCGACAGCCTGAGTGGCTGTGCTGTACTGCAACCGTCCTCCGGTGCAAGTGCACCCAGTTTAGTCCGGTTATGATTCCGGCGACACAAAAATCAGGAAGGTTCCCAGACTCCCAGGGCATGCCGGTTCAGAAATGCGGTGACGCACACACGCACGCGGGATGGACGGCCGAAGGTGACGGTTCTCGCACCCGGATCTCGTATTTAGGTTCCCGGTACGTGGCTAGAGACAAATCTCCCGTCACAACATATATATTATTTTAATGTAATAAATTATTGCTCCAGTCGGTCTTTAATTACAGGTAAGTGGAAAATGTATTGCAGGAACGCAATAGTCTCTTAACCTTATTTACTAACTAAAACTTAGAAATATTTTTGTAACTATATGCGAGGACGACATGAAGCGATTGTACCGTTTTCTACATGTTGTACGCCCCTTTGGCGCACAAACTTTTTAGCGTCATCTTCGTGCTCGCCCCTTCACAAGCCTGCAACAAAAAATAAACAACACCACATTGATTATTGAGTTAATTTAATCGACACCGACGTACTAAAACCTAAAACGGGGGAATGCTAGCGTTCCCCGGCGTTACCTTAGCGATGAAGGTCTCGGGGCCTTGTCGTCGTGGCGTCCACCTGTAAAATACAAGGAACGTAATATACTCTCCATGCGTGCACCAAATTTATTAACTCAACATTGGCATACCTAAGAAATACATACCAGAGCGAAGGCGTCTCTCGTCGAGCCCTTATAGTCGTTCCGTCGCCTCTCGTCGTCGTCCCAGGAATTTGGTCTCCGTCGGTCTACCAGCACCTACCTGAAAAAGAAAAAAAAAAAATAATTGAGATTAATAATGTGGAAAAACTTAAGTACCTAGAGAACAGCTCAGTGTATAGGGTGGTACTCACTTCTCGTTTCGGCTTGGCGGACCAGACTTCTGGGTTCCGGCTATAACCCCCGAACACCTGTAAAATGTTCAAAGTTGCCATTACCTCTTATAAATTACTCGTCACTTGCCTACGTATAAGTTATTCACGCGGTGAAACGTTTGCGTCTGAAAACACTCTCCTATCGCGGTCACACATCTCTGGCACCTTACCGATCGCGCGCGACCAAAAAAAAAAATCACGTGCGCTAATTACCATGTAACTGTCACAAAATTTAACAGTTACTCGAAGTACATCGAACCTTATGTTATTACACTCACCGTACACGAACACGCACTACACAATCCGTTCACCGACCTGTCAAAACGAAACCGCGTTGCGAGGTAAGTGTGCGATCTCAAGCGTCGTCTGCTCATTCCCCGCGACATGCGTGCACTCGTACCACGACACAACACCCCAGCGCCGCGTCGGCGATCCGCGTGCTCTGCACCTTGTCCAACGCCGGGACACTAGCGCCGCGTCTCGGGATCTTTTGCAGTCTCGCTGCATCTCGCGAAAAAAACTCACCATGCGCCACGGGTCTCGCGCTTCGGTACCCGTGCCTGGAGTTCGGCGGCGATTTCACCGCTCCGGCCGGGTATATAAGGCGGTGCGCGAGAGCTCTCGCTCTCATTTCTTGATCACCGAGAGGTGGTACGGAGCTCTGCCTGGCCACTGAAAAGTGACCGCCACCGAAAGGTGAGCCCCCTAGCCACTGGAAAGTGACTGCCACCGAAAGGTGCCCACTCCGTTACCGAAAGGTGACTGCCACCGAGAGGTGACAACCCCGCCACCGAAGGGTGACGGCCACCGAGAGGTGACCCCCCCCCCCCTAGCCACTGCAAAGTGACAGTCACCGAAAGGTGACCGCATCGAGCTCCGCGCGTCGGACCCCGACAACCGGGTCCCCCGGGGCGCCGTAGACGACGCCGACGCGTCCCTCGCCCCGGTACCTCGCTAGCCCATCGTCTCTCATCCTGTACATATATATAGATATAGCTATTGTTTGATTAAAACCAATTGTTTCTCGGTACACCGTCTTCCTCCTTCTTTCTCTTCCGATTCCGGAATTATTTAATTTAATTAATTACTCAATTTAGTTATTTCTTTATTTTTTTGTTTTTATTTTTATTTTTTTTCTTTTTTTTTTTCTCTTTTTCATCGTTTTATACCGAAGCCACGCGACCCGGCGTCACAGCGTCGGCGGGCTAGGCGCGCAGCGACCGCGGCGGGTTCCGCCTTCGGAGGACGAGTTATCCAGCGCGCCCCAGACCCCCGACGGTGGATGCCATTACCCCCTTTGGGACGCAAGGGAGGTCCATCCCCGCGTTCCATGGAAAACGCGCCACCGGCACAGGACTTCAAAGTTCCCCTTCCTCCCCGTCTGCCCCAATCGCTCATCCCATCCTCCCCTCGCTCCCCGCCCCACGAGGAGCGCGCGGCCAACCTCGGCAAAGAGGACTTCGACGCCCTATTCGAAAAGGTGGCTGACGACCTCGACGTTCCTCCCCCCTGTCCCCTCCCCCGTCTCTCCTCGGACGGTCCCCCTCCCCTCCTTCGCCCTCCCGAAAGGTCCTCGCCGACCTGTCCCCCTCCGCACGTTCCCAATAGGCCACCCTTGATTCGGCGTACCCTATGACGACCACTGCTATCTCTTAACCGGATTTCCACCCTTCTTCCTCACCACCCCAAGCAGCCCTTTTGAGGGCTAAAGCCCAAAATAAACCAACGTAGAGTTTTTTTGTTTTGACCTCGCCGGAAATCCACCTTTCCCGCCGCATTGTCCACTTACGAGTACAACCCGCTCTTTCTCCAAAGGGTTCCGTTCATCGACATACATTGCCCTTAAGGGTTTATATACAAAGTTGGGGCTCAAAAAATCGACAATTTTTTTATTGCATATTTTAAAAGTACATGCTTTCGAAAATATCTGTGCGGAATTTTATTCAGATCGGAGCACTAGATCATAAACCATGTTGCGTTTTCTACTGCTCGTATGTGGCGAAATAAAATAACCCGAGAAAGGAGATCAACCACGACCAAAATAAAATCGCGACCCAAAAGAAAGAGGCAGTACGTCAACCCCGCAACTGCGGCAACAGACGAGAAGAATTTTAGTACGTCTCGGAAAAAACTGAAAAATCGTGACGATGTCAATGTGCCTGTTGAACTTTCCATTGAATACCGGATCATTAATTTCTTACTAGTTTTTTCGGCTGGCTCCTAGGATGTGAAGTGCGATTATCTCGGAATGGAGTTTTTTGAAAAGTACTGTCGCCGTGAACGTGATAACTCGAAAATTGTTCAAGCGACCTTCATAATTTTTTTTTTAATTGTTGATATTTACAATCTCGTGTACTTGAACGGTTCCTTAGTAGTAGGGCTGGAGCGGTTCTAACCCAGGGATCTCAGGGGGGAGCGGGGCGGGGGAGTCGAGCGCGGGGAAGCCGGGGTATGCATGGCGGGGGGGGGGGGGATCGAGCGCGGGGAAGCCGTGGTATGCATGGCGGGGGGGGGGGGGTGGATCCTGCACGCGGCAGCCGATTGCGGGGTTGTGGTGGCGGGGGAGGGGAGGGGGGTGTTAGAGAGTGGGGAGGCTAGTTTTTGGTGACGCTGTCTTCCAGGCGATAGCTGGACCCGCGGGCGAGAGGGGGAAGCCGCTGTAGGAAAATTCTCGGGAGTGAGATAAAGATAGTTCCCATATGAAGGGTGGCCCTTCAAAGCCCATAAAATGCTTTATTTATTGCATGCAGCTGCGGCGTTATTCCAAAATAAGTTTCAACCCGTCGAGGTTTCATTCCACAACATTACGTCAAGATGTTCAGATGTGCGAGTATGTACGCAGTGCATCCGGCCAAGCACCCCCTGGACTTGACCAAAAACGAGCTCGAACAAGTTCCAAAGGTCTTGCTCCTAAAGTATTGGGGTAACTTTATTGGTTTACTGTGGGATCGTTTGCCGGAGCATCATCGGAACGATAGTGAAGGGATATCGTATCTTCCATGCATGGAGCATTATAATACGCCACAGATGAAGGATCACATTGATGGTCCCCCACCCCAACGTCGGGGCTGTGGAAAGTGTTGCGAGGGGGGAAATGCTCTACGTGCGGGATTCTTCGAACGTGTTTGAACCTGTTAAACGCGCCTATGATGGGATAAGTGGGGAGAAGTTTTTAAAATCTGAGCGGAGGGGCTACGAGGGAGCTTATGATTTCATGGACCAAGCTCAGACTGCACTATTCCACCGCACCATCAACTTCTCCGAAAAGGACTTTGAAAAAGAGTGAAAATGGATCTCTTAAATATCAACAAAGTCAGCCTGATGGCGGAATTCCTCCCAACGAAGAAGCTGTCAGAACTCCAGGTCCATACGGATCATCAAATCACGGACATGAGAGCTGTACAGACCAAGTTTGGAAAACGCTACATCGTGGACGTTGCAAATGAGTTTGCCGTCTTCTTGCCAGCGCGGCTGGTAAAGGCCTTCGATCAAGATGTGAAAATGTTCGAGAGTATGCTGCAACTGGCACGCAATGGTCAACTCTACATGAAGTACATTGGTGGAAAATACAACAGCGTCGAGTTCCGTCGAGTCTGAGTATGGTGGAAAAGAATGCTCGTGAAGGCCCGGCGGAAACAACGAGTTCAACAGCAGCCAGCATCATCACCATCGTAGAGTGCAAGGACTGTTTGCATCACAGTCATCATCATCATCATCGTAGAGTTTTCGACGCTCGAGTCTGAGTATGGTGGAAAAGAACGCTCGTGAAGGCCCGGTGGAAACAACGAGTTCAGCGGCAGCTGGCATCGTCACCATCGTAGAGTGCAAAGACTGTTTGCATCACAGTCATCATGGTAGAGTTTTCAACGCTTAGTGCTATGTAAAAGTGTACAAAAAAAACTTTTTCATCGAATATAATGTAAGAAAAAAAAAAAAAAAAGAGAAAAAAATTTCAAACTGTATTCACCGTAGACATCGGAAATAAATGGAGAGAACGATATTTGTTCAAAATGTTTTTATTCATTTAAAAAAAAACCCTCGCTCACACAACGCTTCGTTGAGACAATAATGATGAAAACTGCTGCCCCAAATGCCCTTTTGAGGAAGTGCATATTTTCGAATCCCTATAGGTTTTTTCTAGTATGGTGGGGATGCCTATCTGCTGTTCGATTTTTTAACATAGTGCGAGAGATGGAAAGCGCTTTCGCACGTGAACAAAGGCGAAATACGAAAAAAAAAAACGTCTCTTAAGAAGTTACGTAGAGGGCTAAGAAAAAGTGGATGAATTTATCCAGATGTTCTTTTTTTTCAACTATCTGGATGGAGGCTCATGTGCGAGACACTGTTATACACTGCAACGTTTCAACCACCTCGTCCGAAAGTCTCAAATTTTACGACTCTTTTTTTTCTTACGTCGAGCGCCAGGGACCGTCATACCCTATCGCTTCGCATGTGCAACTCGGGCCTCATCATTCCATAGGTCCACACTTGAAAACCCATAAAATTTTACGACAGCATGCGACGAAGACAGTGATCCGGGGAAAAAATGCATTTCCATTTTGCAGGGCTTTAGTTTTTCATCTCTGAATGATAATATATACAGAGAGTGCAACGTCAAACCTTGATGCCGACATTTGAGATCATGCAGGTCTTGACAAGTTAGCCCCATGATTAAGGATTTTTTCTTCGTTAACACTACCCTCCAAGCTATTAGAACTTTTTTTTATTGCTCCGCTATTCAGAGCATATATGATAACGGGATGTTTATGTTGAAAAACTATAAACGTTCGGAGATCTATGGATAAAGACCTGTTTAGGCTTCGACCGTGCACCACTCAGGAACATTGAAAGTGCGGGGAAAAATGGATTTCACGAGTATCAACAGAGTCAGCCGGATGGCGGAATACCTTCCTACGAAGAAGCTATCAGAACTCCGCATTCACTCGGATCATCGAATCTCCGACATGAGGGCCGTGCAAACCAAGTTTGGGAAACGCTACATCGCGGACATCGCAGATGAGTTCGCCGTCTTCTTACCAGCACGACTTGTGAAGGCCTTCGACGACGATTTGGAAACGTTCGAGCGTATACGGCAAGCGCCACGTGATCATCATCTCTGGATGACATACAAAGGTGGGAAATACAACAGCGTCGACTTCTTCCGACTCTGAGCACACCATGGTGGACAAAGACGAAATTCTTTGGAACACCATCGCCGAACAGCTGTCCACATCATCGAAAGTATGCTGCAACTGGTGCGCAAATGGTCAACTCTACATGCAGTTGTAGAAAATACAACAGCGTGAAGTTCCATCATCTCTGAGCATGGTGGAAAAGAGCAAATTCGTGGGGGCAGCATCGTTGAGTGGAACAACCGTCGGCATCACAGTCGTCTCGCCTTCGTTTTCAACGTTTTATGTGTTGACTATGTAAAAATGTATGCAAAAAACTGTTTTATCGAAGTGTAAGAGGAGGAGAAGTTCAAACTATTTTCGTCGTAGAATAAAGTATACAAATAACATATATTTTCATCGAAGTGTTTTCATTCATTTTTCAAAAAAAACCCTCGCTCACACAACTCTTCGTATACACTCAACCAGCTTTTCAGTGATTGTACATTTGCATGGGCGCAATTGTATTTCGTGTTGGAGGAATGATGCGGGCATTTGGATTTGGTGATTTTCGGCAACTTCTGCAGCGATGGACAGTCCAGAGTCTCCAAGTCGATGAGCTTTGTTGCGGGATCCGTGAATCTTGATAGCCATGTGCATTTTTCGAATCCCTTCACATAGATGGTAGTAGCTCCTTGCAAGATTCGTCGAAAGTTCAGTCGAAGACTTTGTTACGTGGGAGCAACGAATTGACAGGGTCATCGAAGTACTGAAAACGCAAAGCCGAATTAAGCGCCCACGATTATCAACTGAACGTCAGCAGTCATTGATAGCCCAAATATCGCATGTGGAAGGATTGAAGAATTCCGAGCACAGACATTTTATACACATGGGTACAGGAGACAGCGATGATGGGTTAATATGGCGAGAGATTGAGTTGAACGCGTAATGGTCCATACTTCAACCCCTGCTCGATGAAATTAAATAACGTGACAGTGGCTGAGCTTTACGACAAATACGTAATCTTCCGATAAATGTAACTAAGTATAATCCAATCCGCATTGAATGTTATATCTTATTGCCGTGGAAGATAATGATTATAAGGGCTGCAATTGATATGCAATCAAAAGATAATATACGTTGCGCATGGGCGGCTGTCACAGCTTTATACCCAGCTGAATGAAACAGTGAGCAGGCATCTTACGCACATTGTTTAACGGTATTGAATCTACTGACCATTGGATTCCCAGAGACAGCACATAAAAAAATTGAGCTTCAAGCAATCGATTCATCACTGTGTATACCACAAAAAAAAATACCTTGTTCCGATACGCATCACTCAATGTGAGAAGGAAAAGCATATTAATTTGCTATGCATACAAGGTACGAAGGACAATAATGTATGATATTTCGCATGGATCGAGAATCTGTCGAGTCTCCTGAGCACATAACTGAACAGTAACAGCCATAAGGATATATGTATGCGATCGGTGTGTGAAGTCAACGTAATTACTATATTGTTATATGTGCTTGACGAATTAAACAACAATCCACTATTTCGCAGGTGTTTGCCATACTTTAGATCAGAGGGAAAATTGCAATCACATAAGATCGATTGTTGAGCAGAAAAGAAATGGACTATCCGACTACCATCGGACAACCTATAAGTGGCTCCATTGTAAAGGCCTATATGGAGTGTTTATGTTTCTTAAAACTAATGACAGAGTAGATGAGGGTGTGGAAAGACTGATGAGAAGAACGTGGCAAAGGACATGTATCAATATCATGGAGTATTTATTATTGACTACTACATGTGTTGTTCATATGACGAATCCCTACCATAGTATCAATCACAGCACAGCGCTGATTCCATATCATGATTTGTTGAAGAACTAGAAAAACTAGCGCTGTGCATATAATACATTTTCTGCGACAATCAATGCTCGTCGTGAGTTAATTCTAATACGTTGGCGCAATGACAATTATTGTGTATTCAGTCATCATCCATCAGAAGAGGTGGAAGTTGAATTACTCAAGATACAATGGTATATGCTCCACATAATATTAAATGATGTAAATAAATTGTCATTACTTCGAATATTGGAAAGTAGGCAATACTTGAGTTTGTGTTTCCGATTTTGGGGTCTATACGAGTATCCACTGCTACAAAGCACAACGAAATATTTATAGATCGTACAAGCTGCCATCCCAGCTAGACAAACCAAAATATGTCATTTTTGCGTCATAGACTGGTGAAAAGAATTCTATGGCAAATGACATTACATTATTCGTCGACTGCAAACTCACCAGAGTTAAACTTTATCTCAATTCGGAATTCTATCCAGACGATGGCTCGAATTTGCACTTCGACAAAAAAAAAAAAAAAAAAAAAAAAAAAATTCGGCCCTCTCACGGTTAATGATTGATTGCATCAGAACGAGCCTGTGAACAAATGCTACCGTAGATGCGTGAATAGAGTTCGAATGCAAGGAAGATTCACCATCGAATACAACTGCATATTGTTTCAATCGTACACGATCGCGTTGTTGCATATTGTCCAATGACCGACACTATCCATAACATTCTATAGATCCGCAAAATACTCCCTCGCCTAAATGAATGAATAGTTTAAAAATGAGTTTCTCGACGATCAACGTCAGTCATGATTGGATCTTGTCATCGACTAGATCACGCTAAAACATATTCATTATGACTGTGCCCACCTTTGTCGATCTTCAAGGATTCATTGTTGGAAGGAACTTTATCGTGAAGGAAGTAGCAATTCTGAGAGCGGGATGCATACTCTCCCATTACATTTTCGCGAGTCCCATACCATGGAGACTTCTCACAAAATCTGAGAGATACGAAGCATCATGGTTGATTCGTAATCATCATGATCTCAAGTGGGCCTATGGAAACGTTCCATATGGCATGGCCGAAGATTTAATAACGGCCGCAGTTGAAGGTTCAACGGAAGACGACATGTGTTCTATCGTATAGGTTAAAGGTCATGAAAAACGAGAATGGCTAGCTGATATACTAAATATGAAAAATGAACTAGTTATTGAGTCGTTGAATATGGACTTGGACGATATGGATGCCTCAAGTAAATTAGATGGAAGTTCTACTCTACGATGTGAAAAGCATAAAAACAATTGTGCCTTACAAAATGTATTTAAAATCTACAATTGGTGGCTGAATCATAAAGATTCGTGCAAAAAAAAGAAAATGTAACATTATGTACTTTTTTATTCTCCTCACCCCGTACTTTATGATGTCAGAATCATCGGATATCGAATTCTGCAACCGAATAAAATATTTCTTTCGAATGTGAAACCCATTTTTTGTATGGGATACACAAAAATCGAACACTTCGAGGTGTTTGAAGATTTTCGAGAGTCCTTCGTGAGATGTTCAAGAGTCTTCAGAAGACTCTTCTGAAGACTCTTGAACATCTCACGAAGGACTCTCGAAAATCTTCAAACACCTCGAAGTGTTCGATTTTTGTGTATCCCATACAAAAAATGGGTTTCACATTCGAAAGAAATATTTTATTCGGTTGCAGAATTCGATATCCGATGATTCTGACATCATAAAGTACGGGGTGAGGAGAATAAAAAAGTACATAATGTTACATTTTCTTTTTTTTGCACGAATCTTTATGATTCAGCCACCAATTGTAGATTTTAAATACATTTTGTAAGGCACAATTGTTTTTATGCTTTTCACATCGTAGAGTAGAACTTCCATCTAATTTACTTGAGGCATCCATATCGTCCAAGTCCATATTCAACGACTCAATAACTAGTTCATTTTTCATATTTAGTATATCAGCTAGCCATTCTCGTTTTTCATGACCTTTAACCTATACGATAGAACACATGTCGTCTTCCGTTGAACCTTCAACTGCGGCCGTTATTAAATCTTCGGCCATGCCATATGGAACGTTTCCATAGGCCCACTTGAGATCATGATGATTACGAATCAACCATGATGCTTCGTATCTCTCAGATTTTGTGAGAAGTCTCCATGGTAAGGGACTCGCGAAAATGTAATGGGAGAGTATGCATCCCGCTCTCAGAATTGCTACTTCCTTCACGATAAAGTTCCTTCCAACAATGAATCCTTGAAGATCGACAAAGGTGGGCACAGTCATAATGAATATGTTTTAGCGTGATCTAGTCGATGACAAGATCCAATCATGACTGACGTTGATCGTCGAGAAACTCATTTTTAAACTATTCATTCATTTAGGCGAGGGAGTATTTTGCGGATCTATAGAATGTTATGGATAGTGTCGGTCATTGGACAATATGCAACAACGCGATCGTGTACGATTGAAACAATATGCAGTTGTATTCGATGGTGAATCTTCCTTGCATTCGAACTCTATTCACGCATCTACGGTAGCATTTGTTCACAGGCTCGTTCTGATGCAATCAATCATTAACCGTGAGAGGGCCGAATTTTTTTTTTTTTTTTTTTTTTTTTTTTGTCGAAGTGCAAATTCGAGCCATCGTCTGGATAGAATTCCGAATTGAGATAAAGTTTAACTCTGGTGAGTTTGCAGTCGACGAATAATGTAATGTCATTTGCCATAGAATTCTTTTCACCAGTCTATGACGCAAAAATGACATATTTTGGTTTGTCTAGCTGGGATGGCAGCTTGTACGATCTATAAATATTTCGTTGTGCTTTGTAGCAGTGGATACTCGTATAGACCCCAAAATCGGAAACACAAACTCAAGTATTGCCTACTTTCCAATATTCGAAGTAATGACAATTTATTTACATCATTTAATATTATGTGGAGCATATACCATTGTATCTTGAGTAATTCAACTTCCACCTCTTCTGATGGATGATGACTGAATACACAATAATTGTCATTGCGCCAACGTATTAGAATTAACTCACGACGAGCATTGATTGTCGCAGAAAATGTATTATATGCACAGCGCTAGTTTTTCTAGTTCTTCAACAAATCATGATATGGAATCAGCGCTGTGCTGTGATTGATACTATGGTAGGGATTCGTCATATGAACAACACATGTAGTAGTCAATAATAAATACTCCATGATATTGATACATGTCCTTTGCCACGTTCTTCTCATCAGTCTTTCCACACCCTCATCTACTCTGTCATTAGTTTTAAGAAACATAAACACTCCATATAGGCCTTTACAATGGAGCCACTTATAGGTTGTCCGATGGTAGTCGGATAGTCCATTTCTTTTCTGCTCAACAATCGATCTTATGTGATTGCAATTTTCCCTCTGATCTAAAGTATGGCAAACACCTGCGAAATAGTGGATTGTTGTTTAATTCGTCAAGCACATATAACAATATAGTAATTACGTTGACTTCACACACCGATCGCATACATATATCCTTATGGCTGTTACTGTTCAGTTATGTGCTCAGGAGACTCGACAGATTCTCGATCCATGCGAAATATCATACATTATTGTCCTTCGTACCTTGTATGCATAGCAAATTAATATGCTTTTCCTTCTCACATTGAGTGATGCGTATCGGAACAAGGTATTTTTTTTGTGGTATACACAGTGATGAATCGATTGCTTGAAGCTCAATTTTTTTATGTGCTGTCTCTGGGAATCCAATGGTCAGTAGATTCAATACCGTTAAATAATGTGCGTAAGATGCCTGCTCACTGTTTCATTCAGCTGGGTATAAAGCTGTGACAGCCGCCCATGCGCAACGTATATTATCTTTTGATTGCATATCAATTGCAGCCCTTATAATCATTATCTTCCACGGCAATAAGATATAACATTCAATGCGGATTGGATTATACTTAGTTACATTTATCGGAAGATTACGTATTTGTCGTAAAGCTCAGCCACTGTCACGTTATTTAATTTCATCGAGCAGGGGTTGAAGTATGGACCATTACGCGTTCAACTCAATCTCTCGCCATATTAACCCATCATCGCTGTCTCCTGTACCCATGTGTATAAAATGTCTGTGCTCGGAATTCTTCAATCCTTCCACATGCGATATTTGGGCTATCAATGACTGCTGACGTTCAGTTGATAATCGTGGGCGCTTAATTCGGCTTTGCGTTTTCAGTACTTCGATGACCCTGTCAATTCGTTGCTCCCACGTAACAAAGTCTTCGACTGAACTTTCGACGAATCTTGCAAGGAGCTACTACCATCTATGTGAAGGGATTCGAAAAATGCACATGGCTATCAAGATTCACGGATCCCGCAACAAAGCTCATCGACTTGGAGACTCTGGACTGTCCATCGCTGCAGAAGTTGCCGAAAATCACCAAATCCAAATGCCCGCATCATTCCTCCAACACGAAATACAATTGCGCCCATGCAAATGTACAATCACTGAAAAGCTGGTTGAGTGTATACGAAGAGTTGTGTGAGCGAGGGTTTTTTTTGAAAAATGAATGAAAACACTTCGATGAAAATATATGTTATTTGTATACTTTATTCTACGACGAAAATAGTTTGAACTTCTCCTCCTCTTACACTTCGATAAAACAGTTTTTTGCATACATTTTTACATAGTCAACACATAAAACGTTGAAAACGAAGGCGAGACGACTGTGATGCCGACGGTTGTTCCACTCAACGATGCTGCCCCCACGAATTTGCTCTTTTCCACCATGCTCAGAGATGATGGAACTTCACGCTGTTGTATTTTCTACAACTGCATGTAGAGTTGACCATTTGCGCACCAGTTGCAGCATACTTTCGATGATGTGGACAGCTGTTCGGCGATGGTGTTCCAAAGAATTTCGTCTTTGTCCACCATGGTGTGCTCAGAGTCGGAAGAAGTCGACGCTGTTGTATTTCCCACCTTTGTATGTCATCCAGAGATGATGATCACGTGGCGCTTGCCGCATACGCTCGAACGTTTCCAAATCGTCGTCGAAGGCCTTCACAAGTCGTGCTGGTAAGAAGACGGCGAACTCATCTGCGATGTCCGCGATGTAGCGTTTCCCAAACTTGGTTTGCACGGCCCTCATGTCGGAGATTCGATGATCCGAGTGAATGCGGAGTTCTGATAGCTTCTTCGTAGGAAGGTATTCCGCCATCCGGCTGACTCTGTTGATACTCGTGAAATCCATTTTTCCCCGCACTTTCAATGTTCCTGAGTGGTGCACGGTCGAAGCCTAAACAGGTCTTTATCCATAGATCTCCGAACGTTTATAGTTTTTCAACATAAACATCCCGTTATCATATATGCTCTGAATAGCGGAGCAATAAAAAAAAGTTCTAATAGCTTGGAGGGTAGTGTTAACGAAGAAAAAATCCTTAATCATGGGGCTAACTTGTCAAGACCTGCATGATCTCAAATGTCGGCATCAAGGTTTGACGTTGCACTCTCTGTATATATTATCATTCAGAGATGAAAAACTAAAGCCCTGCAAAATGGAAATGCATTTTTTCCCCGGATCACTGTCTTCGTCGCATGCTGTCGTAAAATTTTATGGGTTTTCAAGTGTGGACCTATGGAATGATGAGGCCCGAGTTGCACATGCGAAGCGATAGGGTATGACGGTCCCTGGCGCTCGACGTAAGAAAAAAAAGAGTCGTAAAATTTGAGACTTTCGGACGAGGTGGTTGAAACGTTGCAGTGTATAACAGTGTCTCGCACATGAGCCTCCATCCAGATAGTTGAAAAAAAAGAACATCTGGATAAATTCATCCACTTTTTCTTAGCCCTCTACGTAACTTCTTAAGAGACGTTTTTTTTTTTCGTATTTCGCCTTTGTTCACGTGCGAAAGCGCTTTCCATCTCTCGCACTATGTTAAAAAATCGAACAGCAGATAGGCATCCCCACCATACTAGAAAAAACCTATAGGGATTCGAAAATATGCACTTCCTCAAAAGGGCATTTGGGGCAGCAGTTTTCATCATTATTGTCTCAACGAAGCGTTGTGTGAGCGAGGGTTTTTTTTTAAATGAATAAAAACATTTTGAACAAATATCGTTCTCTCCATTTATTTCCGATGTCTACGGTGAATACAGTTTGAAATTTTTTTCTCTTTTTTTTTTTTTTTTTTTTTTTCTTACATTATATTCGATGAAAAAGTTTTTTTGTACACTTTTACATAGCACTAAGCGTTGAAAACTCTACCATGATGACTGTGATGCAAACAGTCTTTGCACTCTACGATGGTGACGATGCCAGCTGCCGCTGAACTCGTTGTTTCCACCGGGCCTTCACGAGCGTTCTTTTCCACCATACTCAGACTCGAGCGTCGAAAACTCTACGATGATGATGATGATGACTGTGATGCAAACAGTCCTTGCACTCTACGATGGTGATGATGCTGGCTGCTGTTGAACTCGTTGTTTCCGCCGGGCCTTCACGAGCATTCTTTTCCACCATACTCAGACTCGACGGAACTCGACGCTGTTGTATTTTCCACCAATGTACTTCATGTAGAGTTGACCATTGCGTGCCAGTTGCAGCATACTCTCGAACATTTTCACATCTTGATCGAAGGCCTTTACCAGCCGCGCTGGCAAGAAGACGGCAAACTCATTTGCAACGTCCACGATGTAGCGTTTTCCAAACTTGGTCTGTACAGCTCTCATGTCCGTGATTTGATGATCCGTATGGACGTGGAGTTCTGACAGCTTCTTCGTTGCGAGGAATTCCGCCATCAGGCTGACTTTGTTGATATTTAAGAGATCCATTTTCACTCTTTTTCAAAGTCCTTTTCGGAGAAGTTGATGGTGCGGTGGAATAGTGCAGTCTGAGCTTGGTCCATGAAATCATAAGCTCCCTCGTAGCCCCTCCACTCAGATTTTAAAAACTTCTCCCCACTTATCCCATCATAGGCGCGTTTAACAGGTTCAAACACGTTCGAAGAATCCCGCACGTAGAGCATTTCCCCCCTCGCAACACTTTCCACAGCCCCGACGTTGGGGTGGGGGACCATCAATGTGATCCTTCATCTGTGGCGTATTATAATGCTCCATGCATGGAAGATACGATATCCCTTCACTATCGTTCCGATGATGCTCCGGCAAACGATCCCACAGTAAACCAATAAAGTTACCCCAATACTTTAGGAGCAAGACCTTTGGAACTTGTTCGAGCTCGTTTTTGGTCAAGTCTAGGGGGTGCTTGGCCGGATGCACTGCGTACATACTCGCACATCTGAACATCTTGACGTAATGTTGTGGAATGAAACCTCGACGGGTTGAAACTTATTTTGGAATAACGCCGCAGCTGCATGCAATAAATAAAGCATTTTATGGGCTTTGAAGGGCCACCCTTCATATGGGAACTATCGTTATTTCACTCCCGAGAATTTTCCTACAGCGGCTTCCCCCTCTCGCCCGCGGGTCCAGCTATCGCCTGGAAGACAGCGTCACCAAAAACTAGCCTCCCCACTCTCTAACACCCCCCTCCCCCTCCCCCGCCACCACAACCCCGCAATCGGCTGCCGCGTGCAGGATCCACCCCCCCCTCCCGCCATGCATACCACGGCTTCCCCGCGCTCGATCCCCCCCCCCCGCCATGCATACCCCGGCTTCCCCGCGCTCGACTCCCCCGCCCCGCTCCCCCCTGAGATCCCTGGGTTAGAACCGCTCCAGCCCTACTACTTTCCTTTTTCATAAAAAAATGTGCGATGCTTTTAAACAAATTTTTATCCGAAATTCTCCACACCTCAAAAACCGATTTTTTTTTTTTATGGTTCTTTTATTCAAAAACAGTTTTTTTTGGTGAACGAACCGTTCAAGTACACCAAATGACATTCTTGTTCAATAATTTTTTGACTTTTTTTATTTCAATTGAGCGGTTAGCCTTTAATCACGTTCACCACAAGCCTCTTTAAAAAATAGGCTTTTCGGGGGAAGGACCATAAGTCCTACAGTTGTTACTATTTTTTTATTGTTAAAATTCTAATTTCGTTCTCCGAGACCAGTTCCAATCAACTGTATTTAGTTTTTTCCAATAAAATCTTCATAGCGTCCTAAAAAAAATTCACTAACATATCTCAATTTTTCCATCAACTTTGTATATAACCCATTAAGTAACACATATTGAGACATAGAAGTCCGTCTCAGGCGCTATACCCCCACCGCAAGTTCAAACAGAGCAACCGACTCATAATGAGAGCAGCGGAGGGGGAATAACAAATCATAAGAACACAAGTAAACCCAAAAATTCAAGGACACAAAACAATAGGCGGGAAGAAAGACGATGGAAAGGAAAACAGAAAAGGGACAATAACAGTAAGGTTTATAAACAGTAGCAGTTAACAATAACAATGGGTAAGGGAAAGGGAAAGTAAAGGCGACAAAACAAAGCGAGAGGCGAAGTATTGAAACGAAAACAGAGAAAAGAACAAAAATAGAACCAAAGTAAAATTTATTGAAAATGAAAAAAGTTAACAATAAGGGAAATTATGGGTAACAAGTAAGGGAAGGGGAAAGAAAAGGCGGTAAAATCGGTGTATAAAAGGACGGGAATGTTGGAGGAAAGGCACTCCTGCTTTTTCGGACAAGTCGGGAAGAACTTGCGAAACGAATACTAACTTCCAAAAGGGGTAAAGGAAAGTGACCGACGAAAAACGAAAGAACGGAAAGAGTGGAGTCATCCGTTTATCAGAACACTCTCAAATTCCGAGCATTGGACGAGTACTTCGTGACGTGAATACTAACTCCCAAAAGGGTTAAAGGAAAGCGTAGCCGAAGGAAAGAAAAAGGAAGGGAATCTGAAAGAAGCAAAAATATTACGAAATAAGAAAAGTAGGAGGAATCACTAAAAAGAAAAAATATATTTAATTTATTCAATTTCGCATGACTACTGGTCCAAGGGTGAGGGAGCACGAGAGGAATATTAGGAAAAAAACATACAAGAAAGTAATTTCTCAGTCAGAAAACAGGGCACCTCTCGCGAATACCGACCCGCGGATCACGGAAAGACGAGTCGAATGAAAAAGAATTATTAAATAATCAATTAATAGCGAAAGGGAGACAATTGTTGAAATTTAAATAGCAAAATTGTATGAGGAGAAAATAACGCGACAGGAGAAGCGAAATCACGCGTGCACGCGTGCACGCGCGCACGCACGCACGGACACACACACACACCCACACACACACCCACACACACGCACACACACACACACACGCGCGCGCGCGCGCGCGCACGCACACACTCACACACACACACACACGCACGCACGCGCGCACACGCCCACGCACGAACGGACACGGGGGCGCGCACGCACACACACACACGCACACACACACACACACACACAACCCGAGCATAACACACATAACACACATAACACACTCACAAACATACCGATATCACATATTGTATCAGGAACGTAAAAAGGGCGATGAGATAGCCTGAATTCGCAATAGTAAGATATCCTATAAAGAAAAAAGGGCATTCGAATCTCCGATATACACAGCGGGTATCGAGCGCTGTAGATCGGTACGTGGCGACCTCTCAGGCCGCGATCTATAAACCCGCGTATCAATTATCGACGCGCGATAATTGATCGCACTACCATAAATCGATCGGGAGAGAGCACCGTTAGCCGCGACATGGATAGTAGGGAAGGGGAGCAATAACGACACCGAGCAATAGAGCACGCTCACCGCTATCGAGCGTCGCGATCCACAGCGCCGCAAGCGAGAGCGCATCGCGACTTACAGGCGGGTATTCCGTACTCGTCATCACAAATTTCGCACAAATTTATAGGACATGCAGGGCTTGGCTAGAAATTAAAGTACCCGAAGTGGGAACTTCAGATGGTCGAGCGTTTAGAAAATAAAAATGTTGATGCGGCTCTTGCACCGTATAAGCCATTTACGTTAGCATGTTTGCTAAGCGGCGGTTGGCGTGGCGGCAAGAGCTCGGACTAGTAATTCGATGGTCGTGGGTTCGACTCCCCGTGTGGAGACTTTTTTTTCTTTTTCTATCTTTTCTCAATTTTTATATTATTCATTTTCCAATTAAGCAAAGAGGTGAATAATTTATTTTATTTATTTATTTGTACGCAAAAGGCATAAAAACGGTACGCAATTGGGTTTTCGGACTTTTCAACAAGGGATTGTAATTAAAGCGCATACGAAATGACTTTGTAGATGAAAATTCAAAACTTTATTCGTTGACATTCGATGATTTACATGTATCGGGACGATATTTATCGTAGACACAGGGGAAACAATAATTATTTCTGCATCTAGCACACGTTATAAAGGCTGCATTTTTACAACCACATCGTTGTTTTAATGTCTTCATAGAAAAACATACTTGATTGACATTCATAAAGCATGCTCTCTCATCGCAAAGTTTAGAAGCGAACCACGCGTAACGTAACATGTTCCCGAATATTGGCGCGGATAATTAAATGATTAAACGAACTTACCTGTAAGTAAAGTTCTATCATAATTGTATGAAGTGCCACTTCCGAGCGATCAAATTGTTGTACCTCTGCCTCACACCGATATAGCCACACTTTACAGACCGAAAAAAACAGAACTCCGCCGCCGTTGCTACGGCACTTGATTTCGTCATTACTTCAAAGTTGTGTCGTAACCCATAGGGAATCTTGATTTGAACCAGATGTAAGATGAGGGGATGTGTTTACCAGGGTGGGAGTTGATCTCTCGGACGAGGCGCTCCATACAATTATGATAGAACTTCACTTACAGGTAAGTTCGTTTAATCATTTAATTGTATTTCGCGCCTCTTCCTCGAGATCGAATTGTAGCTGTTTGACGTTGGTTACGAGTATCTACAATAAATGGGATGTTTCTCCGAACTTCTTTATTATCAATCAACGAGGGTGAGTACACGCTTACGAGGGTTATTATATCTTAATAAAATATCTTCCTTATATTTACTTTGAGCTTAAGATTGTTAAAGCAAATTCTCTCCGATCCGTTAAAATCTCCCTCTTATAAAATTTAGTGAAGACTAAAGGTCTTTCTAACCACCCGGCAGTCTTTCGAATAGAATCCAAACTAACACCGCCTCTCTCCGCCGATGAGGTCGCCGCGTGTCTCGTGCTATACGCCTTAAAATAGCTTACGTCTATGCCACTATCTTGCAGCATCTTTTTTATCCAGTGACTCAAGGTCTCTGCTGAAACCGCTTTATGTGGTTTCTTTGTTGACACTAGAAGGCGACTCTCCTTACTTCTCAGTTTTTTAGTTTTCTCCAAATAAACATTAATAGCACTCGCAGGGCAAATGAACGGAACTTCCTTAAAAAAAAGGGGAGAACCAAAAGCGATTGCGCTCTGTTTACAGCGGAGGTCTTAATTCTCTCTACGATTTTAATCTCTAGCTTATCCCCTCTTAACACAATATTCTGAATATCAATAAGCAACAGGGTCTGCATACGGTGACCCGTCGTCAGCGCCAAAAGCGTAGCTAGTTTTCGCGTCAACAAATCTAAACGCAGACCGTCATTTGAGCCCCATTTTCTAAACTCGTCCAAGACCGCGCGGGGATCCCACGTATGGTCATATCTTGCGTTCGGGGGTCTCAGCTTCGTCGCACCCTTAAAAAATCTTTTTACTCTGGGACTTATACCCAGCCCCGGACCATATGGAAGAGCAAGAGCTGAGCGAAAACTATTTAATGACCCATAAGAAGCCCCGTTATTAAATTCAAACGTGAGAAATCCCAGCACCTGCTCTACCGAGCTCTTCAGGGGGTCCTTGTTTTCCTCTCGATTGAATCTCCACCATTTTTTCAGCGCTGTCTCATACTGCTTCAATGATGACTCGCTGAACGATGCCATGAGAATGTTTAAACTACTCTCAGGGACTGCCGTAGACCTCAGTGCTTGCTTGACAAGAGTCCTGCCACCAGGGTAAGAGTCTTCCACAGTGAATAGGGTTCCCTGTTTAAGGATTGCAATAAATTAAAATCTGGCTTGAAAAGGATAGGATCAGTCTTAAGCATAGATTGGAAAATCGGGAACCAAGGCTGAGTCGGCCAGTATGGAACCACCAATATCCCTTCACCTTTTTGTGACCTGATTTTACGAAGCGAGTGTAAAATGATAGAAAAGGGGGAGGGGGCATAGAAGAAAAAATCCCATTTCACTGTGAAGGTGTCAATTGCCCAGGCTCCGGGATTTTTCTTCCAAGAAATATACTTGGGGCATTTACAATTTGTTCTAGATACGAAAATATCAATCTCCGGGCTTCTAAATCTCTCAACGATCCTCTCAAACAATTCGATTGCTAACGAATATTCCGTCTCAGGTTCTAACTTGCGCGATTCTAAATCCGCCTCTTTGTTGTCCTCTGACCGTATGTACGACGCAAATAGCCACAGATTTCGATGTTCGCACCAGTCCCAAATTTCTCTAGCAACCTCATTCAACTTCGGGAACTGAACTCCACCTTTCTTATTTATATACGCCACTGTCGTGGTATTGTCCGTTCTTAAAAGACAATCGCAATCTCGTAAACCATTGGCGAAACACTTCAAGGCAAATAGCGCGGCCTTCAGCTCCAAACGCTCAATATGGAATGAATGTTCTTCCTCGTCCCAGAAGCCATAAGTTTGCTTGCCAGAGCAGGCTGCACCCCAAGCCAAGAGCGAGGCATTCGAAAAAATTTCTACTTTCGGATCAACACTTGTTATGTGATTCCGCGCGTTATTTATGCTACGGCACCACCAGTCAAAATCATCCGATAAGTTTGACGGAATTTCCATTACTTTCTCGAATATCTCTTTGTTCCGCTTAAGCGATAAGAATCTTGCTCTCTCGAATTTTCGCATGTGAACTCTCCCATATCGCAAAGTCGGGCAGCAAGACTCTAATGTCCCTATAAAAGATGCAACAGCTCGAATTTTGCACCGCCTCATTGTCCTAACTTTTTCGATAAGAGCCCCAACCTTTACTATTTCAGTTAACGGCAGTTCCACTGATATGAGTTAAGAATCATACAACAGACCCAAAAAGGTACACCTAGTTGACGGTATCAACACACTTTCTTTCGTGTTAATTAAAAACCCCAAGCTTTCTAACAAGGCTCTTGGCTGCTGAACATTTTCGAGACAGGTTTGTAAACTACTTCCGAGCATCAATATATTGTCCAAATAGATGACAGACATCAGACCTTTCGCTCTTAAAAAAGCCATGACTGGCTTCATCAACTTGGTAAACACATACGGCGCTGTATTAAGCCCGAAAGGCATGCACTTACATTGGTGTGACTTTCCTTGGAACCTAAATCTCAAATATTTCTTGTTCCTCTCATTAATTGCGATTAAATAATACGCGTCCTGAATGTCTAAAGAGGCCATAAAATAACCCAGGCTCAGCATGTTTTGAACAGTCTTCCCATCCTCGAGTTTAAAATGCTGCGTGTTAACGAACTCGTTAAGGTTCTTCAAATTTAACACTAGTCTGTGACCTCCACTCGACTTTGGTACAAGAAAAACACTTGATAGGAACTGGACCTTGCACTCAGGTACCTCCTTAATCACTGCTTTCCCTTTAAGCTGATCGATCTGTTCTGTCATCAATTATATTTCTTGTTTAGACCATTTCTGTTCCGTAGGTGGCCCGCGTTGCATTACCCGCTTTGAGAACGGGATGCGATATCTATCAATCTATTCTAATATGGCTTGATCCGTGATAATTTTTGTCCAAGAATTTCTGAATAATTTTAAACGCCCGGCGGGAAAGCTTACAGAATCAATCATTTCCTCCTGCGATTCGACGGTAACATCCTCTGCGAGGAGTGACGTGTCGTTCCGGATAAGCGGGGATGGTTCTCTGACCGAGATAATTTCTGCCCGCTCCACGCCCCCCTGTTCTTTGTCTTGTATGCTGGTCGGCGCTGCGGGCTATTCTCGTTTTTTGGAACAGTCGTCTGTGGTTTCGCCGTTTGGGTTTTAAGGACGTGCTCGACATTTCCAAAGCCTTAGCCGCCTTGATCCTCTCCGCGAGGTTTTCTCCAAACAACCAAAAATCTGCATCCGAGGCGCTCAGGGAGTCCCAGGGCGATGCTTCTATACTTTTCAGAATCAAACTCCGTCTAATGAGTGATTCCTCCCGTTGGAGATCAGCGAGAATTCTTGTTACGCCCCCCGCAATCTCGATTAGTGGTAACTTCTCGTCACCATTCAGTGAGAAGGTCAAGGACTTCAGCTTTGCCATCCCGGCTAAGCAAGCTCCGATACGCTCTTGATTTTAAATAATGCGTTCGTCTCTCTTTACGAGGGCTTCTTGGAGACACGCTTTAACCTCCGGGTTATGCTTGGGAGGATCCATAAAAAGAGGGTTCGCTGGTGGGGGAAATTTCTCCAAAAGAGATTTTCTCTCCTCCGCCGCTAACCCTTTTTTTAACAATGTCCTGAATCCGAATCGAAAACTCGGAATGGATCGCGGGTGCCAGTGTACGATCAGGTATAATACGGTTACCGATGAGTTGCAGTACTTCTGCATCTAACGCTACCTCCGTACCCGTCACTTCGGTAGCTTCCACCGAGGACGAGGGTGGGAGCGATGGCACAGGAGGGTCTGACAACTCACCCAAAGCTGGCGGCTGTACGGCTGGCGGAACGTTATTCCTTTCCGCCCTATCCTCCTATACGTTCCTTCTTCTACGACCTCCCTCATCCAGGTCCTCCTTGTCGGATTGAGAACGATTCGCGGAGTCGGAGGCATTGTAACGCGATGTATTCGAACGCCTGCGACGATCCCCCCTCGTACTATGGGATCGACGTCTTCGATGTTGGCCTGTCGAAAGAGGTACGACGACGTAAAGCCTCCCTGCGAGATGAGTCACAGAATCTTGCAACATTTGTGATTATTCTTCCATCTCTTTTTTTTTGAGGTTAGGTTTGTCCTGACCACTATTGAGTCATCCTCGATGGCCTTGCAAGGCTCAACTTCACTCGTACCTCCCATCTCGAGTATGTGACGACCACGCGTCTTGCAGAGACGGCGTTCGTAACGGAACTATGAGACCTTAACCTTGCAAAGATTAAGTCTCGGCCACTCGAGTAACGACTCTTATTTCTCCATTGCAATCCCCACGATCCTGCGATGTACAACCCAGCGCTCGACAGGAATCCTAACCGAAGGAAAAAAAGACCTTGTACTTACTGCGATGTTTTCTCTTTCAATGTTTCCTCCAGTCTTTCCAATCTTTCTTCTAATCGCTTTTCCTTCCGAATTCCGCTTTCCGATTCAGCTTCGCTGGAACTTTCCATTTTTCCTCTCGTTGATTACGTATGACGTGTTCGGCACAAGAAAGAAGAATGACGAAATCAAGTGCCGTAGCAACGGCGGCGGGGTTCTGTTTTTTTCGGTGAGGTAAAGTGTGGCTATCTCGGTGTGAGGCAGGGGTACTACAATTTGATCTCGAGGAAGAGGCGCGAAATACAATTGATGATGAACAATCGAATGTATTTTTATGCAGTCTTCTCGGGAAGTTATTTCTTTTTCTTGCTCGATGAGATAAGAGCAATTTTGTATTTTTTTAATAAAGTTTTTACCCTGACGATAAAAATATACATCGCAGGGTTACACCAGTGGAGTACATTTAAGGGGAATTACTTTTATGCTACACGTTGGCAATCCTTCTTCATCTTGGAAGAGTTCGTCGTATAATTGCGGATTCGTTTGTCCTCCCCACGAGTCAATCGGCGGAAGAAATTTGTTCTCTTGTACGTACGGCTCCATCACATTCGTTAAAAATTTTGTGTACAGCGCTGTTGTAAGTTTTCCAGATTTTGAAGAAGTGATGACGACATTCTTGTATTTTGTTGCGTATCCATCCACCGTTTCTTGAATGCTCGGTCCAAAGGAGCCAGTATTCTCTTGTAAGCATACGTAAACTTGTGGCAATAGCTTTCCGGAAAGTCTCATAGCATATTGCGCTGTATATGAGTGGGTTACTTTGTTCATATCCTTTCTTTTTACGAAAACGGTTTTTATCCCTAAATGTTCCAGGGTTCGGTTATACGTTGACTGGTACTGGCAACCTGGAAAGAGAATATACGAATGTAAATTTATTATACGCGCCGTTAAATTGAGTATTTCATTTGAGGTAGACAAATAAGAATTCTAGACTTAACCGTTTGATCAGTGTTGATAACAAAATCCTTGCCGTATTGAGCAATGCGAGCTCAAGTTTGGAGTCGGAACTTACCTGCCGCAGCAAGAATTTCCTCTCGTGTAGCTGTCTCTTTATCCCATACAAATCTTGTCATTTTCCTCTGATGAATCTTATGCCTTTCTTTAAAGTCGATGACCCACGATTCGGAGGCCTTGAATTCCAACTCTGGAAATTGATTGGCAGCAGCAAGTGCCCATTGTTGCAAGTTTTTTGTGGTGACTTGCCAGTTACATGGCGCTTCTACGAAGCGATCATATGTCCACGAATCAATTGTATTGTATTCATCCTTTCGAGTTCCACCATTTTTAATATGTCGTTCCCAAATTTTCAAATCTCCCATATGCTTCAGGTGAGATGCTCCTTTCGTTTGCAAAATATTTAAACTCCACGTTGGATGCGCTTTGGCAAGATTAATTACCATTATTTTGTGGTCGAGTGGAACATAGTCTGGATCCTCTTTCATGTTTTTTCAAGGGGATCATACTCATCATTTAACGACGATCTGGCACCTTCTTTGCGCCAGATCAACTCTTCGTCGCATATAAACTGATACTCCGATAAAACTTCCACTACTTCCTCGTGTATTTTATTTCCCATTTGAATGTGTTCTTTGGTTATCACTTCGGAACTTTCTGATGAGATTCGATTTTCTTCGGCAACAATATGTAAACTATAATCCATCGCCCCATTCAATCGTTGCTTTGACGCTTCGCTGTGGTTGCTATCGTCTAGCTCCTGATCTTTTTCCGTCGACGTTCCAGGCATATCAATGGTTTCACTTTTGGCCGGCATTTTCGAGTTTTCCACAATATTTTCCTCACAATTTTATCTCATAAAAATTTCGATATCTTCCAGAATATTCTCACAGTATTCTCGCACAATTCAAGTTACTTGGCTGAGAGCTAGCAAATGGATGAGCTCCCTAGCTAGCGTCGTCCCTAACGGTCAGGGAAATCTTTTTTCTACCTGCGCCAAGAATCTATTGATCGTGTACAACCGCCAAGAGCGACCTTCAGGTGAAAACGAATTTTATTGTGAAACGACTATTCACGTTTATGGCACATTCCCCAAGGAGGGGAAATAGCCGATAAAGGAGAAAGAAGAAGAATTCCTGTTTGAACACGTGGGAAAAGTTCGCAACTCCAAATTTTCTACAATTATGCGTCAATTAAAAAATGACGTCCTATATGTCTTATGCGTATAAACAAATAAATAGAATAAATTATTCATCTTTGCTTAATTGGAAAATGAATAATATAAAAATTGAGAGAAAGATAGAAAAAGAAAACAAAACGCTCCACACGGGGAGTCGAACCCACGACCCTCGAATTGCTAGTCCGAGCTCTTACCGCTACGCCAAACGCTGTTTGGGAAGCATACTAACGTGAATGGCTTATACGCTGCGCGAGCCGCGTCAACATTTTTATTGCCTAAACGCTTGGCCATCTGGGATTCCCACTTCGGGTACTTTCATTTCTAGCCAAGCCCTGCATGTCCTATAAATTTGAGCGAAATTGGTGATGACGAGTAGGGATTGCCCGCTTGTTAGAGGAATTTGTGTCTCATTGAGGGGTGTACCTCCACGCAACTTCGATCGCATGTATGATTGCTGGCCGTACTAACGTCTGTACTACCGACTCGCGCTGCATACATTTTCGCTCTAAGCCCGACGAATTCCGTCATTATCCTTAATTTATTTTTGTCTTCCACACTCATTGTTGTATATGAGACTATTCGTATCGTTGTACAAGACTGTATATTTGTCTTTATACACAAGCACCATGTACTCATAATGAAAGTCATATAAACATGTCTTCGATATGTCGAGTATGCACATACCCACATACAATGGTTTATTGAATTTCACCACGAGCTTGCATAATTAAACAGCAATTTTCTAAACAGACGCTCCGGCTATGAAAATTTGGTTCGTAAATCATTCCATCTGCACCGTGCCTGCCCTCTCGCCGTATTAAACGCTTACCGTATACACGATTGTGTACATTTTCCATAGTGTCCCTAAACACCGCATTAATCATGAATTTAGAGACATTTTTTTCACAGTCGTTCTTTGCTTCGGTCCGGAACTGCGTATTGAGCTCGATATATGTTCGTAGCCAGGCAGATTGGGAGAGTTGGAGTATTCTATTAATTTTAATGATATTGAGGCCGTGGCGTACATACTACTGTAGATTGCGATAATGAATAACATACCTTTCCTTGCTATGCACGGTTGCAAGCCGTTTTTTGTATTGCGCGCCAGGTGGTTTACCTTGTGTTGGACAAAACGGCAGGTCCATGCGTGCATCATGTAGACATTTCGGGTACTGTAAGTCAACCTCAACAATGTAATAACCGGTCGGTGAATCTAGCCAATGAATGATAAATCGAATGTCGACAAGTCATTGACCCATCGAAAATCAGCATAGGGCAATGGTTGATACATTGCCTATCCATACGAATTATTTACATCGAAATACATCATGTACGATGAGGACCTTGACGGATCGAACGCTGCAATGTATTTATTATTGTCGCGAGCATACCCATTTAACTGACGCAGATCGCCCGGTTCAACAAATAATACCATGTCAACTTCGGTGAACAATTCGAAGTGAACGCATGTATGTTTCAACTTTGCATCCTATGTGTATGTGGGGAGAGTGTAGTAATAAACGAGGTTTGGCCTTTAAGTCTCCATACGGCTATTGCGAATGTTCTCAAAAACGTCGGCCAGTAACAAAACAACGGTCGTCAAGTACAAATCACTATATTCACCCAACGTTTGAATAGAAAACCGTCCCCATACATTGTCAGCGTAAGCTGACGTAAGCGTCAGCGTATTCGTCCTCAATTTCAATGTCACCAGGCAAAATGCGTCTCGTGGCGATAGGTGACAGTCTTCTAGTCTGTTCAAACTATCGATATACTCACTGGGGAAGCCCTTTCGAGTTAATAGGATGAAATTGTCGGCAGGTATGCCATGAAATTGTGATCGTAAAATTTTCAACTTTTCCATTGTCAAGAATGAGGCCAGTTTATCCAGACTTGCATTGAGAAATTTGTATGAATCGATGAAGCGTAATTGAATCTGATGTGAGTTGTCTGTCATTCGAACTATTTTTGTGAAAGAAATGTATTCCTCCTTGGTTGTGGGCACCACGGTGGTTTTCCTTTCGAATACTGTGGCTAGTTGTTTAAAGATGAACTGTGCATCATAGCCGGACAAATTATGAAAAACTACGGGTATGAAAAAATACCGTTTATAGTTAGATGTACCATGGGAACAATATCCGATAAAAAATCGTTGATGCGCAAAACTAAATGTTTAAAGTTCTCAACAAATCATGCGATGTAATCGGCATCGCGACGCGAATAGTATCCTGATAGCGAATGGTCATGCGCACAATGTACATAGCACGCGATGTTAAACACTCCATGCTATTGCTGTGTATTTATGTTGAAAACCTCTGCCGAAACGCCCTCGAGATCAGCATAAATCACAAATGGAAGTCGTTCTTTTTTGTTGAATGTTTTCGAATGTTATCCATTTGCCCGTTTCATCAGATAATCGCATGGCACAATCGTTGGGTTTTTCCACAAACGATCTTGTGCGATCGCAACTTAGCCTTTGTGCAAAGTAATAGAAATACCTGTACAAAAAACGATAAAACGAATTATATTATCGAAGCATATAATTACTCATATCTATATTCTCAAGTAGGCTTTCGTTTACTCACCGACCACCGATGTGTTTTTTACTGGCTATTTTACTGAGCTACGCGCTCACGAGGCGGAATGAATTTTTTAATCCAAACAAAGTGTTCCGCACTGTGGTCCAACGTATCCTCTACGTACAGTAAATTGGGGTGCTTAACCAGCTTTCGGTTGCATATTCGAATCGGAATGATGCGATTCTTTTCCGTCGTAAATACTTTAATTGAAACATTGTTTTGCTATTCAAATGTCTTTATCTGATCGAGCGTGATTGAAAAAAGAATGCCCCGAAGCTGCAGTACGGTTGAGTAGTGTGGATACGAAGTTACTCTGTCCACATTTTTTTTCGCTGGGCGAAGAGCAGCGACCACTTACCACGCGAAACATGCGCCATCCCTTGACTTCATTTACGACCGCTTTCTTCAAAATGATTTCCTGCGACAATACAATTTGCCACCCGACACGCATTTGATTGTATTTGTTGATATTCAACGTTTAGTTCAGAATCCGCGATAATGCCCACCCGCTATCGCGTTTTTGAAAATCTTCATAGGCTCGACAACTCGTGTGTACTACTCGCGTAAATTCGATGTGGTACAAAGTCCAAAGTTTTTCATGTCGATACTTTTATTTTTACGCTTGTCACGTGCCACAAATTCACCATTGAAAACTGTATTCACTTTTGCATTGAAATGTTTATTGTTAATGTTTTGCATTATGCACTTTAATTAGGCGAGGTCCAATTTGGTCCTTATTGATGACGCAGCGAGTCAGGATACGATTTTCGAACGTTATATTAATTCTTCGCCAGATAAAACCGTGACCGCTATGTCCGGGCTCCGCGTGGAAAAATCGCCTGTGTATCATATTTCATAATCCCGGAGTGTATTATATTGCAATGGTATCAGAACGGTGGGTAAGCAAGGGAACATAATATACCAGTTAAGGGAGAGTATAAGCGAGGAAGATCTGGGGCTCTTCCACAAAAATTCGTGCTGTGGCATCCACGCATTGTTGAGTACCTTCCATATGTAAATACCTCGACGTTACCTGTCGAAATGGCAACAAGACCCGGATGTAGCGACATTTTGGAAGAGCCCGCCTCTTTGTTACTACAGCTGCATAAAATAAGTTTTATCGGTGAGGACTTCATTTCACATCTACCATTTCTACTGGCTTAATTTTTCACGCCAGTGTGATAGACACCTGCTTTCGCATGTGCATCCGCATGTTTAAGAGAAACTTCTCACCATCGTCTGGAAAAGGCTTCACCTGTATTTACATTTTTCCCCGGGTGGGCGACGCATCGTCTACGGTGTCCCCTAGTTACCACTATACCTTGCCCCCCCCCCCCCCCCCCACATACACGCCCTCACACAGTGAGAGAGATGGAGAGAGAGAGAGAGAGAGAGACGCAATGTACTTTACGAAAATAAACCTTTGAAATGTATTCCCCGTAATAGTTTTCTGTACCACTCACCATCGAATGGACAAACACATGCGCTCATAAATACAAAGCATTTATATGTCTTATCGAAAATAATTTCTTTTTGTTCAACCCGTCACCCTGACCCATCCACGGTATGAGCCCATCCTTACCGTGCGAAGCATACCGATCACCGTCGGTATTGCAGTAAACGCACATACCGCGTCTAGACCCCACTACCCCCACCACCAATTGTCCAAACTGGCCCACCGAGACAGTTTAGCCCACGAGACATCGCATACATACCTGGAGCCCGATGACGTCACAGCCGTCGCCCCACGCGCTTTTATATCTACTCCCGTCATAGAATATCGAGTCGTGTGGAAAACACATGCCAGGTTAGACGCTTTTTCTAACCTTAAATACTTATTGCGCTTGTTTTCGTGTTTTTCCTCCTTTTGTTTTCGAATTTGTTCTTCCAACTATTCTACTCGGTTTCGCACTCTTTCTCGATCCTTGTCGTCTGACCAGCCATGCCTCCGTTTCCCTTTTCCCATTTTCTGTGAAATTTCTGAATAAAACGTGTGACATAATCACCACAAAGAAGAAGAATGAGTTGCGTACCGGAATATGAAAGGCGCATTAACAGTATTCCAAATCTTTGATTAGTCAAAGATTCGGAATATTGTTGATACGTACCTAATAGCTGGAAGATTGTCAATCCATAGTCAATAATATTCCATATCTTTGACTACTTAAATATTTGGGATACTGTTAATACGTAGCTTTAATGTTTATCATTTGGCGGCATCTCGCAATGTTACTTCTTACTCCGCTGTTACTTGTTGCCTCTATCTCCCCTACTTACCCGATGCCTAGTAACGATTATTTTTCTATTTTCCTGGCAGTCTCGAGATTCGTCAACCTTCTGTGAAATGGTGTGTTCTATTTGAGACTATCGATTATTTGTATGAACTTGATAGTTAATCATAGATTAAATAATTTGTATAGAATACTAAATACCTTTATCGTACTATTACTACACTGCACAGTATACGTAGAAAATATAATGCCTTTTTGTAATGAAAAGTATTTCGTTTGTCGATGCGTGGACAATGTTATACTGGCAAGAGAATGGATGGGAATGCACAATAGGTCGAGTGGCCTCGTGGTGACACGTAAAACGGTGACAAAACGAACTGCAAAAGAACTCTTACCGCCGTCACATGGCGCTCGTGGGGTGTATCACTGAAAAACATGCATATCGCTGTCATATTCCACTCATCGAATGCATCACTGAGAAACATGTAAATCACTGTTATGATGTATCACTGAGAAACATGTAAATCACTGTTATATAACGTATCACTGAAAAACACGCACATCGGCGTCATATTGCGCTCATGGGATGTATCACTGCGAAATATACATATCGCTGGCATATTGCGCTCATCGAATGTATCACTGAGAAACATCCACCTCGCCATAATATTGCTTGAATGGGATGTCTACTACCAGTGCTAACCCAGTGCACACACCAACAAAAATCATTCGATGACTTCCATGTGATGTCAATCTGCAAATATTTATTGTAGAACTCAAATTTGCCATCTTATAAGTTTATCTTGTAGTCAACGGATGATGCATTTGAAACGACAAATTAAGTCACAATTTATGACAAATTCATGATACTGAATGTGCTCATGAAATGTCTTTATCAGCGTTAACGAAATTACGTTCATATTGAGTACAATTCACGAGAACAATGAATGTTACCATAGTGCCTCGTGTAATACGCGCCGAAATATCTAGATATGACTTCAATATGAGGTATAATTTACGCATATTAATCGCGGACACTTGAGCACAGCGATATGAGTTCGACGTGCGCTAAATATACGATACATTCGTAAACAACATATTAAGATCAAATGTCTTGTAAATGTATGATACTCAATGAGTTTATGGCTTTGTATCACGATGTAGACAAAACGCTGTGACATTTGCTTCATCAATTGTATGCGCGGCGTGATAATCATCTTGTCTATCTGGTATATTTTTTAATCCGATAGAAAAAATAACCGCAAAGCATTTTTTTCCCCAGAAAACATGCCTCTTTTTTCAGACGTCGAGCTGTGACCCGTTAAGTACTTGGCTATTTCATGCATAAATTCCGCAATAGGTGCACCGAACTCGAACATATCTTACGAGGTTGATGCCAATAAGACAGCGTAGCTCGCGTTTTTAGCATGACCAACAAGTGCAATACCATCGCGGCACGGTCCCAAGTATAAAAAAACCATCTACTCGGCTTGTGTCGAGTATTAGAAACACACGTGTAGGGGAGAGGGGGGCAAGACGGGGTATTTAAGGTTTGAACGTCAATAAAACTCATTTTTTTTAATGTCAAATAATCGTATTTATTTCTGAGTCAACCTACGATAATCAGTCTCACAAAACTTGGTCAAATAAGGAACATTCGAGCGATAATTATTGCAAATGAAAATCAAAAACAAAAAAGCGAGTGCTCTTACCCGCAGTATAGGGCAAGATTGGGTACCTCCCAATCAGTTTTCCCGCTTCAGAACCTCAAAAATCAGTTTTCTCTTCGTCACGCGATACGCGTGCACTCTGGAGCGACGACACTCGGGCGCTGAAGGGTGTCATGGACGCGTATCGTATGATGCCAGAACAAACGTGATTGGTTAAAAAAAATCGCGTAATTGAGGGGCCAATTCTGTAAACTGTATAAATATAAATTGTATAAGTAAGTAAAATATAAGGTAAGCATGGGTAAGTATAAGGTGAACCCGTGGAAGGTAGGTAAATAAGGTACGTTTGGGTAATAACTTTTAATAGAATATATAGGTGAGAATATGGTAGAGCTTTTGCGTATAGATAAGCGGGATAAGAAGTTGGTATAAGGTAAACATAAGTGAGTATATAGCAGGTAAAACAAAATAAGCTAAGCTAAGTCTATTCCAGGTAAGTATATTTCAGGCACGCAGATATCACAGTAGGTAAGGTACGTTAGTTTCGGGGGTCCTGGAGTACAAGGAGAAAAGTACCATTAGTTACATTTGCAAAGAAAAAACTAAACGTACATACAGCACTATATTACTATATGCTCGACTGTAAGTGGCGTAAAAAAGCCACAAAATCGTAGAATTGTGGAAAAGAACATAGAGTTTTGAAGAGATTCACACAATAAATGTGTGTGTGTGTGTGTGTGTGTGTGTGTGTGTGTGTGTGTGTGTGTGTGTGTGTGTGTGTGTGTGTGTGTGTGTGTGTGTGTGTGTGTGTGTGTGTGTGTGTGTGTGTGTGTGTGTGTGTGTGTGTGTGTGTGTGTGTGTGTGTGTGTGTGTGTGTGTGTGTGTGTGTGTGTGTGTGTGTGTGTGTGTGTGTGTGTGTGTGTGTGTGTGTGTGTGTGTGTGTGTGTGTGTGTGTGTGTGTGTGTGTGTGTGTGTGTGTGTGTGTGTGTGTGTGTGTGTGTGTGTGTGTGTGTGTGTGTGTGTGTGTGTGTGTGTGTGTGTGTGTGTGTGTGTGTGTGTGTGTGTGTGTGTGTGTGTGTGTGTGTGTGTGTGTGTGTGTGTGTGTGTGTGTGTGTGTGTGTGTGTGTGTGTGTGTGTGTGTGTGTGTGTGTGTGTGTGTGTGTGTGTGTGTGTGTGTGTGTGTGTGTGTGTGTGTGTGTGTGTGTGTGTGTGTGTGTGTGTGTGTGTGTGTGTGTGTGTGTGTGTGTGTGTGTGTGTGTGTGTGTGTGTGTGTGTGTGTGTGTGTGTGTGTGTGTGTGTGTGTGTGTGTGTGTGTGTGTGTGTGTGTGTGTGTGTGTGTGTGTGTGTGTGTGTGTGTGTGTGTGTGTGTGTGTGTGTGTGTGTGTGTGTGTGTGTGTGTGTGTGTGTGTGTGTGTGTGTGTGTGTGTGTGTGTGTGTGTGTGTGTGTGTGTGTGTGTGTGTGTGTGTGTGTGTGTGTGTGTGTGTGTGTGTGTGTGTGTGTGTGTGTGTGTGTGTGTGTGTGTGTGTGTTAGCTCTCGCGAATGCTTTATGTATACAGATACACACACGTAATCTTTGTTCCTGCCGGCAATACGGGGATCCGCAAGCGTTCTCCTTTTTGTCTTTTCCAAACGCAGAGTTCCTTCCCTATCTCATTTAAAAATCTATGTCGAACGACATGTTGACACGTGTTAGGAGTGGCGTAGTAAGTTGCACGCTCGACGATCCCTGTTGTATGGAATAAAACTCACGCAGTCATCCGCACCATATCCCAAACAGCAAATGTGTATATACAAATATATTACTCTGTTTTTATGTACATGTATGCACAACTGTATACGTGTGTATGTACACATGTTACCGGCGAGTGTTTAGTTCGGCGCGAGGGTCAAATTTCATTGAGCGTCTCGATGTTGGGAGAGTTGCGTGGTGGAAGCAGCTAACGTGTACCGTTTTCTCTCCTTTTCTCTTTTTCTTCCCCTTCCGCCGTCTTCCCGATCGGTCTTTCTGGGCTCCATCGCCTCGCGAAAAGGTGTATGAGACGCAAACGAACGTGGGTTGTGCGTGAGTGCACAGAACGAACCAATACCCTGGAGAGGTTACCGGTGCGAATATGCCTCATCGCTTCGACCATATGGGCTCTATACAGTCAAGTCTTTCATTAATAGATGAGCTTAGAATTTCATTGCAGCACGACTCGATAAATGTATCGACAATGATTCTCGGCATCCACCAACATACTTTGCAAAAAAATATAATGCTTTTCTCATTCCGAATTTATCGAGGATGAAGATATTTTTTAATTGAACAGCTCATCAATTAAAAAACACCCGATCGGCTGGTGCAACAGCTGCAACTATATATGGAAAACTTAAGACGTAGAAAGTTTAAGGTTATTGCTAAAAAATATTAGGGTAAATAAATATTAGTGGGAATTTTACTAGTCGTTATGGTATATTTCCTGAATATACTGGAAACAGTAAAACGGAGGTTTGCGCACTCGTTTATTAAATATTAAATGTTGAACCTCACGTCAACGTTCGCTTGATCGCATGGGCTATACGGGGCATCGTTGTTACAATTGTAGTTGCTCGTCTACAGCTTTCATGTGTGCGAAGAAAGTGACCCAAAAAACGACCATTGTGTTCAGGATAGTGAGCAGAACAATATTAGTGGCAAAAGATAGGTTACTGGTCTAATTAATGAGAATGTATGAAAAATATGCGGCCGGGTTATGAAAAAGTGAGGCTCATTGAAACGTAAGTATTGATATGTGGCAACAGGGACTATGGGAATAGCAGAACCAATCGTAGACGGAGCGCACCAATTTCAGATACGTTAAAATCAATCGCGAGTAAGGGGGACTTATACATTTATTTATTATAATTTATTTCCTTTTTTTCAGCTTCAGTGAGCGTGATACGCCGCTTCTGATCACGAGCACTGACAAATCGCCGTATCCATCGGAAAGTCTGCGGCGCACTAACATTCTTCTCTAAGTCATTTGCTTCCTCCTTTTGCTCTGACTTAACTACTGGAAACGCCGATCGGCACAAAACGCGCGTTACACAGTTATAACCTATTATGGTCACGGCATACTCATATCCTTGAATTGCGAGAGAACCGGGAGACGTTGCCAAAGCTCTTGTCTATTTTCATGGAATTTTTTAACATCGAAAATTAATTTCCTGCTAATCCTAATTCCTTTAAATAAACATGTATGTAAATAATAATTACGATTATATACCATATGTTTCAAATGTTTCGCGATATTCATTAGTACACATAATTAATATTTTGCTTCAATGAGCTGGCATTGGTGACGTTATACAATGTAGTAGCATAGGAAATTTGTTTCGTCCCCCATCGTTAAAAATTGATTTAGCAACAACCGAGTATCCGAGCTCTCAGGCCTGATGATGCAGACTGTAACGTTTTCGAAACGCCGGCATAACGCTGATTCTCAACACGGCCTCTATTTGGAAGTCATACGTGTCTTTAATATCATTAAGAGCCGTTAAAGCCTCGAAACGAAAACAAAAAAACTTTCCGGAGCCAATTTCTTTGTCAACGTTGACGGGAAGTCTTAACTCGACTCCTTACTGGAGTCGTAATACAGTTACGTCATGCTAAAAATCAGTGTTCTTCAGTAACCCCAGCTACCTCAAGTCTCGAAATACGCTGATCGAGTTCATTCAAGCACTAGGTATTGATATTTCGACATTATTTTAAAATATAGCCCTGGCCCATAGCTTAAACGCTGGTCCATGAACGCCAGCCCATAGCTCGAAATCTTGGGTGATGCATGCACTGGCTGTTTCGTTGCCAATGATATTCAACTGGTTCTAACAGGGCATCGTGTATTTCTTAAGTGCACCAGTAAAGGATGAGATGGGAAGAACCTTCGATATTTGTTCTGAAAATCAGTGTATCGTTTGTACGAGCCTCTAATTTTTATCATATTTGACGAAAATAGACTTTCGACGAACAGCAGACACGAAATCATTGTATCACATGCGCTTCTACGTCTTTCTGTCTTGTAAAAAAGTGACTATTTGAATATGATATTTTTCAAATGATTCCTAGGTTAGAGTATTTCTATGAGGATTAAAAACCACTCATTACATTTTTGTTTATCCTGTTGCATGCGAAATTTCGCATAAACTTTTAATGTCGTTAAATATGAAAAATTCGCGTTTTTCAAATTTTATTTTATCTCTCTATAGTTCTTCCTGAGTACGTTTGTTAAAAACCGTTGAAGGTTTACACCACTGTAAACGTATAAAATTAAGTGATTTTTTGCGAGTATTTGGGTGGAAGGACAAGTAAGAGGATAATAATATTCTAGGATGTTATTCATCTTATCTTCAAGTGAATAAAAAGCAATTTATATTATAAAATTATACAATATGGTGACGCTAGAGACATTCTCGCGAGGCATGTTAAATTTAGGACGCTCTGCGGCACGCAGTGTAACGGACACTAATTTGAATTTGGATTTTTAAAAAATTCTATTAATTAAATTAAGTATAGCTAGGGAAATACGTAGGGCATTTTGAAAAGATGAATATTTGTGTAATTGGCAAGCGCTTAAAGTAAAAACTTAATTTTCGACCGAAAAAAGGACAATCATTTGTTAATAACTAATGCTATAATTAACTCATGGAAAATCTCGTACGTATTTCACTTCGGAAAGTTATTTTAAAGATGTGCTCAAAATTTGGAGTAGAAGAATAAAAAATGTTGGAGTTATGCTGTGTGCCGTTTTGAAAGATTGTATTCCGAAATAACAGTCGACGCCTCGCACACGGGCTAGCCACGGCCACCGCAGACCTACACGGGCCTGCGGACCTTTGTTTTACGGGTATCAACCCCCCCTTAATCTAGAAGGTTCAAAGGATCTTTTAAGCCAATTTAAAAGAAATCAATTTTTTGAAACTTTCCCAGTTTGTTAATAATACTCATAAAATTAGCTGAGTTATAGAAATCATACGGCGAACGCCCAAGGAATGCGGTCGCGACGCAGCAACGTTAAACGCCTTTTTATAAACAATTGGTCCAGTAATGTCAGATTTTACATACACCGTCGGTAGAGATTTTTTCGATGCTGGTCGCAGAATTGAATCAAAATTATTTTAAAATGTTTTCATATAACTTGTAGAATGATTAAAAAAATAGGAAAAATTGATATTCGTTTGATAAATTTATAATGCCTCCATTTCGTATTTTGTTTCTCCTTTGCTGCATCTGGTACCAAACGTTACATACTCATACAGATTAAGAATACATTCGCTTTTTGTTCAGATTCATGCTACGGCCACTATTTTTTCGCTATTTATTCAACAGAATATATGCACAAAAGTACGGGTTGATCAATTAAATATTTTTTATTTGTACATATTCTTGAAAGCTCGTTGAACATGTGTGAAAAATTTCAGAAATAATCGTCGAAGCGTTTGAGGTTATTCTATCCTCAAAATTACCTCAAAAACAGCGCATAGACAATAATACTGCCTGAAACCCGATTGGTATAATCACATTCAACGCAACATTCTAGTAGTCAGTAAAAGAAGCCATAACGACATTATTTAAAATATGATTGAAAATGAAGGATAAAAGATGTAGATAGTGTTTGTTCAATCGTGTATAAGTGTATGAGAACCTGCGACGAATCTGCCGAGCTTCTACTATATTAAAGTTGCAATGACTAAGAATTAGTTACTTACGCGGAGTGCAACTGTACCGCAAATAGCCGCAGCATTCTCGAGATTATTCGGCCCTGCCAAACCTCGAACTTCGGGTAGTCTTCACCGAATATCGAACACACTGGGCTCTCACAAGCTGTCCATGAATCAAAAAGTATTCAAGAGGGGAACACACGGCATGTTTGGCCACAATAAGAGCGTCGGTCGAACGAAGGGAGCCGTGGAGCGGTAGCTATTGCGTTCCCTGATTCGAGATATGGAATTTAATTTTATTATGACGTGAGCCGTCCAGGGCTATCCTTGAATCTGCAGGCTCCCGCGGCGACCGGAGAGTTCGGACTTCAGGTAAACGAGACGCCAGGCTTAATTCACTCAACTTTTTTTGTACAGGAACAAACACACGTGCACGTACACTCACATATCTGTTTGCCAATTTTCTTTGTCGCACTTAAGACTGAATTTTTTATACAAACAATAATGTTTGAAGGGCTGTAAACATTGAACAGAACTGTTTATAATATAGCATGACATAGCTGTGAGTATATACACTGGTGTCCAAAAGAAAAAAATGAATAAATTTCAAAAAATGGTCGTTTTTGAAAGATTGTATCTTTGCGTAACCCGATCGTAAAACGGTTATAAAAAAAGAGTTCTAAAGCTTGAAACTTCGAGTTTTGAAATCATTTGATGAAGATGTTTTTCGTTCCGTGTGGTAACTTGTTATCTTAAGAATGAACAGCTGGAAAGTAAATTTCAAAAGTTTGCGCGAATTTTGACGATCAAGGGCTGAAAAAATGCAATCAACAACCAAAATATATGTATGATTTTTTCGTTCCTCGTAAATTAAATTGAAAATGGCGCTTTCAGCTTCGAACGTCTGTTAGTACTACATAAATTATCGCATCGAAATTTCAAGGGCAGATTCGGAAAGCTGCAAGTTTTGTCCCTAATATCCTTGCGTTCTTAATCTGAATAAAACAAAAAATCATTCTATAAAACCTATTTGATGATAAGGCATAAAAAAGATCCCATTTTTCCCAAAAGATAATTCGACAAGGAAAATTATTAGATCATCAAAATGTGCATTTTTTTAAAGTCAAGAGTACCATTAAAACGTCTGCGAACCACCTGAATACTCAGATTTTTATTCCGCAGTGATCTAACCCTTGAAACATGCTATATTTTCATGAGAGAATTTTCAAATCATCGGGTTGAAGTTCAACACATTTTGTTTTCTGTGATCTCAATAGTTCGATGGTACACCCTTTTTCCAATTGGCATCGCGCCAGCTGAGATTGTTTGCGATGATTCCGGATTGATGAGGTCGTTTTCCGTAAGAAAAGTGTTACAAAACGAAAATACATCTTTCAATCAAAACTTTGCACTCTTTATTACGTTGTAAAATTAAACAAATCCCGTGTTTCTTCTTGTTGTAGTATGTGAATTTAATTGCACATCACATTAATATTTCTACGACGGATCACGCGAGGTCCAGGGGCCTCCTTGCGCGACTTTGTGCAAAAATTACTACAAGTTGTAGACGGCCAAGGAGGCTGGCCTGTCTTGTAAGGGTGCTTTGAAGTATCTTTCGTCAGGACCGATTAGGGTCGGACAATTCGCGATAGCAATTTCGTCGTGGTAGCCGATACAAATAGAATTGGGCGGGCGCTGGGGTCACCATGACCCCCATTTAACCTGCTGGTATATTATTTTATAAAAAGTATTTTCTTTCTGCGTGGGCTTACTCTACGTAATGTAAGTAGCATATGAGAACGGAAAAAAAGATTATATAAACTTTATATAATATGAATTACTCCGAAATGCCAATTCTTTGCGTCGTCCGTCTACGTCATTTAAACCTCATTACAATACTACCTGGAAAACCATAAAACCATTCAGGATGTGCGACAAGCACAGAGTTTTTATCTGTGTCGCTTGTGGGGGACAAACTTGATTTATTTACGTCTTTTTAATATTTTGTATTTTTCAATATATTTTTAATATATTTTTTTAAATATCTTTCATGTATATTGTGCTCTGATCACTCTGATCTCATTACATCAGATTACACTCTGATCTCATTACATCAGATTACACTCTGATCTCATAATTTTTCGAGCCGCTGTTGCGAATAAACTGCTCATTTTCCACGATTATCATCCTTATTTTACACCAAAATGGGCCCTCTTCAAATGGCCAAATAAATATTTTTTTAACGCTCACTATAGCTATTTTTCCATAAACTGTCATGATTTTTTCCTCAACCTGCCTGATTTTTTCCCGCCATTTTCAATGTCAATGACGATATTGTACTGAGAATGCCACATTCTAGAAGGCTCAAAGTAATACTGTGAATTTTTATAAGCCATTCGGAACAATAAAATCAACCTAGCAATCATTTAAACATGACTGGGTTCACGTGGACCTTATGTGGCCAACTAAATTACAGGCAGAGGGTGTGACCTCGAAGGGTTAATATTACAGGTATCACTTCTTTCTAATATCTTTATAATATTACACCCAGCATGAAGGGGTTCGTGTTTCGGTTTTCCTACGATGCGGATGGGAGGAGAATGACGCTTGATTCTTTCTTTCTTCTTTACAATTATTTTTATAGTCATTGAACTTGTCTTGGTACGTTCGTGGTCGTGATGGTTCTTTCTTTACCCTCTGGGCCTCGCAGAACCTCGGAGTTAAAACGGGCGAAGAGCCGGTGGTGAGAGATTAATTAATTGGCTGTAAGACGCGAAATGGATCGCTGGGCCCCGTCTTACACGCTTCTCCGATATGATACCCGATCGATTGATCCAATCGCGGTCCCCAGAGAGAAAGAGGACGAGTTGACTCCGATTTTGCATACGACGCGTTAATTTCACTACGCTCAGGAGTGTATCATACTGTTACGAACTAACCGGCGGATATCCATCTCGGTCAAGAAGAGCGATCTCCCCCTTTACTCGTTATTCGGACAATCTACGTTATATTAGGACAAGTTGCCTTGTTTCGAGCCTAACCTTGTGGAAAATTGCTCAGAAGCTGGAGAGTGCCATTCGCGATTATAAACCATGACTCGTTATTAAGGAAAAAAAATGATACAAACGTGAAATATTGAGTTAAAATGAAGAGAAATAATTTCAAGTTGAAGAAGAGGGTGAATTCCATTACGAACTATTTGAAGAGCAAAATTCTCGGGTTTCCAAACATGATTACCAATTATACGATCAGAATGTTGTCAGGGTAAAAAGAGCGATGTTGTATAAATTCCAAGCTATTGGGCGTCTAATTGGGGAGATGTCGGAGATTGCTGAAATGGGAAAACATCCCCATCTTTTCCCTTCCGTGTGTGAAAAATATTCATGATTACTTACTTCGTTTGGTTCAAATGAAATGTAATGGGTGAAACCCAATTGCTTCTGCTGCGTGAATTAGTGTAGGGATTCGTGATGGCCAGGTAGATAAGATGTCAAAATGCGTGTTTAGACTCTTGATCCGTTTTTTTTATTTTACTCTTTTTTTCACAGTTTTCACATTTTCGAACTCTTATTGTAAAACCGACTTTTACTACGACTGCGATTACACTAATTATAGAAAGATTAACGACGACTAATTTATTGTTTGAAAGAAAAATCGACGGAGACTCCTTAGGTAGCGAACTTGATAAGAAATGTTGGGAGACTTTCCTCCAATTACGATTATAGAAGACTCAAAAGTAGAACTGACTACTCAGGATTCGGTCGGTAGACTGACTTTAAAATGTTCCTCTTTTTCGCTGTAAGAGTTAGGCGATACAAATTTTGAGAGAGTAAGGGCACACATCGTTGGTGATGCGTCTCTTATAGATTGGAGAATAGTGCATAAAACATAGGCCGTCTCACATGATTGGTTAAATTAGAGTGGGGGAGTGATTTGGGAAATTGTTTTCGACTGGGTAAGGGCTACGATCGATGCTGCATTTCTAAGAATTGGGTCTACGTTCTTTATCTCGAAAATACTGGGAAGGAAGAATAAGGGGGTTTTGTGCGCGGTGAAATGCCCATGGTTCGGGTCTTGTCGATTTTACGACCGGATCGATTTGGATAGTTTGTTTATCAACCGCCGGAGTTTTCGTGCTATCGTTTCGAGTCGCCGTGTAGGCTCATTTTTATGATTTAATAAATCTTACAGTAAGGAAAATACATAAATGTTTTTCGGTAAGAAACTGCGCGTGGTCTTCTACATAATAAGACGATAGTCCGACTCGCAACCGGGTTTCTCAAAAACCTTGATTCATCGCACTGACATGAGTATCGTTCACAAATTTTCGTCATTATTTAAAAGTATTCGTACAACAATAGTATGCATAAAAAAATAATTTTGGTCGGAAAATTTTATATAAGTATAATTGAACGCGTACATAAAAAAGGAAAAAAATTGATCCGTATGATTAAATAATCACGAGTGAACTGGCCCCTGCAGAACTCAAATTCCTTTGCTTCGAACGCACTTGGCAATAGGTTTGATTAATCAGACTTCCGAAATCTACAACATCTTTCCATTTCCTTTCAATATAAAAAGGAACCAATGACCACGAGGAAATTTTTAACGCCGTCACTTGCAGTGCGTTTCCCCCTTGCACGCTCTGTCCTTTCTTTCGGCTGGCGTATGTCATTTGGTTCCGCTCTAAATTTTGTTGAGGGGCCATACTCTTGATGACAGACGCCGGTCGTATCAACTCGGGCGTCCCCGTACGCCAGCCAAACAGAGAGTTTTCAGCATAGGTTTTTTTTCAAAATCAGCGACAAAGATCGTATTGCCTAGCGATGATTTCATTGCTTCGACATATCGCCTCCCCAGGGGGACTACATTAACGACCAACGAAGTGTGATGGCCAGTCCTCAAATCGGTCTCTTTTCCTTCTGCTTGTCTGGAAATTTCTAAAATATTGCGAATTCGAAAGTCGATCTGAATCCAAAAAATCGCGGGACATTACAATACTCTTACGTCTATTCACGCATGCATGACGAGAAGATCGATCGTCGATTTCGATAGTCCCATTGCGAAAACCGATTCTCGACGTTCACAAAGTCAACATCTCGCTCATAATGTATTGGATGCGCATAATGTGAAATCGAATTTCTGAGACAACTCGCTACTTGTACATTATATTGTCTTAATGGACTGCAAGAACTTTATCAAGTTCGACAGTAATCGTTGTCTTGAAGGTCTCATCGTCTGCTTGCCATACGAATATGCTCGATTGTAGATTTGCATAGCATCATATGCTATAAAAAAGAAAAACCTTTTATTTCCATGGGTCATTATAAAATGAGTTTTCCAGGATAAATAGTTGCAAACATGACATGATTTTTCGAGGAATCTCGCTGAGTACAGTGGTTTTAAAATATTTAGACTATAGTCAGACTGCTGATCCGTTTTGAAAAAATGTACTCTACTAGATACTTTCTTTTTATTGGAAAAATGCGCAAATTCGCATCAGAAGTTACGCTGAGGTCAATTACGTTTATAATAATTTAGTTTTTTGTTCTTTAAGCTTACTTCTGGTGCGTCAAGTTTTAATATGCAACGATTTTTGTGAATTATTGGAGTAGACGACTAAGGTGGGTATGGTTGTGTTACTTTCACACAATTAATTCGGTACCGTTGGTTCAAGAAATAAACTGTTTTACAAGAGCATTTACGTTTGAAGCTCTGGCAGCTCGCCAGAGGTCCAGATTACAACGAAATGTGTATACGAATGCGATGGGATGCATTCGTGTTCCATTTTCTGGTAGGCTACTCAATTATGAGCCCATGCTCGATATAATTATTGAATCATTTGCGAGAACAAATGTATGTGGAAAATGTGTTTTCACGATACTCCTTAAGGAGTTTCGGGACAATTCACAATGTGTTCCCATTTTATTCAAATGAATCCAGTAAATTCTTCGCCATATATTAATTGTACCCTCCAAATTTGAAGACAAACGTCTACACCGTTTCTATAAAATTTGCAATGGCAGTTTCACGCACGAAATAGTGTTTAAAATGTTAAGAAAAACTGCCATTATGACACTGATGACGAAATTGTTATAATGTATTGAGTAAAAAATCGTCAAATCGCCCAGTACATTACGACATTTTCGTTTCCCTTTACATTATGATAATCAGACATCACCCTATGTTAAAAAGTGTTTCTTCAATTGTACATTTTATAAAAACGGTGTAGCCGGACGAGTTGGAATTTAGACGGTGCATCCAGTATATGACAACGAATTTGATGTATACATATGAATCAAATAGAATCAATATCGTCAATTTTCAGAACCTACTTAAGATATCATTTACAGCAAAAGAATTTATAGTTTTACAGCTAAGCTTTGAGAACCGTTTTCATAAAGATTTCCAGCCGTGATAGACTGGAATTCGATAACACCCGGAAGTTCCTGGCAATGGGACACAAATACGAAAAAGTTCATCATAGACATTATGTTGGAACCGTTAATTTCAATGAATAAGAAGATCATTAAGTTCTTGTGGAAGCACTAAAACAATTTTCAATAAATATTTCGCTAATTTTTGTTGTTCACACTAGAACAATTTGAGAATTGGTTGATGCAACGAAAGAGAATTTTCGGGCTAGTTCTTTGGACATTTTTATTTGAAACATTCATAGGTGAAATGCCCAACCCTTCATACAGTTTCGCGAGGTTTGGAATTTGGACATGCACTGTTTTAAAATAGGTATCCAATTTCATTGAAGCATTATTGATATGGAATTGTTTGTAAGTATTGATCAAAGCATTTGAAGTTCAGAACATTTTTAAAACTCTGAAAAAGTCTTACAAATTATAAGGTCGCCTACGTCATCCACAGTATTTTATATATCTCGAAAGCTTTCTGTACGGGGAGACCTACTGAACTTGTGAAGAAGGACATTTTTTAGAATAAAAATAATAATACTTTTGTATAAAAGTACCGAAAATGTCTATCAAAATTTATGCAAAAATGGTACTCGGTTCCTACGAACATAGGCATTCGACTCTGATCACTTTTTTACCCAGCGGAGGTAGATTATAATACTCCTAAAACTAATATATACTCTTTACACTATCCAAAAAAAATTTGATATACTTCAATTTTTTAAACATTAATTTGGAAGGATAAAGATGGTTTGAAGTTTTACGAATCTTCCGGGTACAGGAATCGTTTTGACATGATATGTCCATATTCGTCGGGAACGGAATCGAAAAATGCTAAAACATATGTGAATGTATGTGCGTATACTGTGCGGCTTCTTTAATTATGTCAAATTAAAACGTTTCATGATAATGAGCGCCATATATTTCTATCGATTTTAATGATCTACTATGATCTTCGACTTGCTTTCGTATAGGTGTTGATCGTGCGAATTGAAAATTCTTCGACGGGTATTTCAATGAAGATCATCCAAGCAAGTTTTCGTTAATTACAGCAAAACTTTTTATGATCGAGATGAATTGAAAAATTGTTTGTTAAGAAGAATCAGTGGAAGCAATATAAAAGGGTTTGCTGTTGCGACAGACTTAATCTTTATTAAAAAAAATATACATCGCTTATGGCCGTATTCCAGTATGAACACCTATTTCCAAGGCGATTTTTTTTAAATTTAATTCAGAGAAATGGTTAAATCTACGGCTTTAGTATTTCACAGTTATCAATACATGTTGGAAGTAATATCTTAAATTTTCAAAGCATTTTATTCGAAATTGTACATGATATTCGATGTTGCGCAGGTCATGTCGCGCAATTTGTATATCATCAAGCATTGTGATCCCGGCCGTTCTTATAATCTGAAACGAACGATTTTTTGAATGTTATTCTTTAGGAATCTGGTTATCGTTCGGCCTTCCATCTTTTTGATTGCTTTATGATTATTGTTTTTCCGGGCTGCGAGAACTAAACATTTCACTGTAAAAATCAGAGTATTATTTATCAAACACCGCCATTTCGTAATTTTTTTCTACATGTTTTAATTAGATAGCCGAACGATAATCATATTCGTAAAAGAAAGAATTTTAAAAATATTTTGTTTCAGATGATAAAGGGGCGTACGCAAATTACGTAGCACAATTTAGGGGGCGAGTCCGACCAGGCGTTCCGGTTTACATACGTAGAGATAGGGGCGGGGGGGACAAGGTTTGCGTTACGTCACGATTTTAGAATTCCCAAAAGTATAAAAATCTGCATGTTCAAGTTTTTAACTTAAAACTCGCGCACAATTTTACCGCGAAAGATTGACAGTGTAAGAACTTGCACAGAAGCTTACCCACTTTTCCGAGCAAAAACTTTAATGTTGTTTGTTTTTTATAACTCTTGAAAGTACGTATATTCAAAAATGTGTTAGCAACATTTTTATTCACAAGTCAGAAAATTGACGGAGTTACAGTCACTTTAGTGCGAGCAGGTAGCGCGACTGGTTAGTGCCCTCAGTCTCTACAGGTGTGGCATCGTTCACAATAGATGAAGTGCAGGCTCTTATTATTTTATGAAATTAATGAAGATAAAGAACCGTCATATCGCTCGCGAGTAGATACTTTAATGTAAGTATCCACATTCTAAAAAAACATAACTTCATATCAAGAAAAACGGAACGAAAACTTTGAACGGGTTTTTTGTGAAACTACTTTTTTCGACCTTGTTCCAGCGAATACTCAAAAACTTATCAACCGATTTTCAATTCTTTTTTGCAATTTTTGTAATCGCAGTGACTAAGGTTGTACTTAGCCGATTTTTCAAATGTTGATAAAGTTCCTGAAGACTGCTTTAATACAAAAAAGAGCCTTGAAAATAGAAAAAAATCTCTAAACTGTCGGCATTTTGTGAAAAAAAAAACAAAATAAAAAAACGGCTACGTATAACGATAGCTAGATTTGTATAGATATCCATAAACGTTGACTTTTTATTTACAGATAACCTTTCATGAAGATATCGATGGGACAATGAAGAGAAGCATTCTTTTTCATCGTCAAATCAAGGCAGATATCTCGGTTCATTTTAAAGATTTTTTCATAAAAATTTGTATAAAACTAGATGAATATATACTTCATAAAATGAGTATAAGCCCAATATTTTCATAATTAGTTATGTCTATGAAAAAAAAAATGGAAAGAGAATAGTGAATGAAGTGAAATCGTGTAGGTAATACGCATTTTCAGAAAGCCGAAATGAAATCAACAAAACCTATTATTTTCAGGATTCAACTTCATAAACAGTCGATTTCATGCCTACATCGTCGTCTTATTGGTCGTCAAATTGGTAAAACTAATTTTTTGAGGGGTTGTGTGTAACTTTGTTTTGGTCTGGGCTCATTTCTCTTAATCGAATAGAAAATATTTGTTGTACTCTAAATAAATATTTCGTTATTTTCATGTACGTTGGAAAGCTTAGCCGTGGATTTCGCGACAAAATAAATCCTTCTGTATGTTATTCTATTTATCCTCTGTACATCTGATTCTCCTCGTTATTTTGGATAATTGAATATCTTATAGTATCTGATATTAGTATAGAGAAAACTATTTTTTCATCACTTTTTCCATACCAGCAAAGTACTTTGCAACGTCAATAACAGACTAAAACATAAGCGGTGAAGGCCGTATTTAGATACAGCAAATGAGCAATATTATCATTAACAAGAGTGTGGGCTTATTCCCGTATTAATTGCAACTATACGTTGTTATTACAGACCCTAAATACGGCCAGCAAAGGAGTAACCGAGTATTTAAATAGTTAATTCACTATACGAAAACATCACGTTTCCTGTAAAATGTTCCACATGTAGAAGACTAACAAGATATCTACAAATAAAGGTTCTGCAAATATTTGCTGCGAAGGTACACGTACAGTAAAGCATGAAGCCCGTATATAGCCCATTCTATCTTAACAGTCTTTACCCCCTCCCATCTCCTCCCTCTTCTTTTTACTCGCGGGAAATCGTAATACGTATCTCTAATCGGACTGTACTAAAATATTAACCGGGGTTGCCAACTCAGTGAGAATTTCAAAACGCTATTCTCGTTCACCTCCCTCTCTAATTCTCCCTTTCCCTCGATCACATCGATGATGTATGTTCGTGTATTGAGTGACGCTGACTGGCATTTGTATCTGACTGTAGCATATAACATCCAGCCGCGGTGATAAAAAATAGTGGACCTATACACCGGGTGTCTCAGGCGTAGCTGACCATGTTTCAAATTGATAACGAATTTGTTTCGATTTACGAGTGAGGGGCTAGCACCGAAGGGGATGGAAAAAATTATTTTCACAGGTATGCCATAGGGATTGTTACCGACATGATACAAGACAGTCTAGCCGCATCCGTGTCCGGCCTGATCTATTGTGCTTTGTGTGTAAACGACGGAAAGAGTGCAGTAGATATTATTTCAATCAATTTAATATATATATATATATATACATGTATATATTGTGACGGCGTATTTTCTCCTCACAAATCTCCTCGATTCTCTCGCTATTTTCGGAGACATGGCTCGGCAGAGGATCGTCTCTCGTCGCCCAGAACCCCTCTCGAGCGATCCAACAGGGCTCAAATTATACTTGACCGATTGTATGTTGATTCCGAGATATGAAAATATTTCATGTCAATGGGAGCGAACGACAGCATTTCACCTGGCCAAGCCACATCGATTCGTCACGGCCCAAGCATCGGCGACGTCGAGGGTTGCGAGAAGAGTATCTCCTCAGACGACTTCGGCTAGAGTCGGCTTACCGGGGCCCAACCTTTCTCCTCGCCGAGGCCGTCGAGGTCGGTCGTCAACGGTCCTGCGTGAGGAAGCGCCTCACATACTCTCGTCCGTTACGTCGGCATGGCTCTGCTATAATCGTGAGGGAGCACGCGAGGTTCAGGTCGTCTCGCGGCGAGCAGCTGGCTCAAAGCCTCACCCCGAGCGGTTCAGGCAACGTTACCACGAGCTGCGGGGGAAAAATGTCATTTATCGAAACTCCACCTGATACAGGGTGGTCTAATAACTATTAGCACCTTGGATATCTTCGAAACTATAAGGTTCACAGAAATATTTGCTGAAAGGAAATTGGAAGCTTCCAAAATATCAATTTGTTGTTGTCTTCGAAGCATTCTGCCTTCCCGGGTATTATCGTTAATAATAGGGAGGAGGGGTCGAAACCGGTTGCTTGCAGCTGCCGTTCGCTACCTGCCATGGGGACTCGACGCCCCTTCACTAATCGTGGGATATCCCGGAAACTGTTCATCGGATTGACTTGTAATTTTCAGGGAATATTTTCGAAACATCATACTTCAAGAAAATGTAAAAAAAAACGATTCTTTGAACATTCTGACTGCATCTCACCCCTTAATACTCGTACTCGAAAGGTCCGTACGCAGCAGTCGAACGTAGTTGATGCTATTTGTTTTAAGTGTGAACAGTTATTATATTTATCGTATCAAAGATGCCTACTTTTGTGACTAGTAAACGTCTTTCGCAGGAAGTTTTCCTGCATTATCTTGTTTTGAAGAAAAATGCAGCTAAAAGCCATCGTCTGCTTGTGAATACTTACAAAGAACATGCTCCATCGGTGTGCATGTGTGAAAAGACGTTTCTTATTGTAGAAAGCATGATTTTTATACGAGGAAAACCCGTTTATAAATCCGCCTGAAAAAATTGAAGCCGCACAATCGGAAGTACTACTGGATAATGATGCATGTTACACGGAAAAAAAGTAATTGGCAGCATCATGAAATGTTACCCAACTATGCATTTCCGTGTATGGTGCCACGGGTATGGTCCGAAAGCAAGAAAAGTCGCTAACACACGAATTGGAAGCATTTTACAGCATAGTATGACAATACCAGATCATATGGTCTTGAATCCGCCAAGAATTATTTAGAAGTAGTGACCTGGGCGATTCTACCTTACCCGCTACATTCACAAGACATTGCTTCCTCCGATTACTATTTGTTCCGATCTATGGCATCGGTCCTTTTTGGAAGCGGTGTAGTTCTTATAAAGAACTAAAAAATTGGCAACATAATTGGATTGCGTCGAAATCTGCAGAGTTTTGTGGAATCCGTCCATTGCCTGCAAGGTGGGCGGCTTTTTATGGAGCGAATTTTGAAACAACTGAGAATGGTTTATTTTGTTTCAAATCAAATATAATCGCCGTCATAAAATCCACAATGATGTACCTCCAATATTACAGTACTGGACAAAATAACGGTACCGGTGCTGTTTCGCTATTTGGGTTAATATGTATATGAAAATGATAAATAGAATACGGATTAAGCGGTCAAGAGAAAAGTTAACTAGTTTGCTTCTACATTTTCACAGAAATAATATCGAAAATATTCGACAACCGTGTTTGATTAGATAAAACCCCTAGCGTGGCAATTTTATGTGGGACAAAAAAGTGCGCACCTTTGTGTCTACGTATTATCATAGGTATCAACGACACGACTTTTGCTCAAGGTTCCTTGGAAGAACAGGCATAATGTAAACGAATAGATACCATCTGTTTTCTGCTAGTTAGCATTATCCTGCGAAAGTGAACGGTATTTAAAAGTGGACAATATTCTAAATTTCGGTTCGAGTCAGGAAATTCGTTGTTAAAGATCAGACGAAAAGCTTGTGGCTTTTTGTCGTTTGTCACAGAATAAACTTTTAGACTGAGTAACGCGATCACCAGATTTAAATTCTATAGAAAATCTGTGGTCGATTTTGGACCGAAAAGTCGGCCGAGGCGAAACGACGAATAAGACAGCAACTTTTTAAAGCTTACAAGGAACATCCCTCAGGTGTCCGCCTCCGATTTTGTTAAAACTCATATATGTGATAGAGCATCAAAAATTTTGAGACACGTATTTTTTTTTATCGGCGGAAAAACGGTTTTAAGGGGTGAAACGCGCCCTCGAAAATAGGGGTGTTTTTCGTTTTTCGTCGATAATGGTATCGTTCTCATCTCCAATGTATAGTACACGAAAAAATAAACATTGTTGCAATTTGAATTTTTTTTATATCTCATACCGTTAAAACGTTATCGACGAAAAACGAAAAACATCCCCATTTTCGAGGGTGCGTTTCACCCCTTAAAACCGCTTTCCCGCCGATAAAAAAAAATACGTGTCTCAAAATTTGTGATGCTCTATCACATATATGAGTTTCAACAAAATCGGAGGCGGACACCTGAAGGATGTTCCTTGTTAGTGCAAAGCGTAGAACGTAGTCGAGTAGCACATCCACAACCTTGAGGAAAGTATGCTTCGACATTTACAAGCTGTCAATCAAGCAAAAGGTGTTCATACAAAGTATTGGGGAATACGTGCATATTTTTACTGTGTCGTGTGGTTGTCGTTCTTTGTCCAACGGAAAATTGGTACTTTACCAGTTTCAGTCAGCCTAATACCGTTTTAGAATATTTTCGATATTATTATGTGAAAACACGGGAGCAGGCTCGTCAATTTTCGTCTCGACTGCTCAATGCCTATTCTATTCGTGATTTTCATGTATACTCATATATCTGCACAAATATCGAAATTACACCGGTGCGTACTTTTTCGTCCGATACTGTATATAAAAAAGGCATATCAATAAAGTTTAAATTATTTAAGATTTATCTTCGGTATTTGCTTTACTCACCTATCATGGCTCCTGAAATGTTGAATATATATTACTGTATATGTTGTTCTATTCGCAGTATACTGTATGGAAACTAGATTAGAAAATATTTTGTACATGGGTGCTTCCATGAGAATTGTACCCAGACAAGATTGTAACTCGTCCAACAAATGAATAGCCATAAGGCTAAACTCGCTTTAGTTAAGAGAGAATCAGCTAATTTGATTCTTCACATGACATTTACTCGTGCAAGATCGAGACATTCATGTTTGGCTCTATATTGTGAAACACATCTGTAAAGATGTACGCTAGATTGACTAGATAGCGTTTAAGAGAGGTTTTGGTACGGTAGATACTTAAACTCGTACATAAAAGTATACAGACATGAATACACGTAGAATTTCAGACATTCCCCGGGGTTATTAATATATCTTCATACCTGAACTCCCGAACGATTCAGGATTAAACAACTGTTTTATCAGAAGTATGTGTATACGGAACTCAGGATATGATTTTATTCCTACGCTCGGAACCACTGGTCTTAAGGGACAACACCGCTGTGACGGCTTGAAAAAATGGATTTTTTGAAAACCATCTAGAAAAATTTAAAATACATTTAAGATTAAGATGCCGTTGGACCCAGGTCGAAAAAATAATTATTTTCGGAGATATTGAATATTTTGTGGAGCGGTGCAGCGCTCCGTGACGCTCGGGGTCCCGCGCAGCTGCGCGCCTCAGGGTCGGCAGGTATACCGGGCCTTTCCCAGGTCCTGCGGGTCTTTCCCAGGTATTCTTTTGTCTCCCTTCACAAAAACCGGCTATTATAAATATAGTATCGAAAAAACCCATAGGTGGCGATAATTGAAAAATTTTCAAGGCAGGTATAGGGATAGCGTCATAGCGTCAGTTTGCGAATAGAAGCGACGCTACTCGTGTCTAAACGCTCCGAATCGTTTCGTTTATAAATATCGAACGCTCAGAATTATTCTTTGCACATCGAAATGGATAATCCATAAGTGTACGCGGGGAAAAAGGGAACAAAACGGAGCTATGTGACGAGGAGTCGAACGAATATCGCCATAAGCCGCCTCTTCCTGAGGAAGTATTGGAGGCAATTACGCCAGTCTTCGAAAATTTGAGCAGAGACGATTTGCTGCAGCGTTGTTTGGGTGGCTTCACGCAAAACAACAACGAAAGCTACAACAAATCAGTTTGGGCAATAGCCCCCAAGTGTTAGTCCGGGAGCAAAAAATCGTCGATATTGCAGCTGATATCGCGGTATTATTATTCAATGATAGCCTGAGAAGCCTCATGAAAGTTTTGGAGACGTTGGGGATAACTATTGGCCCAAATTGTTTCAATTTTTGCGTTGAAACCGACGCAGCGCGGATCGAGCTGGCGGAGCACTCGCTCACAGACGCTGCAAAAGAGGCAAGAAGAGCCTCTACAAGTTCGAGAAAAGATGCTAGGGACAATGATTTGCTTCTTGAAGGCCAGCTATATGGTGCCGGCATCGCTGATTTGAGGTAAAATTTTTTTTTTCCAATTTATCGCATAAATTAACAAACCTAAAACTTTGAACGCGTTTTTCTCAAAACCACTTTTTTGAGTGCGGCACGCAGCAGAACTCGAGCAATTTTTATCCGATCGACTTCAAATTTGGACTGCATCAATAAAACTAGATTATCTAAAGAAGTACACAGGATTTTTTCGATATCTCAATAATAAAAAAAGTTATAGCCTATTTTCGACGAGCAATTTTGCTCGAAAATCGTCCTTTAAATTCAAAAGCGTGCCTATTTTTTAAAAATCAATATTTTTTCAATTCCCTATATACTTCTCTTCAAAATATCATATTATTAACGAAAACACTCGGTATTTTTTTCAGATCGACTTTGAAGAGAGTCCTGCTGCGTGCCGCGAACCACTGCAGAGGCAACAGTACCTGACGCGGGAGCTTCCCCAGCATCACCATGGGGCGTGAAAAATTTGAAAATTTTTTTTTATGTACCTTCAATAAACAACGAACAGAACAAAAAAATTTTTTTCGAATATCTCTTTTTTCCAACAAAAAAAAATTATTGAAAGATGGCAAAAAAACAGGGGGTCACAGTGGTGTTCTGCCTTAATACTATCTATTCAGGTGGGAGAAGACACCGAATGAACCGCGATTTATTGTGCCGATTTTTCTCCATTAGAAGAATGGATGTTTCCGAACATGAAAAAGATGACACGCTCGATGGAAACTCTAACGGCCATTTTTTCATCGTGCACCTGAAATATGGGCTATTTTTTGCAACTTGGCGATGGCGTGTTACTCCACCTTAAGCCGATACAAATCATCGAGTGCGAACTCCTCCGCCGCAGGGTACAGCGTACCTCCATGAATTTCGAAGTCGGCTGTACGCACAAGATACTCAACTAAATTGATTGCACCTAAGTAGGGAGGAAGTTTTTGACGTGCGATGGGGGGCATCGTGGGGAAATTGAGGGCAGGGGTATTATAACGTTATATGGCGGGGACGTGCAAGACGAACGTCGATGGGCCATTGTGGCAAGGGAGAATGACCGCTATAGGTGCGAAGACCCGTGATTGTGATTTCAAACGTGAAGTCCGCTGGGGGGATGGAAGAGACTCAAAGAGATTCGCAAAAGACAGAAATAGGTGACAAATTTGAATTGAATTTTTTTTTTCTCAAAGGAAAACACAAGTTATGCGGCTTGTACTGAAATTATTATTATTTATTTTGAAAAAGCGTATATATAATGACAATACGTTTGACCCTAAGCTAACCTGCTGTGACTCATCCCAAGTATTAAATTTTACGACGTTCATAAAAGCAAGTTTGTGAACAGCATATGCAAACTCATAAAAGTGAACACATTTTTTGCAAAACATATATATTAGACTACTATAAAGAGCATCTCAGTATATTGGGCTGCTGTATACCTGCGACTTGACAACGTATTGAGTATTACGGTCAGTTGTCGGATCATTCTGTAAGTGTGTGATAAGCGTGATTTCTTTATAGGTTCGTAAATAAAAACCTATAAAATTCCTTCGTCATCGTATACTGATTGCTCTTTTTCTGCTTTATTCCGACTCCATATAGATTACCGCATCAGAAAGTATAAGAAAGGATGCTGTTAGGCTGCTACTTTTCTTAAAGTCATATAACGCTTATAAACGCTGCTTAAAAATGTTAATACTTGACTCAATCGATTAACTCATCCACGTCATGCCTTACGTCGACAATTTTTACAATCTCATGACTATAGTTAGTAACATATCAGAATGACGGAGGCATAAATAAGCTCTATTCGTAAATTCAGCAGACGAGTGCAACATGCGGGCGCAGCAATGCAATCAATTCAAGAACTCGTTGGAAACCCAACGCCGAAGTAAGCGACCGCGATTGCCGATTGTAATTTGAGTACAGTAGAGCAGGAACATTTCAGTGTAAAAGTTAATGCTATGTATAACGGCCATCTTTTGGCAATACTATGGCAAAGTCAGCAATTGGCAATACTTTGGCAATACGTTGGCAAAGTCAGCAAGACGACGAAATTCCTCCTCAAGAAGAATCGACCAGAACTCAGCGTTTAATCGGATTGTCCAATTTCTGACGGGAGAGCTGTCCAAACCAAGTATCGAAAACCCTACATCATGGGCATCATGAACGAGTTCGTCTTTTTTACCAACACCGCTGGTGACAGGCTTCGGTCAAGATGTGAAAGCTTTTGAGAGTCTTCGGGAAATGGCTCGCAAATGTCAACGCTACTCATGTAGCGTGGTGTATTTTACACTAAAGTAGTTCATACTACTTTAGTGAAAAATACACCACGATAGAATTCGAACAGCTGGACGTATATTATCATAAAGTTTATTGGTGGAAAAACGCCTTGAAGTGGTCATGAGCATCGTCGCCAAGACAATCTTCTAGATTGAATAATGGTCTTTTCGCTGACAAGTATTTGCCATCTAAAAATGTTTAGAGGATTTATAACGATAGTATTCATCAAGTGATACAATTAAGAGAAAATAATGTTCAGTTTAAAGAATTTTTTGGCTGTTGACTATAAGGAATAAATCAATACTATTACGTCCCGGTGTGGTTTTATTTGTAGCCTCTATTGATTATAAGAAACGCACAGGATGTAACTTCGTTTTGAACGAGTTACGTTATTTTGCTTCTTTTTTAGGCCCGTAGGCACGGACCGGGGATAGGAACCATGGATAGAAACTGGCGACGACTATAATTTGTTTATTCACTTCACTTAAGGGGTAAGGCCACTGTAAATTTTTTGAAAAATCGATTTTTTTTTATTGGCTTAAAAAATAGTTTAAACCCTCTAGAATAAGAAAAAAAAGGTCCTGTGCGAAAAAAAATTTGTTGTCCTTAGGAAATGAAGGTCGCCGCCAAGCGTGTCAAAACTTGCTCCGAAACGACTGCAATTATATCGGAGATGGCGATTCCAAAACTTTCAAAGGCATCGTGGATTCGAAGCCTTATGAAAATGTTGATGTTAAAAAAAAGAGTGCATAGATCACGTGCAAAAAAGAATGGGCATTCGATTGAGAAACTTAAAAAAAGGAACAAAAGGTCTCGGGGGAAGAGGAAAACTCACTGCCAAATTGATTGACGAACTAAGCATTTATTACGGCTTAGCAATCCGTCGAAATTCCGATTCCATCAAAAATATGAAAAATGAGATCTGGGCAACCCTTTTTCACAAAATGTCAACGGATGAACAGCCTCAGCACGAAAAATGTTCGGAGAATTGGTGCAGTTGGAAGAAAGCGAAAGCAGAAAATGCCTTGGATGCGTATCATCACAATAAGCCAATGAGTGAGGAGGTTTATCAAGCCATCAAACCCATCTACATGGAATTGAGCCGGGACGAGTTGCTGGAGCGTTGCTTGGGGGCCTATACTCAAAACAATAACGAAAGTTTCAACGCTACCGTTTGGAGTTTGGCCCCCAAATCATCCTCAAGCGGAAAAACTGTACTAGATATTGCGACGGATGTCGCTGTTTGCATATTCAATGGCGGCCTTACCAACGTCTTGCAAATATTCAAGATGTTGGAGGTGGAAATTGGTGTACAGTTATATAATTTCTGCATCGAAGCCGACGCCAAACGCATCACGCACGCGGAGACATCTCTGAGCGACGCGGCCAAAAGTGCGCGCGCGCTCCAAAAATCAACCAGGAAAGACGAAGAAGACGAAAATTTGGCTATCGAAGGACAAATGTATGGTGCTGGGATTGCAGACTAACGGTAAAAAATTTTTTTAACTTCTTTTTTTAATTTTTTCCAATAAAAAACTATTCGCAAAACTTTAAACGCGTTTTTCTCGAAACATGGTTTTTCAAAATGGCACGCAGCATAACTCGAACAATTTTCATTTTTTTTACTTGAAATTTTAACCAGATGTGAACATTTACATTATCTTGAGAATGTCGATCGGAATTTTCAAGAACTTTATTTATTGATTTTTTATTAACAAAAAACTTGCCGTTTTTTTCGTCAAAAATCAATTTTTTTTTCAAACGCACGCCAAATCCACAAAAATTGATACTTTTTAAAATCCGATCGACATTCTCTAGCTATAGCCCTCTAGATTAATGGTTTTTTTTTTTTTGTTCTAGATTCAAAAGTGCACCAGTGGTGCTGCGTGCCGCGGAGCCCTGGAAGCAAAACATGTCCCGGGAAGACAGCTGTGGAACCGCCATTTTGTTTTTTTTTTACTGTAAAAAAATTTTATAATAAAGTTTAATGTATGCCCGATAACACCATTAAAAGTTTTTTTTCAAATACCTTCAATTTCGGGAGCAAAAAATTAGTGAAACTACCTTTTTTTTTGGGCCGTTACAGTGGCCTTACTCCTTAAGTATTGGCGTGGTTCCTTTCCTGTATAGTTTGTTGAAAGCGCTTTTCCGTCGGAGGTCCCCTTATCCTTTGCAGTTAAGCTCGACTGCCGACGTCATTTTCCGAACGGGGCTGTTGAAATGAACTTCACTCCGCGGGTTTTGTGGTTTTAACAAAGAAACTATATCGTAAACTGAATTTGACAAATATTGTTTTTACGCCCGACAAACCGGGAATATTATGTTTTAACTCGTCGAATGTTATTATTAATATTTAAGTTTACACCAAAATTTATATTTAATTCTAAAAGACCTTCCAACTCAAGTCTCCTCGGAGACTCGAGTTGAAGGAAGCTCGAATGTTCTCATGAACCCGCGTATTATTAGACTCATATTTGTATTCAGCATATGTCAGCAAAATTGCTGACACCGTGGAAACAACTTAGCTGCTTTCTTTTCACGGGCGCGCTCTTGCTGACACCAAATCTCTTATCATGGGACTCCGCTAGCTCGGGACTTCGGTAGCTCAAGACGCCGATAACCCGGGTCTTCGATTACCCGCGAGTCTCACGATCATTTAAATATATTCTCTGTTCCTTTATTATTTATTTATAAAGGTATGATTTATTGAACATCCATCCAGGTGAGCGAGGACGCAACAATTCAAAAGCGACGTATATTACGAAACCGTAATATACGTCGTAACCGTAACCGTAACCGTAACCGTAATAGCCGTATATACGTTTATTCAATTTGCCTGATCTTCAACGTCAATTCGCATTAACGAAGTTGTATTTCGTACGAGAGAAATGACGAAATTCAACAATATGTTCAGATTTGTACTATCAACAAATCATTTTTTTCCTCGGTGTTATGTGTTGCGTTTTGACCAATGAAGTTAGAGGTACGAAAAAACTAGAATGAAAGTAATCTTTTCAGAAAAATGCGGCTACTTTCTGCAAATAAAAGTTGGATAAAAGGTGTTCTGCTAGGCCCGCAAAGCAATCTCATCACGAGACAATACACTTACTTACCTTAACTCTTCGAAAGGTATGTACACTGCCGGCCAAAAGTATGCATGCACCTAGAAAAATTTCGCGCCGCACTAAAAGTTTGATATCTCGTTTGATTTCCAACGCGACATTTCCAAATGGACAAATGAAGCTTCACTTTGCGTTTTGGAAAAAAAAAATTAAATTTTTTTTCGACCCGGGGCGCCATTTTGAAAATGGCCGTTTTTTGGCTTTTTTTGGCTGTTGAAAATCGGCTGTACGTCTTCAGGACATTTTTTTGGCATTTTTTTTCAAAGAACCTTAAAAGATCGAGCATCAGCTATAGTTTCCTTCTTTAGAAAGTTTCGTACGATTTTTCTTCACCGAGTTATCGCATTTTTTCTCAAAAAGACAATTTTGAAAAGATGCTGCTGAAATGAGAAACTTTGAGGTTCAGAGAAAATTGCCAAAATGAAAAAAAGCTGCGTTACATCGTATTGAATCGAGCAGAATTTTTTCAAAATTTTTTTTTCAAAATTTTTTGCTCCATCATTGAATAAAAAAAAAAATTCTCAATTTTTAGCCGCACAAAACATCCACCTCTTACCTCTTACCTCATCTAAACACAAGGAGCGGAAATAAAGCTTCTTGTCTTTGTTTACATTTTACCTTTGTGGAGCGTAAAAATGATTCTATTTCTCGCGAGTCGATATTCTATTTTTCTCGTGTTCTTTTTCTCGCTCTCTTTTTCGCTCGTCGTTTTTGTTTACATTTTTGATTCGTTGGAATAATGTGACGAGTGTCGCGCTGACAAAGCCAGTTAATTGTGCGAAAACTTCGAACGCGAACACGTGTGGTCTACAATCGACAAGTTTTTACGCAAATTTTTTGTTCTTAACGGATCAAAATGGCACGGAAAAAAGAAATTCCCCGTCGATTAACAGCAACGGGACTCTGTGCCAAATTTGACAAACAAAGGGAAACCTCGATATCACTGACGACAGTGAAACGTCGTCTTAACAGTGCTGGCCTTAGAGGCTGTGTCGCCGTGAGAAAACCTTTGTTGCGTCCGGCGAACAAAAAAAACGATACGCATGGGCCCTGGAACACAAAAAGTGGACGATTAGTCAGTGGAGAAATGTACTCTGGACGGACGAGTCACAATTTTTAATCTTCGGTAGTCGTTGACGCACTTTTGTTCGAAGAAATCCTTCGGAAAAAATGGCACCACAGTGTTTGATACCAACTGTCAAGCATGGAGGTGGCTCCCTTATGGTGGGGGGCTGCTACTCCGGTCATGGTGTCGAAGACTTTGTGACAATTGACGGCATAATGAGAACCGAAGAATATAAAGAAATTCTCATTAATCATGAGATTCCATCGGGACTAAGAACGATCGGGCGTGGTTTAACCATGCAACGCGACAATGATCCGAAACACAGTTCCCGTCTCTGTCGAGAATATTTGGAGAACGAGGCAAAGAAAAAAATCGTGCATATGGTGTGGCCGCCACAATCACCCGACCTAAACCCCATCGAACTTCTCTGGGAAGAGCTCGATCGAAAAATACGAATGACCTGCCCTACATCGGCCGAAGATCTGTGTCAGCTCAGCTTAGCTGGATTCATTAATCGATCGGATGCCACGAATCGTTGATGCAGTGCTGAAAGCCAGAGGTGGGTTTTTGCGACGAAAAGGGCGTTTAGATGAGGTAAGAGGTAAGAGGTGGATGTTTTGTGCGGCTAAAAATTGAGAAAAAAAAAATTTATTTTTTTTATTCCATGTTGGAGCGAAAAATGTTGAAAAAAAAATTTGAAAAATTCTACTCGATTTAATACGATGTAACGCATCTTTTTTTCCTTTTGGCAAATTTTCTCTAAACCTCAAAGTTTCTCATTTCAGCAGCATCTTTTCAAAATTGTCTTTTTGAGAAAAAAATGCGATAACTCGATGAAAAAATGGTACGAAACTTTCTAAAAAAAGGAAATTATAGCTATTGCTCTATCTTTTGAGGTTCTTTGAAAAAAAAATGCCATAACAAATGTTCTGAAGACGTGCAGCCGATTTTAAACAGCCAAAAAAGTCATAAAACCGCCATGTTTGAAATGGCGCCCCGGGTCCAAAAAAAATCGAATTTTTTTTTTCCAAAACGGAAAGTGAAGATTCATTTGTCCCTTTTAAAATGTCGCCTTGGAAATCCGGATATCTTTTTTTTCACAGAGATATCAAACTTTTAGTGCGGCGCGAAATTTTTCTAGGTGTATCCATACTTTTGGCCGGCAGTGTATGTGGGATTGCGACTAGATAATGTATGCAGGTATTTTTTATTCCTCCTTTGCACGATATCACCGCCTGTACATATATGTATAATATTTGATAGCAATACTTACTTTTCATACTATTTATATTTGCTCAAATTTTTTCGGCCATGTTTACTCTCTTTACTTTATTGAAGCTGAATTGTAATATTTTTCGGAGGTTTAAACATTTGAAACACGTTTGTATTCCCGAACACAAGTCCTTAAAATAGTCTATCAAATATCAGGAGGAATATAGCTGTTCAATCAAATATTCTTGGGACAATTATATAGTTATTTTTTCCAGACCTTCGTTTACATTCATGAGTACTAAGCGCTTCATCGAGTCGTGAACAATTTTTATTTTCACGATACGAAACAAATTTCTGTGACAGAAGGATTAAGGTTTTTCTCACACAAAGATGGCGGCTAGGGTTTAGATATATACACATTGCGCAAGTTTTTTCAGTTACTATGTCCCGTGACCGTGTACAGGAGAAACGGAATACGTAAAATGGGTGGTGGGCTCGACGCTTCTCCGAGAATTAAATGCCACGAAGCACTCATCTCATCGAATTGCCATCGCAAACGCGAGAAATATTATATAGCAATAAAATAGAGAGGACACAGAAAGCCTCACTTTGTTGTAGACGTTGCAGCGTTACTCCGCAAAGTTGGCGAGTAACAAAGGGAGAGGGGAGGGTGCAGTACAGCAGCGGGCATTAATGCATTAAGCAATGCGCCCATGGGTCCCATTTGGCTCGACACTCGATTTTATACAGTAACGACAATCGGACGATAAATCAGAGGGATGCAAGGATGCGGGGTACGGTAACGGGGATAAGGGGTCGTGTGAGATGGGTATGGAACTCCAGGGGTTGAAGTCGCGCGGTACGGGCGTTGACAAATGTCTCTATTTATGTGTACTATTGTGCCAAGTAGGTGTTCGTCCGCTGGCTTTTTATCTGCGTATCTCTGAAGGGCAGTAAAAATCTCGAATCACTACTGCAATCGGTGCTATTTTTACAGCTAGGGACAATAGGATTCAGTCTTTGCCCACATGGTTACCAGAAACTGAGGGCTTGTATAGTCTCAGTATGTAATACAGCCACGATATTCGACTTCTCGGAAAATGTATACGTTGCTATGGTGTAAAGGGGACTACCCGTCTAGAGCCCGGATGAAAGGTGAATTTCGACAATTTTTTAGGAATACCCAGTTAATAGAAATTGAATTCCGTTCAGTAGCCATTATTCTACATATCTTCAGGTATCTTTACAAGTTTCTTTCACAACATTTTATAACTTAATAGCGGGGCTGACGCTGGACGAAGCGACTCACCTTCGTATGGCACTGTCGTGCGGCCCGTAAGAGTTCTTCCATTTTTTACCTGGGACGAAAATTTAAAATAATTTGTGTTCTGGATAAGCCTTCGAAGTACGTAGGTAAATCGAAACATATCTATTTTTATAAAATGATCCTCGATAAAAAAAAAAAATCGCTGCGAAAATGTTTTTTTCAGCGAAAGTTTTTAGGTCGTACAGTCTCCTGCGTACTTTGATGTAAAATGGGTTTACAGGGTGTCTAATAGGAAGTTGCTAAAACTAAATAAGTGTCTCTTCTCTCCATGAATTCAATAGGGGTCCCTTTTTCTAACAATAAGGCGCATATCTGAGGCCCCGCAGTTTTATTCCAGCCGTGGTTGAAGCAAGTACGCGCGCGTCAAAATGAGTGAGCTCACCACGGAAGAAAAAGTATATCTTATTAAGTGCTTCTTCTCGAGGGGAAAAATTTATAGTAATGCGTATAGAGGGTTTCGTACTAAGTTTGGAACTCATAGAGTTACCAGCGAAAACACTCTAAAAAGGTAAGAATTTAATATTTATTCATATTCATCTATCACACAACTTGTGTTTCAATTCAATTAAACTGCATTGAAGTAATTTTACGTTAATTTTTGTAGGATAATCGATGACTTCGTGAAGTATGGTACACTCCAGGACCGTAGACACGAGTTGCCAGGTCCATCTGTTATGGTGACTACACGAGAGAAGATCAACGACATTGAGAATGATTTCAAACAAAATCCAAATGATTCGATTCGGAAAGCTGCTTAAGCATTAAAAACAACCAAATCATCATTACACAACATTTTGAAATATTTTTTAAAGTTTCATCCGTATAAAATAAGCACTCATCAATTGTTAACTGAACATGCCATGACGAAATGCATCGAATTTTGTAACACTATTACGGGAATGTTTGAAGCCGATGAACTTAATGAATAATTGATTATTTATTCCGATGAAGCACATTTTTGGATGAATGGGTACATAACCAAGCAAAATTACCGGTTTTGGGGAACGGAAAATCCCAACATATCGCTAACGAAGTCCCTTCATCCACAGAAAGTAACGGAATGGGCAGCGATTTCAGTAAAAGGAATTTATTTGCAATTCTTGGAATGTACGGTAACAGGAGAGAGTTACAAACAGCTTTTGGAAACGAAATTCTTCCCTTATGCAAAAAAGAGGGGACTGGTTAAAAAATTTTACTCCATGCAAGATGGAGCGACGCCGCACCGGACTCATGAGGTGTTTGAAGCTATTCATCGCGTATATGGGACTCGAGTAATCGGTTTGGGGTACCCTAAATTTGCTCAAGGCGGACTAGAATGGCCTCCGTACTCACCGGACCTGAACCCTTGTGATTTTTTCTTGTGGGGTTACATTGAAGGTCATTGTGATGCTAAAAACGCCAGCACAGTAGAAGAACTGATCGCGGATATCCAGGAAGTGGTTCGCGGCATTACGAGCGATATGTTGGACACAGTTTTTCACAGTTTTCAAAAGAGAATTGATTTTTGTGCACAATCTAACGGTTCGCACTTCGAAAATATCTATCATTAATCACTGTACTTTTTCGTTATTTTTATAAGATGTAATAAATTGACATAAAAAATATGTGACTGGGTTTTATTTATGTGCGTTTAAAACTGCAGAGTTTCCTCTATTTGAAGCAATTTGGCTTTTCTGAGTCTGTGCACATGTTTTAAAATGACAGTCGATTAGTTTCAGCAACTTCCTATTGGACCCCCTGTATAAGGATTCGGACAAAATTTGAAGTCAATCGGTAAAGAATTGGCGATGAATACCGTCAATGGTCTTCGTTGTCGGAACATGTTAACCAACTTTATATGGCCAGAATTGGACAAAATGGATGATAAAATTTGGTTTTAACAAGACGGTGCAGCCTGTCACACTATGACCAAAACACTGCGGTTATTACTGACGAAGTTTCGTGGGCGTGTTATCCCGCGCCGGGGCTAAGTGAATTGGTCACCGAGATCGCGTGATTTGACACCATTAACGTTTTTTCCTTAGGGTTTTCTGAAGGAGAATGTATATTTAGCTCACGGGTTTACATTCAGGTCTGGAAACTTGTAAGGTGGGAAGTGACTCACAATCAGACATTGGGGCAAAGTGGGAGTTCTCGCTTCTACCATGTGAAGCGCTGCGATCTAGGAATGAGCCAATCGAATTCAGGCCCGAAAAGTTGTACAGTGGAGCAGATTTTTCAGAATAAACAATATTTTTAAGTGCGATATGAATGAAAAGTCATTCAGTTTTTTTTATTGCTGATCTTATGGTGATAATGATCAATCTTATTTCACGAGCATTTCTCGTACGTTCGAACTTCTGTCATTTCTCAATTTGGTCTTCGGTCATTGGAGTAGATGGAACATGTGGTAGATAGCCATAAACAAATTTTTACGGCCTACATTTTTTTCCGTTTTATTTCTCTATGTCACATCTCGCGACAATTCCCAAAACACAAGACTTTTCGTTTCCAACCCGGTCGATGCCCTCTCGTAAATTCCGAAAGTGTGGAGCGAAATATTTAATAATCAAAAATAGTACGAGAGCATTTCAACGCTACGCAGAGCCTTACCGCCGTAAATCTTTATAAAAATTGATGACAGATTGTTCAAACATAACACAGACTAGACGGCTCCGATGAATTCGTACTAAGAAAAATTGCGACATCCGGTCTCGCGGCGTAGTCCGATATATAAACCTCTTGATATGAAAACTCACCATAGCCATAAATTGACATTACCCAAACCATGCGCATGATTATGTCTCAGATATCGAACTCTGTACTCCACGCGTGTGGACGCCGAAACACGGGACAAAGGTCCCCTGCCTTCGATGCATGCAATTCCGTATAAGGAATGATCGAGATCAATTCTGCGAAGTACAAATATCGCGAGCAATCACGCTAAACCCTAAAGTTCCTTCTCCCACTACCGAACTCCTCCGAATTTTGATATCAAGAAAGAGTTCCTCCCCGAAGCGAGTCTTCCAACTTCCAATGCGTTCAGATCGCAGTCTCCCTACAATTTCCATCGCGTTCTGATCAAGTCTCCCGTCAACTTCCATCGAACCAAGTTCTTCTGTCAAGTCTCAATCCCAGTCTCCCGACAATCTTTATCAAGTCTCAATCCCAGTCTCCCGACAATCTTCATCAAGTCTCAATCCCAGTCTCCCGACAATCTTTATCAAGTTCAATCCAGTCTTCCTGCAATCTTCTTCAAATCCAGAGCTCAGTCTCCCGACATTCGTCACTAAGTCTTTTACCAAGTCTTAATTTTTTATCCGCGTATTAGCAGCCTTGTTACAGGCATTTTCCTTCGAGTCTTATATACATATAACATCGACTCTCAGACCGAGTAGAAAGGTCAGGAATTCGTGTATCTCTTCGTGCCTTTGTATAGAATCTCGAGTGCTTCTCGCAGTGCACGCATAAACGCATAGAAACCGACAATCTTGTGCAAGTGCTACGAGCAACTTGACCACCGAGCGCACCAGGGCACTAGCGAGGGCCCTTCGCCTTACGAGCGTCAACCGATATCTTTACGAGCGAGCGCACACAACCATTCGAGCGAGAATATACACGCAAACCAACACCAGCAAATGTAAGCGAAACACGTCATTCTGTAATTTTTCTGTATCATTCCTTCACTCTTCCGTTATTGTTAATTCACACAAGAATCCGACTATCCATATATATAATAAAACGTCGGTTAAAATTACATGGCTTGTCGATTTATTCCTCAACGTTAAAACATAACGTCAATTCCTTAACCCTGTTCTCTCCCACGCACTACCCCTTTTTACCCTCATCCCGTGCTATTGCGCTAGGCGTAGGCAACAAAGAGGGAAGTGAAAATAATTATGCTCACGTCCCTTCCGGATGTGACACTATAATCATTCAGTTTCATCGCAGTAGATTACGTTCCTTGTTTGTATGTACAACTTTTAATTTTGCTTTCTTTGTACTGTTAATGAGAATCTGAAAATAAATATAGAGAAAGAGGAATTAAAAAAATTATCGCATTGTGTATGTTCAAAAAGCACTGCTTTTATTGTTTTGTACGTTTTCCGAGTCTGTTTTTGCCGTATTTCCATTTTTTATATACTTCCGTGTATCCCATTTTGCGAATTCAATAGACCGTTTGCTTTTTTCGACACTACAACGGAATACGGTAACACGATTCAAAGACTTTGAGGAAGATATCTATTAGTGCATATCTATATCTGCAAGACCTCTACGCGACAGCGTTCCGAGTGGATAGATGAGGAAGTAAGTTTTTTCCTCACAATCGGACACATTTTTCGCCACTCGAAAACGCCGGAATTTCTAGACCTGTGTGTCGGCCCGTGACGTAGACATACGCGAGTATATGGATTATCCGCATCATGTGAAATGAGTTTTTAAATATACAAGGGTATGTGCATTTGTTCGCGATAAACGAGAAACCTGATGAGAGAGGTTACATGTAGGCCGACAATGACGTGGGTGGGGGGGGGGGGGCAGAATGTTTTTGTTTCCGTTCGGTAGGAAAAATCCACGTTGATTTTTTTTTGGACTTTAGGGCTTAAAAGGGCTGTTTTGGGGTCTGTGTAGGGAGGGTAGAGAGGAGTCCGAATTACGGAGTAACGGTAGTCGTCAACGGGTAGTGGTGTCGGTGGGCGGCCTTATTGCGAGCGGGAGGAGGGGGGAATTTCGGAAAGGGCTTTCCTGGGGGGAGAGGGGGAGTTTGCGGGAGTGGGAGGGATACGGGGTAGAGGAGGGGTCACGTGGAGGGAGGCCGCCACTCTCTCGAAGAGGGCGTCAAAACCCGCTTGATCGAACTCGTCCGGCTCACATTCGGGGGGTGGCGAGCGAGGGGTTGGTGGGCGAATGGTGGGTGGAAGTGGTGGAGGAAGGGGAACCTTAAACTCGGGGGTAGGCGCCGGATTCCTTTTTCCGGACGGAGGTAAATTCTCCTTTCTCCCCCACGGGGGTAGCGGCATGTAAGGTCGCGGGTCCCGAGCATGCCAGATCACGCTAACCCCGGGACTAGGGAACGGGCCAAAGCCACCCGCTGAGCGCGCCGTCGCTGAGCGGCCCGATCGTGCGTCTTCGGCATAACAAAAAAGACAAGACAAATAAAAGAAAATAAAAAGGAAAAATAGAAGGAAATCCAAACTTGACAAGGACTAAAGAAACTCAAGAATGCCGATAAAAGAACTAGGGATGAGGCGAAAATAAAATAAAAATAAAAACAATAAAAAAAAAAATTGGTAAATAAAAAATAAAAAAAAATAACTAAATAAATGAATGAATGAATTAATTAATTAATTAATCACTTATGGTGGGTAAATATTGAAAGAAATAATTCGGGAATGAGAAACGTATAACAATTTTTATTGTTAGAATGGTTAGCTATATATACACGCTATGTACAAGCAACGCAAGGGGCGTCGCCCACGGACGTCTTCCATGGGGAAGACGCGACCGGTCGTCGGTGACCAGGTCGAGGTTGCGGTGCGTGGTTTTTTTTTCTTTTGCAATGCCCCTTTAGCCGAGTTCCCGAGCGCGGCGCTGGGGTGTCGCATCATGGTACGAGTGCGCCGAATGTCGCGGGTGATGAGCAGATGACGAGTGAGGCCGTGGGCCTAACCTCGCAATGTGTGTGCCTTTTGATAGGTCGGTGTATATATTAGTTCGGCGCGTAATGGATAGTGTGCAATCATAAGGTAAGTAACAAAAGTATAATTACGTATTACATTGGTGTGCTGTAATGTCTCACGCCTTTTTTATTTTTATTTTTTTAAATTCCTTCGCGCACGCGATTGTGCCCCGGCGAGGCCTGGAACGTCTCACTTGGCGGGTGACAATTCGCTAAGACGTTTGATCAAAGTTATTTCTTTTACAGGTAGGAGCTAGAAGCCCGCCGCAGATCCGACCCCTGGGACGACGATGGAACGCAACGCAGCGACGCCAAGGACTCGACAAGGGACGCCCTCGCACTGGTATGTATTTCATAGGCGTAGTGAGAAGTGATTAGTTTACGCTTTATACTTAATGCTAATCTGAGCAATTTGGTAACGATTGCAATAAACGTTGGCTTTTTACAGGTAGACAACGGGGAACCAGCGCGGTGACTTTCATCGTTAAGGTAAGAGCGGGGAGCGACACCGCACCCCGTTCCATGTCTAGTATATTTGTTCTAATGATATCGACAAATTAAATCAATGTTGTGTTGTTTTGTTTTTCGTTACAGGGTTTCGAAGGTGCGAGGACGAAGATGACACTAGAGAGTTTATGCGCCAAGGCGGCGTACAACACATTTTTGCAGCACATAAAAAAACAGCAGCGACCTAATAACACAACTTAATAGCCGACTTGGTGCCGCAAAACGGTACAGGGCGTCTCAGAACTGATGGTAATCCCTGAACTAGGGGGTTTGGGGTGAAATTCTGAGTCGATTGATATAAGTATATATGGGTCTCAGATCAACCTCTGAATTAATATTAATTTTTAAAGGCAGGTCAATCAGGTGGGCCCGACGGGCCAGCGTACGTCGGAGAGCGATATGCGCGCGATACAGGTAGGTGCGGTGCTTTCGGCAGCTATCACTGCATGCGCGTACCGCTCACTGACGTACGCTAGCTCATCGGGTCCAGCTGATTGGGTACATTGGGTGCCATACGAGTTGACAAGCCGAGAGACGTCAAACGGCGTCTTTTTACGTGTAAACAGCTGCTTTAATGACAGAAAAGGAAAAGTTTTTCCATCGTATTATGATTGGCAACGAAAAATGGAAACACTACGATAACTCAAAGCACAGAATCTCTTGGGGTAAGCCCGGCCATGCATCAACATCGTCGGCAAAGCCGAATATTCATGGTTCCCAGCTTCTGCTCTGCATTTGGTGGGATCAGCTGGGTGTAGCTTATTATGAGCTGCTCAAACCGAACGAAACCATCACGAGAGATCGCTATCGACTACAGTTGATGCATTTGAATCGAGCATTGAAGAAAAAAGTGGCCGCTACACGAGCAGAGACACGGCAAAGTGATTTTGCAGCATGGTAACGCTCGGCCACATGTTGCAAAACCGGTGAAAACCTAATTGGAAAGGTTTAAATGGGAAGTCCTACCCCAACCACTATATTTATCAGACAGTGCTCCTTCCGATTATCATGTGTTCCGATCGCTGGCACATGGCCTGGCTGAGCAGTACTTCCATTCTTATGAAGATGCTAAAAAATATATCGACTCTTGGAAAGCCTCAAAAGACGTGACGTCTTTCCGTGACGTGCTGCCAGAAAGATGAGAAGAACTATGAGCTACTGATGGAGAACACTGTCAGAGACATGTTTTTTTTAAATCCGTAAAATGAAGCATTAACTTTCACGAAAAAGCAGCGCGAACTTATTCAACATTCCAATAAATACTTTCCCATTGAGTAAGCTTCTTTTTCGTGATTTTATTGAGTGAGACTTTCCGAGGCATAGTCGCGCATCAAGCTCTAAACGTAATTGTATTTCGCTCCTCTTCCTCAAGATCAACTCGTAGTCCTTCTACTCTATACCGGTGTCGCCACAGTTTTAAAGTTGGTGACTAGCCTAAACATCATTTTGTTTCGCTTCCCCGCCTGCTGCATTGCATGTTCGCCATTCTTCTGTTCTATGCTGGTGGCTACAGAGGTGTTTCAGAAAACTTTTGAGATAATATAAGATAATAAATTCATGGACGAGGCAGTGTAAAAATTCATCATATTTATCTGGCCTTAGTGAGGACAAGGAAAATAAAATACGGAAACGGCGCGAGCGTTACGAGGAGAAATTTCGCAAACAAGAGCAGGCAAAAATTAATTGAGAAAACGAACGAAACACGGTAGCCAAATGAAACGCATTCTATATCCCTGTATTTTAGATAAAGGTTGAATACGGGAGAAATGCAGAATCTGACTATCTGTGCCAGCGTGTCGGTCCACCTGACACGCAGAAAAATGTCTTGCTTCTCCATCAATCTCGATGTAATATCGTGTTGTTGACCCTCGTCTGCCGGTCCAGCTGGTACACGGACTAACGTCTGTTACATCCGTATATTATTTTTCCATAATTCTCCTTCACATTCCCTCTAATAGATTTTCACATACGTTATAGCGATTTAAGTCCTTCGGAATTGAACGCATTTGAACTTTATATTGCAAAGTCATGCATTCTCCGAGCACACCTCTCATTGAGAAACCAAAATTGATTCGCTCAGTTTCAATCCCGATTTCTTCACAATGCTGATGTCTTCATCAGCAACTTGCGAAGCGAATGAACTTCAATGAGGACTCGGAAAAAGCCGCAGCCGCTCAGCCTATACGTATTTCGAATTTCGTCACTTAGAGGCAAGCAAAATTGCTGATTGGCACCAAAATTTAGAGGCAACCCACCATCCAGTTGCAATAATTTACGTTAGTCTCTCGCGAATCTTAGGACTGAGCGGAGCTCAACAGGGGCCGAGGCTCTCTGTACCCTGAGTCTTTTTCCGTGCCCTTAGAAGTTAGTTCCGAGTACGCGTCTTCGATTCTTAGCGATCAAGCATCACTGCCCGAGGATTAAGTGAGGCACTGAGGTGCAGCGTCTCATCACGCTTCGCAGGCTAAAAAGAACTCATTACTGTGTAGAAATAATTATTCGTTCAACCAATCGCTCAAATAATGAACCCCAACCCGTAATTTGCGTACGTGAGTGGCATACTATTGCACTGTCTTTGAGGAGACCCGAACGTCCAGCGTCAACACGGTATCAAATTACAAGCTCATCAAATCGTCAGTTCAATCAACCCATGTTTAATGTAATAATTTCCAACTTTGTCAAACCGATTTAACCAATGAAAGGAAACTGCGATAATAAGCTAAATTGTCAATAATAATTATCTGTATCAAAATCGTAACCTCCATTTCCAATTTCTCAAACCTTGATACCGAAATATATACATAAACTTCGACAGAGCATACTTGGCTCTTATTCAAAAGGCCCAAGACCCTTATATTAACCAACTAGATAGGTGCGGCAAGCGCTTTAATAGCTAACCCAAAAAATATATTGAGATAGATCGGAAGACTCCGACTCTAGAGTCGTTCCAAAATAAATCTCAGCCCGCTCAGTAACACGAGCGAGCATAACACGTAATTCTCAAAGGATCTCAATCCCAGACCCGAGAGGGTTTAACTCACTCATGGTTATAAAAGAGATGCTCGGTCGTCACAAGTTCTCAATGAAGACGTAGTAAGGAAATAAGAAGGCTACCTAACCTCTGCCTGACCTTCTGTGCCTTCTAACTTTCGTACTACGGTTCTACTGATTCGGGGGATATCTGGCACAGATAGAGCGTGCCCTAAGCCAGTTTCCATCGTAGCCGTTTTACGGCGGCTATAAGCTACCCTACTTTGACCCGATCAGGCAATACTAAAATGGCCCTGCTAAGGCCTTGTCTCATACGGCCTATGAGGCGAGCCTATGAGGCAGCCTATGATGCGAGCCATCAACGCACATAACCGCCTATACTTCACGTCAACATTTTTATTCGGCAGCAAATTATCGTTCGAGTGTTGACGTTTTTGCAAGTTGCATAAAAAATGTGCTATGGACGGCGACGAAAAAGAAATAATGCAATGTGAAAGCATGTAAGAATTTGGCGTATTTGAAAATTTTACAACATAGTTCCAAATGTGTCACCATCGTGGGAATAAGGTATGTATAACCTAAAAATGTGTTGGCCGTTTATGACGTTATTAATGCCTAAATTCCAAATGTACACGCACACATTTTTTTTTACTATTATCCTTATACACACTATTTTTCTATATTTATAGACACACACATACGTGTGCGTGTTGTGTGTATAGCTGTAGCCCGTGATTCATTTTGCGACGAAACGCGGTTAGTTTCGAAGCTGGGAAGCGAACCTGAGATCCGCCGTATTAGTATAGGTTTTCCACAGTTTCCCTATACCCATGGCAGAAATGACATGGTGAATGCGGTACATAGGAGGAAGTCGGCTACGGCGGCAAGGTGCGGATGCGAAGTAGAATATGGTGGGGAATGTAATAACGGGGGACCCCGTACAATGGAATCTACGATTAAAACAAATATATTCTATTTTTATTATAAAATTGTATTATTCACAAAGGTTACGTTCGAAAAACACCAACTAATTTACGCGGTGTGTGTACCTAAATCGAGAAGAATAATTTGAATGAGCGTATACTTTCGCCTAATAATACGGTACGCGTTTCTAAACGTAATATTGTTAATAATTATCCGTACACTATTTAAAATTAATCAATTATAACTTTTTTCATAACTGCACTCAATAAAGTATATATTGACAAATACATTCTAGGCTTTGCATATATATATATATATATATATATATATATATATATATATATATATTATGATGGTTATCGCGTGTTAACGTAAGCGGAGGGAGGAGGAAGGGGAAATAAATAAATGTTCAATCACTCCTAAAAATCCAAATAATATTTAATTAACAATAATGGTGAAATAAGAGCTCGATATAAAGAAAGGAATTGAAATTAATGAATTACAACAAGAAAAATGAAATGACTCGATATAATGAAAATAATAATAGTAATAATGATAATAATTGACGCGAATATTACGGGTTACTGGACACGCGAAGTCCCGACCTAATTTCTTGACCCGTTCCAAATATTTTATTTCGTATTATTCCTTAATTTTGTTGGGCGCCAGCCTTGCTCGGGCAGTCGCGTTTCACGCGACATCGAAAGAAAAAATCACAACAAATCGCTCGGTTGCCCGGCGAACGAGAGACTCGATACAATTGCGCGGGGGGGAACGTCTCACGGGTATCTGGGTACTAACTGGGTTCTCCGATTCGAGCTTGTTATCACCACGACTATTTTATCTTTCCGGGATATTTCACAAATGATTCTTAGCTAATTGATTATTACCAATAAGCGCGCGAAAACAATAAAAAAACGCGATCACTTCGATCGATTCGACCGTCGGTCGAAACGCGACCGCGGCTACGCGCGCGCGAGGGGAATTTTCACGGGGGACGGCGGGGGATCCGCCACGCACCTTCTTACACGATTTTTACACAGAACTCGCGATCACAATATTTTTCGGCTTTTTCCTATTTCCATTTCACAAAAATCTTCGGCGACGCGCACGGAGAGGGATGGGGAGGGGAAATATTACGGGAGGAGGAGGAGAACACGTCCAAAATCGTCGGCCTTTAGCCGCTCTCGCAAAGAAAAGAGAAGAGACTTACTTGATTCTGACGAGGGCGCACGTCGCCTTATCTCTCTCTCTCTCTCTCTCTGACTCGCTCGACGTCTCGCTATCTCTCTCTCTTTCTTTATCGTTGCTTCCTATTTCTGCTTTTTCTCGTCCTTCGCTGACCACGCTCGGGAACACAATGGCTGGCCACGCCGGCCGGCTCCTTCGCCTCGATCCACGCGGGCTGGAGATGGCGGACCTCCGATCGATATTCCGGCCGGTCGCCGCGGCTCGCCCTTCCGGCCGTCGCCGATGGTCGATCCCCCAAATCGGTGTTCTCCCCGGCCGATAAGGCGGAGACGATTTGGGGGGATGACGATGAGAGGCCTCGGAAGGCGAGCCTGTTGTCCCGCGAGGCCGAGTGATGGCGCTGTTCCGTGTTCGGTGAGCCCGCACCGACGTGGCCTTACACGCCAGTCCGTGGTCAACTCTCGGGGGACGGTGAGAAATACAAGGGGTACGGGGAGGGAACGGGGGGGGGGATGTCGCGGATTCTATACAATAAAATACTTAAAACTAGTCTTAAAATTAACATTGTTATAGTCGCGAAGGGCGCGGCGGCGATTGAGCCCTAGCGTTGTCACGCGGGCTCTTTCGCGATTTCACTTTTGTGACGTCACGTCACAATATATATATATATATATATATATATATATGTATGTATATATATTGTATAGTGTGTATCAAGAGACGCGGGAGCGTCTCGACGCCAAGTAATAAAAAGAAAATGTGAGCACCATTGTCTCGGACGACGAACACTCCGGGACGCTTCATACAGTAAAATGGGCTTGAACAGATGACTTTTTACCTTAGAGTCAATGAAACACGAAAATGCGGCGATGAATCGGAAATTTAATGACATTTTACCAACGGAATGTTATTTTTTGCCTATCGATTTTATTTAGGTCATTTTTCGATCCGTCTTCTTAATCTTCAGATCTCGTAATATTCGGCCAAATTTCCGAGCGACTTACTACAAAAATTCTGAAACATTTTAGAATCGTTTCAGACTCGTCGGTTTTCTTAGAGGTATAAAGTTATTCGGTCGCATCATAAGCATTACTACATACGTCCTGTTGGGAAGAGCGGTACCCGGGGAACGCTCAGCATTACGCTGTGAAATGCTCCGTTTTTCGACTCGCTCTGCGATTTCTTGCGTCGTTACCCGGGCAACGCTGCTCCAAATAAACGATGACACGCTAAAAACGTCAAAAGTCGGGTTCCTCAAATGTATAGCTTCTGCCGGCTCTAAGCTCCAAGGAGGGTTAGTTTCTTTTATAGTGAATCTAGAAGTTGACATTTTTCATACATTTTCACATTTTTAAGACGGTCGAAGATCAAGAATCATTTTCTCGAAACCAATCGTATCATAATGTTTATTGCAAATAATGATTTATTTGTAATCATATCTCAATTACCGTGGGACTTAGTACATAGGGTCCAAGGGTCAACAAATTAGTAAATGAATGCCCCCTTCCCAATCGCCCCGAAAAATTGCGTCGGTCCATGCGCCAAACACGCTGTATACACACGTTTTTATAGTAACAAAAATCTGAATTTTTGTTACTTTTGTTTTGAATTTTTGTTACTGGATTCGGATTCCGTCGTCGAGGTCTCAGACGAGCTGACCCCAGAGAAGAAGCGCGTACTTGAGTTTATGCAGAACGCCCTGTCAATGGAACTCCTCCTGATGTCGCAATTTTCGCAAAAGAGAGCCACTTGGCGATGATAAACGCCCGTTCATTCGACGGTTGGCGCAACTTGGTTTATACATTTCGGAACAACAAGTACTTCGGCCCCGAGTTACTGAACTCAGCTCAGCTTTTGCTTTCGATGCGGCACGTGGTCGAGGCCCTGACGAACAAGTGCCTGAAACTCTCAGCGAACATACAAAAAGCTGTGGCCATCGGCGCTTCGATGATCAGCCATTAGCCCGCGGGAATTTCGGCCTGCTTGAAACTTGCCTTCCTCAAAGGTGAAGGTTATCCTATCCGATGAGATCCGTCCCGGGAAAACTATCCGGGTATCCAACTATCCAGCCTTCTATCCAGCAAACTATCGAACTATCCAGCCTTCCTTGCGTACTTGAAAGAGGCGGGACTGACGAACGAGGACCACAGACCGCATCTCATAGTCGTGCCCAGTGCCAGCATGAGTACAGGAACAAAAAATCCTTCGCGTTAAATTCAGAAATATCTGATTCCATCCTGGTCCCTTTTGGGAACCCCCGATCCATTTTGTTTAAGGAAAAAATAGTGAAAACTATATGAGCGATTTGCAGAACATTGTAGAAACGAGTTTGCGTGCTGGTCTCCAGGACTGAATGTCGTGGGTCTCCAGGACTAAATGTCACAGTATTGCGGTTCGCAGGACGATCGTAAGGATATGAGCATAGGCTGGCGAGCCGCTGACCTCTACGACGTCGACGTGACCCCAAGTACGTATTGCAAACTGGCTTGGTATTGTCACTGCATTGATGCCAGAGCTGCCAATACCGACAAGCAACCAAGGGCCAAGCCTTGTCCAAGTCAAAATCAGTATTGAAACAACTTTGGGTTCTTAACACCTGTCCAACTTATGCTGCTGTGAATAGTCTGAATACTGTTTACGGGTATTAGCTCAGAACAAGTACCCAGTTTTGGGTCAAACATCATTGGCAGTCCTAAGACAACTCCTAAATCAATACTTTGCCGGTACATGCCCATATATAGACTAGAAACATGGCTGAGTACTGGCGCCAGAGGTACAAATACTGGCAGAGTATCAAGAGCCAACCATCATCCAAATCAAAATTAGTATTGGAACAATTTTGGGTCTTTAGCCCCGGTCTAACTTATGCTGTTATAAATCGGCCCGATGTTGGTTACTGGTAGTGGCTCAGAATAGTTGTCCCGTTTTGGGCCGGAAGTTATTGCTTGCTCTGAGACGATTCCTAAATCAGTACTTTGCCACCAGTAAGACGAATCGTATGTCTGAACGTTGACAATATTGGCTTGTACTTCGTGGAGCAATGCGTCCTTCCCAGTGCCGGACAGATATGGATGACTACCAGTAGTTCAAAACTGGTAGTCAATTTGAGCCAGTACCCAGGTTCATGCTAAATCGAGACTTTAGTTGCATAACTCGGTATAAGGGGAGGTTCGCAAAGAGCCTCGACATCTCTAAAGTATTGATAAAACTATATTTATAGCAATATAAACAAAAAGAGAGATCAAGTCAATATAAATTTGTCCATGCGTACGTGCCAATTCAATTTCCTTCCTTGGTATCTCTTCCCGCTTTTCTGCCCTCGCGGTCACCTGCTCCCGATAAATGTCTGCTGGTAGCCGTGAGAATATATTTTTCGTCTATCTCAATTTTTGCTTTGTGTAATTCAATCTGAATATAATTTAATTTAAATGTAACTTAATGTAAATGTAATTTAATCAGAATGTAATTTAATTTGAATGTAATTTAATCTGAATGTAATTTAATCCGAATGTAATTTAATCTGAATGAATTTAAATTAATCTATGTGTAATTACCCGGAATCGTCAGATCATCGTAAAAGGAGACGGTGACGTGGTTGAGACCCGACCGGGCGCGTCCCCTGGTGGCGGATAGAGGGAGGTCACGGTTCGCCGGTAGTCGAGCAAACGAGAGCCCTACCAGGGGACCGGAGAGCGATACGAGGGAAGGGCTGGATAACCGGCCCGCAGGAGCGGTAGGGCCCGGTAACGGCCCCTCCCGCTCCCTACTGACGTAAAAATCGGTTCAAGGGACCCCGAAAGCCCTGCCGCGGACCATCTCCCCGAATACCAAGGTGTGAGCTATCGTGCCGTGGGTATGCATGGCACTTGGGGGGTGGTGTCATTAACGATGCGCCGTTGGGAACCAGGTGCACCCAATTGTATTAAATGCCCTACCCGCATACTCCGGGCCGAACACCATACTTCCCGAGATTCTCGTGGGACTTGGATGGAAGTAAATGTAACCTCTTAAATAGAAATGGAGACCAAGGCTTCGTTGGAGGCAGCGGTCTTAAAGACAGGGGAGGGGAAAGACGAAAGGCTTCAAGGGGCCCCCGCAGACGCGACGTGGGGAATTCTCAAGGGCACATGAGAATTCCCCTGGAGCAACGCAAACGGGGACGCTGTGGGGCTGCGAAGCGTCGAGCACGCAAGGCAAGACTTGCCGAGTAATGCGCGACGGCGGAGCAGCTCAGCAGCAATCCTGTGGCCGGACAATCAGCCACTCCAGGAGGGACGGCGGCGCATAGCGACACGCCACCAGGGAGCGAAGAGACATTTATTGTGAAGGCAGAACCATCGCAATGATCCAACCTGTGCTTCCTCGCCTCAACGGGCATACGCTACTGGCATCAATGTATCTTGCATGCCGAAACACTGCCATGCTCAGTGTTAATTCCGTTGCCAGAACTGTTTAGTGGGGTTCAGTAACCTCAAGGCTCAAATTTACCCTTCGGCTGGATTCGTCATTCCGTTGGAGGTGTCCAGGGAACAGATCGCGGACGTACCCACCGAACCCGTCCTCCTTCCGGAGTAAGGTTGCACTGCCGCAGAGAATTCACAGTTCCGTTCGATTGAAGCTGGGGCTGGTTGTGCCATCTAGGCACAACACCGCTCACTGACCTCCACTTTGTTCATGGGACCGTTCGAAGGACACAAAACAAATCCCCCAAAGGAAACCTACCTTGCTTGTACGTCCACCCATATATCCTCCACTCCTCCGGTAGCTTCGAAGGGATTATCGTACCGTTCGAAAACGATATACCCCTCACCATTCTCACATATTGTAATATGATGCCAAGGCTGGTTGAGGGTGTATCTGACTATCACGTGCCCGTCCGAAGATAGAAAGCACGCTTAGCCACCCTCCCCGCCTGCACGAGGCGAATCGTAGTACGCTATAGCCTCGGTCGCTCTCGGCAAACCCCGAAGGGTCAGCATTACCTTGAAACCACGTGAAGGTGGCGACTTGCCCTTTACTCAAGGGAGCGGTGACAGAGCGGGCGGAAAGGAGGCATCCAAGGCTGAGGGCTTCAAATGGCCCAGAGCTTCAGATAGCACAGCTCTGGAGACCGTTAGGACCGCCAAAAAGTGCAGGGGTTCCTGAAACAGACCGGATACGGGGACGCGGTCACAGGAAGATGGCCATCGTACCATCGGACTACTCTGGCTGTCCTCCGCCAGGAGGAGGGTGATCTGGTGATCAGGCACTCCTTCAGGCGCTGAATGCCGTTCCAGAAGAACAGGGCGTCCCGTGCTTCGAGGGGTGCCGGCTGAACCAGGGGACCCTATGGGTAACCTGCATCGACGAGGCGACCAAAGGATGGTTGAGAATCACGGTCCCAACCATCAAACCCTGGGACACCGCCTCTCTCCTAACAGTGGAAAGAAAGCAGCTACCCAGGTTCACTAAGAAGACGGCGGTGTTCTTTGAAACAATGGAGGACGCCAGAAGCATCCTACAGAGGCTGAAACGTCAAGATTCGGGCCTAGGCACAGGAGGGTCTGGGAACGGAGGCCCGCACACAACAATGTGCACATGGTCCTAGGCGTGGATGTCTCGTCGGTCGATAAACTTGGGGTGCTAGGTGGCAATCCACACTTCGGCTTAGGTAGGGCCCGCGTCTACGGCACCCAGCCCAGGAACAGAGGGGGGAACCCACTCAACTGAGTCGACCTTGGTGGTGGCACCGGAGACCCGGTACACCGACAAGGGAGACTCAATACCCCGGGGTGCGACCGAGACGGCGACGGTGGGCGCAGGGGTTGGCCCGTGGCCAGCGACCAGCGCTCCGACTGCCAAGACCGTGACGCATTCTCTTTCCAGCTCCGGTGAGGAGCAGGTTGAGAGTGTCCAATGTTGAGCCGGCAAAAATCTGAAAACTTGTGTTGGAAGAATTTTATGAGTCCTGGAAAGGACCGCGTTCGTAAAAATACCGCTTCCGTGGGCACAGCCTCGGAAGTCGGTGTGAAACTGAAAAATAAATTAGGAGGGAGTAAATTTGTTGATAGGGGGATAGGAAAAAGAGGGAGGGGCTTTACACCGTGGGAGGGAGTTCCAGGAGGGGATTTCTACCCCGTTTGGTTTTAAAAATAAAGGAAGCGGTGAGGTAAAAGACTATGGACAACGTATTTAAATGAAAAGGTTAGTACAATTAAAAAAGGGGGTTCGGGAAAGAATTGGTTTTAAGGAGCCTTCTCTGTAATACGGGTCTGCGTAAAAAGAGAAGGTGGATTTTTGGAGATTCCCTCCTTCAACACCGGGCGGCGTAAAAAGGGATGGAATATTAGGAGATTTTTTCCTTCAACACCAGACGGCGTTTAAAAGGGAAAAAAAAATTTCCCTTCGGATAGGGGAGTTCACGAACTGCGACACTCACCGACGCGTGCACGAGCTGCGGACGCGTCTGGTTTTTCCCGCATCGATCGTAGCCCGTGGTCGGGTTATATGCCCGACCGAAGCTACGTGTGGCTATGGGAAAGGGCGGAACAAGCCGCCAACCCTCGGGCGCTACGCGAACTACGCGCGACCATCGGTCGTCGCGAGCAGCCGAGGTGGGTCGAGCGCGGTCGACGTGAGCCCAGCGCGCTGACGTGTACGGAGCGCGCCATGGGTCCCGCGAGGAAAGGTGGGTACAAAAATGTTTACAATGGCAGTACCGCAGAACGCCGGGTACCCGTTTAGCTCGCCCATGACACGCGGGTCACCCCGAGCTGTCATAGCCAAGCCGTACATTTCTTACGTTGAGTTGTTCGCAAGTTTTTGGTGACAAGTTTTGCGTGTGTGTGGGTGTGTGTTTCTTTTTTCTCTTTAGGTAGATGACGGGCCAACGTCGAGAGATTTTGCCCGCGCATATGGTAAGTGTGCGCGGGGTCGTCGCGCACGCCGGTGCTTTAAGTTTAAATATGTAGTTTTATTAAGTATATAGTACTTATTAAGTATAAGTTTTTTACACTTATAATAAAAAGGAAAAAAAGATAATCACGGTAATTGAGAGGGGGTGGAGCGTTATATAATACAAAGGAGGAGGGGGGAGTCATGACTCGATTAATCAGGGGAGGGGATTTTAAAAAAAGTGACAGCGGGAGGTTATATACAGGGAGGAGGGCTATTTACAGGGTGATAAGGGGAATTTATCGTGGGGTCCAAGGTCGGGTGTTGGCGTTGTCATTCGCGGGGTTTTCATTATCCCTTGACTTTTCCAGGTGCAGTGGCAGGGTACGGTCCCTTCGAAAGGACTCTCCGCAGAGAGGCACACCGATGCGTCGCAGGAGACGTCTCCGGCGAAGGGGCATTCCCTTCGGAGGAGGCCCTTGGTCGTCGAAGAACTAACCGAGGGATTTCGTGGCTGTAGATCTGCCCCGGAGGGCTTGTCAAGGGGGTCTCCGGATGCGACTAGCCATGGACACATGGCGCTTCCGCGCTCCGGCTGCCAATCGGCCAGAGGATCGTTCCGGAGGAAATTCCTAGAGGAGACAGTAGCCCACCTGCTGGACATGCACTTTCCGGGCTCGGTAGCAGCGGGAATGGAAGTAAGGCCAGAACGGAGGGAACCGCAAGTAGGAAGGCGGGGAGGGGACTGGAGGACTGCATCGAAAGTAGCCACGACAGACAGGATCAGATGGGCGATAAATACCTTTGATAGGTACGAGAGCCCAGGGGTGGATGGGATTTCCCGGCGCTCTTACAGGAAGGGGGGTCTCATCCAACATCTAACCCAATCTTGCGGTCCTGCCTGGCATTAAGATATGCGCCACGCGCTGGGGGAAGAGCGACTATGACCCTGCCGAGTCGTTCAGACCTATCAGCTTGACGTATTTTCTTCTGACAATGCTGAAGAGACTAGTTGATAGGTACATTAGGCAGGGTGCACTGGCAATAAGACTAGTTCATACCTCGCAATACGCGTACCAAGCTGACAAATCGGCGGAGACGGCCCTGCACCACATCGTTAGAGAGGTGGAGGAGGCCCTTCGGCGAAAAGAACCCACTCTGTGCGTTTTTCTGGACATCGAAGGAGCGTTTGACAACACATCATTCGATGCAATCTGCGAAGCAATAAAGATGTTCGGGGTGGATGACTCCATCATCGACTGGCTCCACTTCCTGCTCAACACAAAGACGGTAACGGCGGGCCTAATGGGAGAGACAGCTAGGCCCCGAGTCAACAGGGGCTGTCCACAGGGGGAGGGGGATGATTTTTCCACTTCTGTGCGTTTTGGTCATAGACTGGCCCCTGGCGGACCTCGTAGGGCGTGATCGAATTGGGGTATGCCGACGATGTCATGATTATGGGAGAAGGCACACACCGCAGGAAACTGACATGGAGAGTCCAAAGGGCACTCACACACGAACAAGAGTGGTGCACATCGATGTCATTGCGGGTGAAGCCCAGCAAGACGGAGATGGTACTATTCATGCATAGGAGTTTCAGGCCGAAACCACCTACGATTTACGACACGGAACTCAACTATTCGAAAGAAGTACGCTACCTGGGCATCACTCTTGATAGTAAAAGGATGTGGAATAGGCACATCCAAAAGCAGGCACAAAAGGGTACTGCCACTTTCTGGGCTCGCCGCAGGATATTCGGACAAACATGGGGACTGAAACCAAGGATGGTCAAGTGGATCTACATGGCCATCCTGATACCCCGGCTAACTTTCGCCTCAGTCGTTTGGTGGCCCGCACTTCAGCGGGCGATAAAGACGAGGACAATAGACAAAATACACTGATGGTTAGGGTTGGGGATCACAGGAGCCATGAGCACAACTCCAACCCTAGCTATGGGGGCACTTCTTAACTCGACGCCCCCAGGCATTACGGCAGAGGCAGTGGTGGTGAAAACGGCCCTGCCACTGGGGCTCAATGGGAACTGAAAGCCGGTACGAGATGGGCATGCGGCCCTGCAGCTACGAGGGGGCGGGGGCGGGGGCTAGATACGGTTCACCTTCGCGGCAGGGACCGGCGCTCACGGAGCTATTGCTTTCAGCACGACTACAAGATCGTTATACCGAGCAGGCGGTAATGGAAAAATGACGGTCGGGCTTGCCGGAGTGCTTTCATCAAAATTGGATTTCGAGAATCGATGCAAAGTTATCCGAAATATTCTCAAGTGTGATATGGAAACTTTGGTTAGAAAATCATGCTTGCCGGAGTGCTTTCATCGAAATTGGATTTCGAGAATCGATGCAAAGTTATTCGAAATATTCTCAAGTGTGATATGGAAACTTTGGTTACAAAATCATGTCCAAAATTTGTTATGATTTGTCCGTTTTTTTCTATATCAATTTTTTTCACGTATTTAAAAAAAATAGAAAAAATTCGTATGGATTTGGGGGCGTTCATAAATTACGTAACGCAAAATTTCCCAATTTTTACCCCCCACCCCCCGTAACAGAACCGCCTGGCATGACCCCCCTCGCCCCATGCCTGGCATGACCCCCCTCGTCCTATTCCGTTACGTAACGGGTGCTCTGTCGTCAACAATTACGTTTTTTCTTCAAAGAAATCACTAATTATGGCAGGATCGGGTTTATACTCATTTTATGAAGTATATATTTATCTAGTTTTATACCAATTTTTATGAATTTTTTCAAAATTAACCCTGATTTGGCGACGAATAAAAATTCTCTTCATTGTCCCATCGATATCTTTATGACAGGTTATCTGTAAATAAAAAGTCAATAATTTATCGATATCTTTACAAATGTAGTTATCGTTATACGTTGCCGTTTTTTATTTTGGTTTTTTTTTACAACATGCCGACAGTTTGGGCCTTTTTTTCTATCTTCAAGGCCCTTTGTTGTACTCAGCAATTTAAAACAATAGTAATGCTTAAAATTTAAGAAATCGGCTACGTACAACCTTAGTCACTGCGATTACAAAAAAGTTTTTAAAAAATTGAAAATCGGTCGATAAGTTTTTGAGTATTCACTAAGGCAAGGTCGAAAAAAGAAGTTACGAGAAAATCGCGATCAAAGTTTTCGTTCCGTTTTTCTTGATATAAAGTTATCTTTTTTTTTAGAATATTGATACTTACATTAAAATTTCAAGTCGTGGGTGATATGGCGGTTTTTCATCTTCATTATATTTCTCAAAATAATAAGAGTTTGCACTTCATCTATTCTGCACGATAAGTTTTAAAATACAAAACTTAAACACGAGAAATTTTGCTATTTCTGGCAGTCCTAAAATCGTGACATAACGCGAATCTCGACCCCCCCCCCCCCCCCCCCCACGTACGTAGACCGTAACGCCAGCCGACCTTCCCTCTCCCCCAATTGCGTTACGTAATTTATGTACAAATCAAATTTTGACAAATCTACGAATCATTTGAAACGAAAAAAGAAATAGGGAATCTAGTTATTTATTAGATAATTATTTTTTTTACTAATTTCGCAGTAACTCTTCGCAATCGTTATTATCAAAAACAAAAGTTCTTGACATACTTAATAAGGTTGACTTTTTAACAACAAAAATTGTATCTCGATACCCTGAAATTCTGGTTAAATTAAAATTTAACCTTGGGAATGTACCTGTCATACATTTTCAAGGCTATAACTGTAAATCTGTTATCAATCACCAAAAGCGCAGAATTATTGATATCTTTGGCGGTCGGTTTTGGCCCAGTCTTGAACCAGATAAGACAGACATCGGGGCAACGGTTAGCCAGATCTGCCCTCGCGTACGAAATAATTTTACCATCCTTTCCTATTACAGATAGAAAATTGTAATCAATTAGAACAATATATAAAAAAAGAAACTAATGGGATTCTTGCGTCGCTTTTTAGTGGTTCTATTTTTTAAATTTGCTTTATACATTTTTGTTTACAGTACATATTAAATATATAGTTAAAAAACCTTTTGACTCAATATTTCGTTTTACTATTTCAAACTAGCGTTTGTAATTTTTAAATAATCTTACTAACTACAGTGGAAGCATAAAATAAAACAACAATATATTAATCATGTAAGGTCAATTCCGGCTAAGTACTGTCATTGTCGGTTTTGTGACTTTTATTTTCGTGATTCGTGTGCGCTGGAAAAAATCGGTTCGCGACGTGAGGTTTAGTGGCGAGTCGCGACGTAGGGCTACCCGCGTGTCCGTTACACCCGTCGCGATATTTGTGGTTTCGCGTTTCGTGTATGGTGTTTAAGAATTCTTGTGCGACCCCGATGGAATGAGAGTGAGAATAGTGTTTTGTCTGTTTCATATCGCGGTAAAGAAAATAAGTAAATATATGTTATCTCTCTCTCTCCACGACTTGAGTGTGGATACATTTTCTATGCCCCTAACCCTGCCCCTCTGCCACGACCCAGGACTGCGGCTAGCCGGCCACGTCGTCCTCCCTTTTTTTCTTTTCTTGGCGAGCCGCTTCGGCGGCTGACGCCCAAAAAGTATAAATCGCCGGGAAGGGAAACGGGTCGGGACTTCTGTGACGGTTGGGAGTTTCGCGTCTCAAATTTGGGTTGCGGTAAAGTGAAATTTCCGTCACAACATATATATATATATATTGTGACGTAAATTCTTTTCCTTCGGATTTTTCGATCCTCGGGAAAACATTCGCGTCACCTTCGGCCGTCCACTTGCGGCAATGCACCCGCATGCTCCGATGGGCGCCAGCTACTTTTTTCGCCGGGTTAGTGACCGGTATGACCTGGGGTATGGGTGGAACTACGTCCATCCCCACCAATCGGCACAAACACGAAGTCCGAAAAATAAAATAAAGAAAAACGCGGGTTAAAAATGGAACTGTCCGCATGTATAACAAAATGTATGCGGGTATTTCGACCAAACTCGTCTTCGCTTTACTACCGTCGTGATATCACCGAATCAACTTATAACAAATCATTTTAGAAAGGAAAAGGTTCTCGAAGGTCCTGCTAACGACACTCCCTATGAAACTAAAATACATTTCGAAGACCTGTGTACAACTTGAAATATAGATTGCTATGGGTCTCACGTAGTCACGACGAAAATAAACATATGAATTTTGCCGGCTACAAGAATTTTTTTGTCGACTTATGTCGTCAATAACGTGCTCGAACCACTGTGAATACATTCCTCGTTAAATCCATAATGAATTTCACTCTCTCGTAAAATACCGTCTCGAGATATGACGATCGACAAGGCCAAAATAACTTTGCTGTCAGATACCTGCTGTCAGCTAATTAGCATAGAAAATTCGATTCAGTGGTTCACATATGTATCACCTCAACGGATCTCTGCATAAGATGTGCGGCAGGTTGAGAATCCGACATTATTTTAGCGAGTGAAATTATGATGAAAAGAGATGCAGCAGGAATGGAAAAGCCTCTGCGCGATGGGAGAGCTCCGGTTCGTACATATTCACGTATATGTATACACGTAACATGTGACTATAAACTCACTGCTTTTACGTCCACGAGGCGAATGGAGATGAGGAGATCCGTGCGAGTCGGAGATTGCGAGTACGGCCTTCGTTCTCGGTTGCGCATTCCCAACTGGCCACTTCCGAAGCTCGGGACGGAGAAAAAGAGAGAAAGGAGATGCGTTTCTAGCAGGATGAACTAAATTGAGGCGTTCTTTCTACCGCTCGAGCTTAGTCACAGATATGTTTGTACATGTACATACGCATATCTATATAGAAACCGACGAGCGATGTTTTCCTGTGGCAATCATTCAGGTTCTAGAAAATCGACGACCGTGAGGCAGGACCGGCGACACGAGATGAAGGAACGTAATGTACATGTATAGTTGTGTGCAACACCCTACACGATTATGCCAGTGAAGCTTTCTGCTCGTTCATTCATTCTATCCGTACCGCGATCTTCGGTAGGCAACTTTTGCTCTCCTGATCGTTCTGTATTTCCTCCCCCCTCTCTCTCTCGATCTATCTATCTATCTATCTATCTATCTATCCATCTAGGTATACACTAATTTTACAGCCAAGAATTAAGGCGAATTCGCAGTCCTTGCTCACTTGGGAGTAACTTGATTCGTTGAAATTATGTATATAGTCAAAGCCACCACAAACTTTTCCACCTGCAGGAGAACATCATATGCTATCTCGCGATTAAAGCGTATCTTCTTTTCCCTTTATTTTACACAAAAAGAAATGAAAAGGGCTGTGGGTTCTGCGAACACGATACCCAATCAACATCCGCTCATATCTTGTCGGTAAACGTCTCTTTTCTAATTTAGTGCACTTTTCATTACCTAGGCGAAGCAAACATCGTCATGAAAAAATAATTGCAATGACTTTCCATCACATTCGAACAAAAGAGCAACCGTTTTTTATGCAGTTTACGGATTACAGGATAAAGCAGGCAACCTGTTAAGGCGAAGATTTTCTAGGTTGTTTGACATAATTATTCTGAATAGCCTTTCGAAATTATGTTCCACCGGGCATATTAAATTCTATTATATAATAATGTAAATGAAGTACATACACTTCAGACACTAATATAGCTGAGCGGGTTCTGGTTTCAATGGAGGTAAGGTGGGTGCAGGGGGGCGACTTCATCTGGTGGGCAGCGAAAAAAGTGATCATGAACGAGCGGTCGGCGGGGCGAGGGGGTCCATGGGGAAGGGATGATGGTTGTTGGCATAGAACTTCTCAGCAAGAGGGAAGATGATTGCCGTGAGGTGGAATGACGATTGCAAGTGAAGGGTCCATGGTGTGGGGGAATGCCCGTTTATCGGGGTGGAGTGTGCGGAGAAGGTGGCATAAACGAGGAGAGGGGCGACATTAAATTTGGGCGTCAGAGGTCATCCGTAAAATATTCTCCATCCAGGAGTATATTTTACGCGGTCGACCATAATTAATACAACTTACTATAGACATAAAACTCATCACTCCGCGAAGGATGGAAGCTGTGCATTTGCTTAAACTATTTAGCCACCTGTGTAAATTTGGTGCGTTTACGGGTTATACCTAGTTGGCAGTAAAAATGAAACGCTTTTTGCGATTTTTTTTTTCTAAATTGACTGTTCGCCCGAGTAGACATTGTGCTAGCCTGTCTAACAAGGAACGGTCGCAAGTGCCCTCTAACAAGGAATGGTCGCAAGGTGCCCTCTTCAGATTTCGATGAAATTTGGCATGTCTATAGAATGGGTAAAAATAGGCGACATGTATTTTTTTTATATCAGCGGAACCCGAATTTGAAGGGCTAAAACGCACCCTCGAATATGGGGGTGTTTTTCGTTTTTTAGCGACAATTTGTTAACGGAACGAGATATGAAAAATTTTTAAATAGTAACGAGGTTTTGTCTTCCGTGTTCTATATGATTCTATATCGAATATATCAGTGGTGAGAACGGTGCAGATAACTACCGTTGAATTAACCGTGAATACCGTGAATACCGTGAATTAACCGCAAAAAAGTAGCACATTCAAGAGTGATTTCTTTGGAAATTTTATGGCAGTTAGTATGAGTCTTCCTCTATACTGTGTCCATTTTTTTAACTCTTTATGTTAAGAACAGCCGGTGCAATAATTGTTGGAAAAAAACTATCTCCTCCCCCATTGACTTTCAGCAATTTTTTTGTTGCTGTAAATTCGTGTAAAAATAACAGTTTTTGAATGATGCTAATCTTGACTCTGTAACATAAAAATTGGCGGCGGAATTCCATTTCTTTATGACTGAAAAACGTATCCTCTTTTTCGAGCCATTTTTCACCCACGTAATTATAAAAAATACTCTTGCCCCAGAGTGTACATGACAGACGGACACCCGTCTCGGTTAAAATTCCGCTAATTAAATTGTTCTACGATAATTTTCCAACCCGGAAATTCCTTGCAAAAAAAATCGGGTTTTCATAACAAATAACTTTTCTCGCAAAGTATTTATCCGATCGAGCCCCGGCTTTGCACACTTCTTAAGTACATTAAGAGACACGGATTCAGAGATTTTCAAAGCTTTACATACATTATTGCATTAATAATTCATTATTGAAGGAATGTCCATTTTAGCTAGTTTTTACTACTTTGCAGGTGAACTAATTAATCGATTTTATTTTCCCATGCGACAAATTGTTTGTCTTTCTAATACCTACGAATAGTTCTTTCATTTTTTTTCTGTCAAATTGACAGTTTCGTCGCTTACGCTCAAAACACTCGTTTCGCCAACTTTGAACGTGTGGAAATAATAATCACGTACGAATCTAATGTTGAAAAATAGTAGGTTTTTATCTGGGCTATTAACCCTACAAGAATATCCCGGTCCCGTACTAACTAGAGACGAGTCATCAAAAGGCTCCTTTTTCAACCCATTTCCTGGAGTATTCGAGAAGCAACTAGATTACAATTGTATATTTACGAAGAAATTTGCCCTCGACTCGTACTGCCCAATCGATTTTCCTTATAGATGTCGCTACGTTACATTAAAAATGTGCCCTAGTCAACTACGGTTACGAACGACACAGTGAGGTTATGTGACTTACACATCATCTTGTGAAAGACTCATGGCTGGCTAACCGACTTGAGTTGCAGATGACGTTGCAAATGAAAAAAATTCTCACGTGGGTATCTTGCCCTAACCTAGCCAACACTAGCTAACTGCGGCTATGCACTCCTTGGATAGTCACTATCCAGCCGATCTTGGTCAGAAATGACGGAGTGAGGTCATTTGACTACGTGGAGTTCCATCGAGCGAATGGCTCATGGCTGGGTAAGCAACTTAAGTTGTAGATGGCCTTGCGAATGAAGAAAAATCCTCAAGTCGGTATTTCGCGATGACCTAGCAACACTAGTCAATCGCGGCCAAATACAATTTAAGGTTATGTAATTCTATGCCGTTATTGCTCTCAATGCGAATGAAATTAAGTAATTGATCCAATAATGATATTTACATTTGTTAATCCACCCATTTTTCAATAATCCAACTTTATGTAGAAAATACAATCATTAATATATTTACAGCGCAAGCATCATAACCGTAATTAATATGTAATGAAGAATATAGTATGAGGGTGCAGTGAAGTAAATGAGGTGCAAACAAATTCACTAAAAAATATACATATAGTCGCGTCGTTGATTTAATCTAGTCATCGCCTAATTTTTTGTTTCCACTCACTATGTCATGGCTCGGTCAGAAATATTATCCAGCCGTGAGATATTTTTTTCTATCTAGTCACCATCTAATTTTCGGTATTCAGTCACTAGACGACCAAAGCGTTACAAGTCTGGGTAGTCACTAGCTAAAATGGCTAGCTAATGGCGATTCGAAACATAACTTTACTACCTTGTGGCTACACGGTGATGAGGTCCGTTTTCCACTCACAGAGTGGACAGTCTTTGTACTTTCAGAGAGCTGAATTTAAGGTGGTTTCTTTATTTTCTTCATGGATGCACTTTTCATGGATTGTCTTCATTTTCTCAGGCCTCGACTTCTGGTACCTTCTGGGGCTTCTAGTATCTCCCGTTACATTCGAACGTGTATCCATAATGATGCAAACTCATGAAAATCACGATGCAAACTAACGACCGCACTGCTCGACGCTGCTCCGTATACTGACATATTGGTCTTAAAATTCTTTGACTACGTGATTGTAACTACCCTAGCTCTTCCAAGAACACTTCTACAAGTATCTTGCTCTATTGTATCGTATGCATCACCTGGCCAGACGTTCGAGACACGGGAGATACCAGGTGCATGTTACCTGCGCTTAGTGCTCTCCCTAGCGGCACTTCTTCGAAATGACGTAACATCCTCAATTTGGGGCCAATTTCGATGAAACCTCCAGAAAAAATTTCAACAAATTATCGGGATGTTGTCGACATTCAAAACGCTAGCGTCGAGGTATTTACTTTTTTACTCTGTGAATTCCAATTTACAAAGTACATTTCACACTAGCACGTTCCGTAGCCGACATATGTCACAAAGAATTTCTCACTTAAGACCAATGCATTTTCATATGACTACATCGTCCGTATTATTCCTAGTAAGTAACTTGTTTTTTTTGCAGCCACTCTTTGGACAACTTTTCGCCATAGCCTTTAAATAGAGCTCGCTCAATTGCAAATGGTCTCACCGACGCGACGCGGCGACGTTCCCATGCGTCTAGTTCGTACGATGCATTGGAGTGCACATGCAATGGCGTTTGCTGCACATGTAAGTGGGATTTGCTGAATCCACTGTACTGTTTTTCATTGTACGATAAAAATAAGTTATTTTACCATTAGAAATACAGTAAAATTGCTATCTGAGCGAACGGTCTCGTGTATAAAAAAAAATAATAATTTCGTCATAACCAAACCATAAAAGTAGATTGTAGTAAAGATGTAAATTCATAAAAGCCATAATGTTAATATTGTTGGTAAAATGTAAATCAATGTTGGCTTAGTTCGTTTTCATATCCTTTTAATTATCTGGTATACTTTAATATCGGCTTACGGAGTTGTTTCTGGTCAGTGAGTCTAGATGTACTTTTTAATAGATAAAGAATATCTGAGATGCTATAACGTGTCGATTTTACATAGCTTTGTTCTGTATATTAATCATTGCTACAGATTGACTGACAAAAGTGTCTATACACAAGACTTTGCTAGTTTCTTATCCCGTTCGAATCTCCAAAAAGGTCAGGGAAGACATAAGTAATTTGAAGTCATTTTAACGCTTTTGTCCACTATAAAACACTTCGCTCGAAAATGATCGTTTGTCACCTTTGATAGACTCGAAAATAATAATAGGCATGGGCGAAGAGTTTTAATAACTTCTTTTCTGTAACTTATATATGTTTTCAGCTGGATGGAGGAGAAGGTGAGTAATTATGGAAAGCAGGTGGAGTGATGAACGTTTGTGTCGCAGAAGAACACGAATCGTCGAACACCGTACCATCGAGATTCTTACAGCATGAAACCCAGATGGAGATTAGCGGGACATATTTCCGTAGGGTGCTTCGGTTATAATTCATAAACGGAGCCTCATACAATGTTGCATGTAAAAAGGACAACGCGGATGTAGTAATCGGTGCGATAAATAAGACGACCGCGTGTTACGATGGGTAGCAGCGTAGCAGTACATTCTATGTGGATACATATGACATGATTCATTTTTATAATGCGTATGATTCATGCGGTTTAACTGGCCAAAACACTCGTCCCGTAGGCCCTGAGAGACACGATGCAAGACCATGACCGCGGGATGCCACTTCGCGTATGCAATAAAATAATTATAATTTGTGTGTTCGTTGACTTTTTAACGATGGGAAAGCTTACAGTAAAAATTAGCTGTTGGCAAAATCACCAGACTGTTAAATGTCGATACATACACACGCACGCACGCACACACACACGCGCGCGCACGCAAGCACGCACGCACACACACGCACGCACACACACACACACACACACGCGCGCGCGCGCGCGCACACACACGCATGTATATGCCAGGTGTCTCATTGTAATCTTAGACCTGATTGACCTTGAAAAGTACTGCCCCGATTAAGGATGTTGAGTCCCTATGAAACAGGTTAATGTTATTTGTTCAATAAATAGCTACTTAATCGTCATAAAATTTTTACACGACCTCCTGAATACTTAATGTAAAACCATACCAAATTTTCAGAATTCTATCATCATTACTTCAATCTCCTTAAGGGTTGAAATAAAAAATGATAAGGAAATTCTGAAAATTTGGTATGTTTTTGTATGAAGTATTTAAGAGGTCGTGTTAAAATTTCACGACGATTAAGAAGCTCGTTATTAATAAATTAACATTTTGTTAAGAACAATTTTTAAAAGAAATTTAAAAAAAGTTTATAACAAACTTCGTTTTGTTTCGGTTGCTTTCAAAATTGAGAGGTCAAAAAAAACTTATTGCAAAGTTACATCAGTTTCCATAAGAACACATTTAATTTGTGAATGTTAATTGTTCAATAACGAGCTTCCTAATTGTCGTGAAATTTTTACACGACCTCTGAAATACTTCATACAAACGCGTACCAAATTTTTAGAATTTTATTATCATTTGCGATTTGGGACTCAACATCCTTAAGTATTGAGTATATTTAAACTTTTAGTGTACGGAGGGGATATTGGAAAAAGAAAATTTTGTTATCAAACATTCAAAATGGCGACGTTGAGATGGGCGACTTTTTTTTTAAATGGGAATAAGACTTTTCTTCACCAACAAATATTTCAGGTCATGCTAACAACTTTTGTAAGAAATCATTTTTGATAACGTTCATAATTTTTGTTTGGGCCACCATTTTTTGGTACTATCTTAGCTCTATCCAAAATGTACCATGAGGAGGTAAATATTTTAACATCCCTAGTGTAAGCGTGCTCACGTGTGTGGGTGTAAATTTGTTTGGGGGTATTCGATAACGCAAAAACCCAAACACGGATAAGGTCTCCGCGACGCTCCACTTCCGTTATCAAAGAAACCCAAACAAATCCTAGTGTAAGTGCGCATGTATATGGAGGTGTGAGTTTGTTTGCGTTTTTCTGTATTTGTTTCGTTTTGTTCGATAATCCATCCAAACAAACCTAAGTAAGGGGGGCGATTACGAATGCTGCGGCGTCACAATTTGATAGTGAATTTTGGGTCATCAAGACAAAACAAACACAATTTGAAGAGTGGTTATAAATTATATTTCGATTATTTTGCGTTAAAATTAGAATTTTGCCTAGTGATTAAAAATCAATTTTTTTTAAATTTGGGACTTTGTCTTTGCTCATTGCAAAGATACCTTTATTTCACCACTAATAATAAAAATCAGAACACGATTACGATCTCCATGGCGCCAAAATATGAAAATGGACTTCGATCGAGTTTTTTACGAATATACCTATATCGCTAGCCACATCCGATCGATATTCCTGTTCCACGATCCAATACGTACATCCATACCGTACATACGCACGAAGAACCCACACCAGAATCGCACGCAACCCACGATTTCACGCCCACATCCGAGGTGCCTCACGCCCACACCAGTATGCTGCCCATCCGGGACAAACATCTAGAGAATCAAAAAAATCCGAAAATTCTTGGGAGCCAATCGATAAGCGTGACAATACCACGAATATCTCGAAAACTGACCTAGATATCTATTTTAAACCAGCGTCATAGTTTTCCTCGTAAACAAACCCTAACGACATCCACTTTCATATTTTGGCGCCACGGAGATTGTAATCGTGTTCAGATTTTCATTATTAGTGATAAAATAAAGGTATCATCGCAATGAGCAAAGACATACTTTAAAAATTCTAGGGAATCTTCTTTGTTAATAACTAACGATAAAATCTAAGTTCAATGCAAAATCATCGAAGCATCAACTGTTACCACTCTTCAAATTATATTTGTTTTTACTTGATAACCCAACATTCACCATCAAATCGTATTCTTGACCAAACAAGGATTAGGACCCTGTAGCTCGTCATTTCCGTTATTAAGCAAACCCAAATAAACCCAAACAAATACTCACGTACACTTTCACTAGGGATGTCGAAGACTTTACCTCCATGCAGTACATCCGGCATGGTTAGCGCTAAGGTAGTCCAAAATGGCGGTCTAAACAAAAAAATTGGAACATTACAAAAAAAATCCTACAACAGTTGTTAGTTTTGACGTGGCAAATTTTTTAGTGGAACAAAGTTATGTTTTCATTTTTTTTAACATGTCGGCCATCTTGTCGCCATTTTGAATGTTGAACAAAAAAAAATGTCGTACGTCGCCCTTTGAAACTCAAAAGTTTCATTACACTCAATACTTGATCGGATCAGTATTTTTCGAGATAAATAAAGTGTAAGATTAATATGGGACACCCGGTATATAAATTTCTATATACAGTCGAAACTCGATATAACGAATCTCTAGGGAAGTTCGTTATATCGAGTTTTCGTAATATTGAGGGTTCGGTATGTCGAGATCATTTTCCTTAAAATGTTCATTAAAAAATCTATTAGTACTATAAATATGAGGATATTTGTTAAAGAAATAACGGTTCAAATTGGAGCAATCTTTATAAGCAGTTAGAGCATAATATATACTATTTTGTCGTATCACGGTGTCGGGTTTCTATCGGCAGGGAATGAACAAATCTTCGTTATATCGGAGTTCGACTATACAGGGTGATTTTTTTATCTTCAGACTGCTAAATATCTCGAAAAAAAACCTTATACGACAAAAATATTCCAGATAAAGGTTCAATAGTTTCCAAGGGGCAATTTAATCCTGCAGAAATTAACCGCCTGCCAGCTCACTTGGCGGTGGGGCGGGGGGTAACTTTGAAATCTTGAATGGGAACCCCTACTTTTCATTACAGTTTCGAATTATACATAAAAAAAATACGTAACTTTTGTCGGAACTTTTTTTTTAATTCGGTATAGATGGCGCTGTACTCGGTGAAGATTGGGTAACCTTCCGTTTCTGCAAGGGAAATCCCCTATGTTTTATTGCATAATGGAGCCACGTCGAAGAAAAGTAACTTTTGTCGGAAACATGTTTTTTTTTAATTATCGTATACATCTACTATAATTTTGTATCCGTTCTTAGCTTAACCCAGGATTAAGGACGTGGACCTGACCAAAATTTAATCCCTTTGGGGTGCTTAATTATTGTGAGTCCCTTGCCTCTCACATCCGGGGTGTTTGATTATCGTGAGTCCCCTTGCCTCTCACCATTTAATTGAATCAATTGTTGCAAAGTTAATAAGGGACTCACAATAATCAAGCACCCCAAAGGGGTTAAATTTCCGCCAGGTCCACGTCCTTAGTCCTTGTCAAAGCTAACAACGGATAAAAAATTATCGTAGATATGTACAATAATTCAAAAAAACATGTTTCCCACAAAGTTACTTTTGTTTGTCTTAGCGCTATTCTGCAATAAAACATGGGGGATTTCCCTTAAAGAAAACAAAGGTTACCCAATCTTCACCGAATGCAGCCCCATCTATCCCGAATTAAAAAAAAAGTTCAGACAAAAGTTACGTCTTTTTTTATGTATAATCTGAATCTGCAATAAAAAGTAGGGGTTCCTATTTAAGATTTCAAAGTTCCCCCTGCCCAACCCCAGGGGGGCGGCAGGCGGGTAATTTCTGTGGGATCGAATTGCCCCTTGGAAACTATTGAAGCTTTATTTGAGACATTTTTGTCGCATAAGGCTTATTTTTCGAGATATTTAGCAGTCTCAAGATAAAAAAAACACCCTGTATATGAGGCATTCCACGCCATTTCGCTCGGCCGTGACCCTGATCATTTTTAATGTTTTTGATTTTTTAAAATAAAATAGTATGCTATGCAAGAAGTATTTTCACACATTTTCAAATTTTTATTGCATGTACTTCAGAAGTTACAATTTTTTTCAAAACCTAGATTTCAGAAAGCTCGGAAGCGCTCTTACGCCGATATCTCTGAAATTGATTGATATATCAAAAAATGCCTATAGATCGATATTTTTCATATTAGTTCATACTTTTAAAAAAAAAATGAAAAATTTTTTCAATCAACGTTGTCAACATTTTTTCAGCGTGTAAAGTGAAAGCTATTTTTTTAAAGATAATTGCCATTTTTTTAAAAAAATCTCTAAAATAATATGATCGCTTATATGAATTTTAACGCTAGTCCCATTATAGGCCCCTTTTTCTTTGTATTTTTTAAAAATAAATTCAATTTTTTTCTACGAAAATTTCGAGTGTTTCATACGAATCATACTTATCGTATTCGCAATATTTTTTGTGCCATTTCTAAGAAAAATCACGCCTACACTTGGCAAGCGTACATCCCAAGGTTGAAACATTATATTATTTGAAATGTAAACATGGAAGTGTTATTGTCTCCTTCTGTCGAGGAGCGAGGCTCGTGAAACCAGAGTTTTTTTGAACAATTTGTAAAAGCAGCCAGAAGCAACAGTGTCTCTTCACCTGCTGAAAAGTGAGAAAGTAAAAGAATTATCTGCTCCAATTTGTCGTTTTTTTTGTCATTGCTATGGCAATGAACGTGCATTTTGATCGGTGTCGCAATTCTTTTGACGAAAAAAATCATGCGAAAGATAAGATCTACGAATTGCAGCTGAAGCAATACAAAATAAATTGAATTTACACGGTAACTATTACTTGTGTAAACAGTGTCGAACAAAATCATTACTTTTGCCGGAGAAATCAAACGAAGATTGCAGTGCAAGGTCCAAGAGCAATGACCCGCAAGATGACAAAAAACGATAAATTGGAGCAGATAATTCTTTTACTTTCGCACTTTTCAGTAGGTGAAGAGACATTGTTGCTTCTGGCTACTTTTACAAACTGTTCGAAAAAACTCTGGTTTCACGAGCCACGCTCCTCGACAGAAGGAGACAATAACATTTCCATGTTTACATTTCAAACAATGTAATGTTTCAACCTTGGGATGTACGCTTGCCAAGTGCAGGCGTGATTTTTCTTAGAAATGGTACAAAAACATTTAAAAAATATTGTGAATACGATAAATATGATTCATACGAAACACTCGAAATTTGCGTGAAAAAATTGAATTTATTTTTAAAAAATACAAGGAAAAATGGCCCCACAATGGGACTTGTGTTAAAAAGAATATAATTCATCATATTATTTTAGAGATATTTTTGAAAAAAAATGGCTATCATCTTTAAAAAAAATTGTTTTCACTTTACACGCTGAAAAAATGTTGACAACGATGATTTAAAATGTTTTTCCTTTTTTTTAATGAAAGTGTGATGAGAAATAATATGAGAAAAATCGATAATATGAGACTCTAATATGAGAAAAATCGATCTATAGACATTTTTCGATATATCGAAATGTAAGAGATATAGGCCTTAGAACGTTTCCCAACTTTCTGAAATCCAGATTTTTCGAAAAATTGTAACTTCCGAAATACATGCGATAAATATTTTAAAAATTGTAAAAATACTCCTTGCATAGCATACTATTTTATATAAAAAAATAAATAAAAAAAATAAAAAATGGTCAGGGTCATAGCCGAGCGAAATGGCGTGTGCCATTGTATACAATGTCTGTGTGTGTGCATATACACAGCCTTGGTAACAACTATTAGACACCTACATTTTTTCACGTTAGCGACGTGTTTTCGTTCGCGACGTACTTTTCTTGTATTTATCGACCCCGCGTGTCTCGAAACAAAGCTCTGTGCATCGAACGCTATTAGAGAAAAAAGAGTTTAGCGCGTCACTCGGGTGAATACGCCTTCTGGGCTTCTCTTCCACATCCTCAGTCTGTAATCGTCATTCAGTGAAAGAACACAAAAGCGTACAATATTATTTTCGATTGCTAGATTAGACATTTCATGAGCTTCTGGTGAAGAAGATGGCAAGAAAACATTATCTGAGTGTGGCGCAATGTGTGAAAATTAAAGTTTCCATCGGGCCCCTTGCCTGACGCGAACGCAAATACCGAAGGAAGTAAAATGGTTACGGTGCGCTATGCAATACGACATAAAACGGATCCAAATTTTTAATCATTCCAATCGCCGGACCTCGGAAAGAAAAAAGCCTCAATACCTCGGCAGGATTGGATTTTGATACGATCTTCCTTGAAAAATCGACGAAAAACGTCGTCCGACCTGACTGTTGAGCTTGCCAAGCAACCGGAAATAAACACTTCTTCTCGAGCAGTGAGAAGAAGTGTTCGGGAAACTGGCTTTAGAGAATGTACCGTCCGAAATAATCCGTTGTCAAAAAAAAAAAAAAAAAAACAAGAAAGCGTAGAAAGACTACGGCTAAGAAAATATCAACATCTTTCCGAGGAAGACTGGTTCACGATAACACGGTCCAACGAATTCAACTATCAAATGAGCATGACTCGTCCATTATTATGTATTTAGAAATCGAAATACTTCATCTTAATTCATGTTCTGCAAATAATTTGGATTTTTTATGAGACATTTTTTCTAACGTTTACAGTTTTCTGGTACGACCGGTGCGACCTCCGTGAGACGGAGAGTGGATAAAGAATACCGCCCAGAGTGCGTAGTACCAACCATAAAACATGCAGGAGGCAGCGCCATAGTATGAGGTTGTCTAGCGGCAAGTTGTGTGGGTGAAATAGCCCATGAGTAAAGATGGCACGGGCTCGATAATCTACATATACGCATTCGAAAATTTATTCATAATATCTATTCTGAACATTTTCGAAAATGCCAACACGAAAATTATCATATTCCACGAATACATCGCGGCTTGCAAGAAATCAGCCGCAACCATCAGGTGGTATGTTGAGTATGTGGTAGAAGCTCTCCAGTGGCCGGCATAGTGCCGAATTTTAACACCATTGTACACTTTTGTGTTATTCTGAAGCAAAACATCCGAAACCAGATGATGACATCGAAAGTAGAGCTTAAAACATTGTTGCAGCAAGAATGGGAAAATATAGAATCCGAACTGCGATTGTGAGCTCCAAACGGTTGTTGCAAACAAGGCCAAAGTAGGCCCAAACGAATATTGATTAAATTTAACGCTAGTCGTTACTGATCATGCGGTGTTATATACCTATAATCATTAAGGGTACAAATGATGTAATGTTCAGAGATAGATTTAATACTTCATGGTTTATGAGTTTGACAATATCGGCAATTTCGGAGTGTTATCGATTTGGATCTTGTGCATATCGTTTATAATACTTGCCATTTAAACGAAAATTGACTGCGTATGACCGATAGGCCGATGAACGCTACAATATACTGTTTTGCTTGGAGTCTTTTCGGTATTTCTTTTGGTTAGAAGGCCATTCGGTAATCCTTTCTAGAAATATCATAATTTGGTTATTTTTCAAAAACGTCAGAAACATTCTACCTTGTACGTGACAAAAGAGAAAATATTATCCTGCGTAACCGGTGTGCTGGTCTAGTGGCTAGCAGCGCGCTTGTCTTTGAAGTAGAACATCGGGAGTCGCGGGTTCGTATTCCAATCGCGTAATATCGCAGAGAAAAAAAATACGGCTGTGACGTAGCTCCAGTTCTACGCGGATGTCAAGCATCGGACACGATCCGTGCACTGAAAAAAAAATTCGTTCATCCATCCAAAATTCAGTTGGTTTAACGAAATATATCTTTAAATACGTTCAATTTGATTTTTGATTGGCATAACAAAACAGTATAGTTGGTGGTAAAACAGTATAGTGGTGTGAACTGTAGCTTACTTAGCATGTCTAAGCAAACTGTTAAAACAACAAAATTTCGAGACATCAAAATGCATTTTGCACATTCAACTATTTCTTTTTCTCAGTGTGTGTATGCCTGGAGTCCGCAATTTATTTCTCGACGAAACGCGACTAGCTCGGAAATCGGAAAGAAGACCTGGGACCGGCTCTATGGGCATAGGTTTTCTGCAGTTTCCCTATGTGGGGAATGCGATATTGAGGGGGGAGTTGGCTGGGGAGGTCGCAGATGGGGAAAACGGAAATGGAACAAGGCGGGTGCGTAAAAAAGGAATGAGCCCGTACGATGGAACTATAATGATATTATCATGTGTTATGAATTAAAATGTCATTGTTATTATTTAGACATGGGGTTTAGCACCAAATTGCGTTCAGAATTGCTTTAAAGTTCATTTTGAATAAAAAATGTTATAACAAATATGACGGGAGAAGATCAGATCGGGCTTAACATTTTGATTCCATTACCTAATATGTTTCCATAGCTTTCTTTACCAGGCTATTCAATATCGACCCACCCAGCCATACATTGCGCTTTTTTGGTGTTTTCGTTGTATTGCGGGGAAAAACATATTTTTCATTACCGAATTACCTTTTACAATTTTATTAAGCTAAATGGATGCTAAAAATGTCCTGCACGAACTGTAATTGCGTAAAAAAAGGTTTATTAATGCATCCGTTTATATCCCGGCAGACCACAACTGCGGCTAGAGCGAAATGCCGGTAAGAAAATGGTTTTTGTGCCAGTTGCGCTCGGGTTGCTTGCCACTAGCGAGAACGAGAACACATAAAATAGAAAAGATGGACCGGAGATAGATTATGCTTTCTTCGACCTCCGTAAGATATCCATTATCCAGGCATTGAGTGCATATTTTTCTGGCACTTCTTCTGGCCCCATGGTCTGTCTCATATCGTTGGTCCTTTTTTCCCAAGTTATCTGGATCCTGGTCGAAATTCTTTTGGTGATCGGAATTATAGATCTCAATACGTGCGCTCAGGCCGCATACATGGGTCACCACAAATGATCACACTTCCTGCGTGCACACGGAGAATTTATTTTTTCGAATAAAATGAGTTTGTCTTTGTGAAAACCGACCACTTTATAAAGTTTCTTCGGTTGCTCACATTTATTAAAAGCTTTTCTTTCCATATCTTATAAGGAAGAGAGTTTCTAATAATAATTTCTTTGCCTGAGAAAGCTCGCAAAAGTTGCTGTTCGAAGTACTTGAAAAATTTTCGTTATTGCAAGAGCATTATTATACCTAGAGATATTCTATATGATCATTAAGTAAAGCTAGCGTTCAGTGTCTAGATTTTCATTACGATCGAATATTTAAAAGTGATGCCAACTTTCAAACAGTACTGAATACACGCATACAAGCCAGATCAGTAAAATGCTTATTTCAATACATTCATTGTCCAACATACCAAAAAAAGAAACACGCGGAGCCCTCGAAGGCTACAAACGCAGACGGGCTTGCGCACCTTATGCTAATGTGACGTTGGAAAAAATGAACCGCAATATACAAGTGCAATAAACAAATTTTTTTGGAAAATTAGGCGGATATTTTCTGACCCATTGCTTAGACGTCTCTGCATAATTATCGATATTATGAAAGAGTGACGTCGCAGGGTTGCGTTAAGGTTTGGGATTTTTACACGTCTCTACATACAATAAATCTCTAAAGGATCCTTTGTCTGTAATTTGTGATTGAGAGGGAGGAAGAGGAAGAGAGAGACAGAGCAAGAGTGAGTGAATCCCACCAGGTGCATGGCACCTTCTATTTGAAATCTAAGAGGAAACGTGGGAAACATTCAACACATGTACTCAGGGTGAGGCAACAACTACTGCCAGTAGAAATATTATCTGAACCATTAGACTTAGGAGAAAACTTTTCCTGCAAAAGCTGCATAGTTTGGAGAGGGCATCCAGTGGTGTCCACGAGGTTCATCCAGTTCGAGGCGGAGATTCGGAGATTCGGAGATTCCAAGGGCACCTCCATTTTTTTTATTGGGTCAACTATTTTTGTTCTAAATTTTACCAAGGAATTAAAAATTAGTTGCCACATCCAATTTCAAGATGGTCGATCAATAATTGATATGAAAAATTGATAAAAAATAATTTTCAATGTTTTTCGCCTTCAAACGAATTTTTTTTAAAATGGCGCAACACTTACTCCTATAGTAAAAGGTTCCAGCACAATGGATGCCCAGCTCATTTTTCTTTGGTTGCAAGAGAGAAGTTCAGTGAAAAGTTTGTCAACCATTGGATTTGGCATGGGCGTCGAGTAGTACGAATAACTCGTTCACCAGACTCGACGTCATTATGGACCTGGTTTTATGTGGGACTTTAAAAGACATGGTGCAAAAAGAAGTCCCGACTACTGCGCAAGATATGCAAAGAAGAAGAATTAGAGCCTGTTTGTTAACAGACTGATCTGATTGATAAGACAATCAAATCAATACGAATCCGATTGGAAGCGTACATTAAAAGTGGTGGCCATAACTTTGAGCACCTTTTATAGGACTAAGTATATGCACTGTTTTTTTCAATCGATTCTAGGGTAAAAACATTGAAATTCATTATTCATTGATTTTTTATACTGAATCTAGATCGACCTTCTTGAAATTTGGTATGTGAGATTATTTTTAGTTCATTGAAAAAACAGGGGCCCCGTTAAAAAAACGTAGGTGACCTCGAAATCTCCGAAGCACGTTCACCCGGAAGTCTATAGCGACCACTCAATGACCCCCTTTGAATTACGCAACTTTTGTGGGAAAAGTTTTCTCACAAGTCTGTTAAGTTAGAAAATGTTTCTACACCTAATACTGCCGTCATATGGAAGAAGGCGGCTTCTATGAAAAAACATCGACAATGCGTTTGATTATACAAACGATGGGAAATTTTGTACTGCTTCCAATGGCACCAAAAACGTAATTTCGATTTTTTTGTAGATGCCGCCGTCTTCCATACGATGATAGAATAGTTGTCGCCTCACTTGGTATAATGGGGGCGTACATAAATTACGTAACGCAATTGGGGGGGGGGGGGATTGGACTGACATTACGGTCTACGTATGTGTGGGGGGGGGGGGTCGAGTTCTGCATGTTCAAGTTAAAAAATTTTAAACTCATCGTTCAGAATAGATGAAGTGCAAGCTCTTATTATTTTGAGAAATATAATGATGATGAGAAACCGCCATATCGCCCGCGACTTGATACTTTAATGTAGGTATCGATATTCTTGAAAAAAGCATAACATTATATCAAGAAAAACGGAACGAAAACTTTCAGCGCGATTTTCTCAAAGCTACCTTTCCGACCTTGTCTCCGTGAATACTCAAAAACTTATCAACCGATTTTCGATTTTTTTAAAAACATTTTTGTAATCGCAGTGGCTAAGGTTATATGTAGCCCATTTTTTATATTTTGATCATTACTATTTTCAAAGATTGCTCGAGTACAAAAAAGGGCCTTGAAAATGGGAAAAAGTCCAAACTGTCAGCATTTTGTTAACAAACCAAAATAAAAAAAACGGCCACGCATAGCGATAGGTACATTCGTATAGATATCGATAAATTGTTGACTCTTCATTTACAGAAGAGATTTTTTTTTGTCGCCAAATCAGGATTAGTTAAAAAAAAATTCAGAAAATGGGTGTAGAAAACTAGATGAATATATACTTCATAAAATGAGTGTAAACCCGATCCTTTCATAATTAGTTATTTCTTTGATAAAAGAACGCAATTATTGACGAAAAAGCACCCGTTACGTAACGGAATAGCGGGGGGTGGGGATTTAGGCCAGGCATTACGGTCCTGTTACGTGCGGGGGGGGGGGGTAAAAATTGGGCAATTTTGCATTACGCTATTTATATACGCCCCCAAGGATATTGCTAAAGGAGAATAACGTCCTTGACGTCGTGCCACAGGGGATCCCATACCTTTCTCATCATTACCAAATCTGTGACTATATTTAATGGCTGTGCTTATGGAAGTCATTGTTTATTGTTACGTTAAAGGACGTATTCTAGTATGATCACCCATTTTCAAGCTGTTTTTTCTTGAGAATTAAATTTAGAAATAAATAAATTTAGAAACAAATTTAAATCTACGGTGTTAGTATTTCACAGTTATACATGTTTGAAGTAACATCTTAGATTTTTCAAAGCATTTCATTCGAAATTGTACATGATATTTTATGTTCCGCAGGTCATGAAACAAACGATTTTTTAAAATTCTATCCTTTACGAATGTGGTTATCATTCGGCCCTCTAAATTTTCCGTTCTCGCGGCCCGGAACAATAGTAAATATAAAGCAATCAATAAGATGGAGGGCCGAACGATAACGACATTCGTAAAGAATTGAATTAACAAAACAATCGTTTATTTCAGATGACAATAACGGCAGCAATTACAACGCCCAACGATAACAAATTTTCGCGACATGACCGGCGCAACATCAAATATCGGGTACAATTTGGAATAAAATGCTTTGAAAAAATGTTGAATGTTACTGGAAACATGTATATGTATATAAACATGTATATAACTGAAATACTAACGATGGAGATTTAACCGTTTTTTTCAATTTAATTCCCCAAGAATCACCTTAAAAACGGATGTCCAAACTAGAATACGGCTTTAATTGTAAAGATGCCTATAATTCAAATTGTATATTTTTTCTAGATAACCGTATGATTGTGACGATCGACAACTGATTTTGTTATAACTTAATTCTGTTCTATCGTTCCGATGGTATTTGCACCGAAATAAATAGTGTTATATTGTATTCTATACATTCCTTGATTGATATTTGTAGCCGGGGCGTTAGGAATACCAAACAATTAAGGAAAGGTCAATAAAGTATGAGGAGTAGGGGGCTGTGCCAAAAATGCATAGTTCCGTTTGTTTAGAAATTCAGCCGGTACATAACGCAATTTCGAGTTTGCGGACGACCGATTAATCGATTACTAGCTTGACATCGATAAAATCGATTAAATCGATGTCAACAAAGATAATACGAGCGTTGTCGGAGCTAGGACGGTTATCATAAGGTTAAGTGTCAATGAATCGAAAGTATTGTACTCGAGGAATAGCATTTTTGTTGGATTGGGTTGAACCACAAGTCATGCTGATGTTTCGGGAATGGAAATCGGATAACTCTAATTTTCAGGATAAACACTCGTAGTTGATAACTGGATGAAAGTATAGCTATGACAGTGGTAGATATTTTTCTTATTTAATATTCGTATGGAGAAATTGTCTTTATCACCAGGTGTGAGGGCGAGATACTGAATTGTAAATACTTCCTTTAATGTTGACGGTCAATTATACTTCGCTGATCGGTAATTTCTTTACCGATCGGGTGTTCCCATCAATCTCTCTCTTCAATCTCTCTCTCCCGCTGCCACTCTTTCTCTTCACTGGCCATCCCACTCTCTCACGCTCTTTCCTACTTATTTCTACATATTTCTCCAGATTGTAACTACATTCTTAGAACATATCGTAGTAAGCAATAATATATTTTTTTATAGAAACGTTACGATCAAATCTACTCTGTCTCCGATGCACATTTTTTTAAATGGCCAATCCTCCATACGACATGTAATCGACAAAACTTCTTATCCTTTTCGCATTTCATTGCATGGATATTTATTACCCGTCGATCCTATTCTCCGTTCATTCGCTACAGGGTGAATCTAATGATAATGACCGTGGCGGATGCGTCGACGTAATATAGCGAGGGCTTAACGAGAGTTTCACGCGTTCTCCCCTTTGATATAGCTCGAGCGTTGCGAAACGATCGTACAAAAGGTTTCGGAAACGATTGACTCGCCAGACTCATAGGTACGAGGCTCTCTTTCCCGATGCGTGTATCAGCCGTATCGATCGATGAACGATGATCGACCCTCCATTGAATCGCTTTGATCGCTATCGGAGACCCTATTCTCCATCTCGTTCTTTCACCTTTACTTCTTCTCGACCTTTGTCTTTCTTCTCTCCCTACCGCCCCCTACCCCCTCGGTCTTTCTTTCTTTCACCCTCCCTCCCTCCCTCCCTCTCTCTCTCTCTCTCTCTCTCTCTCTCTCTCTCTCTCTCTCTCTCTCTCTCACGCTCTCTCTCTCAATCCATTCGTGCATTCTGAATTTTACAATCGGTCCACAAATCACCCGCGATTATCATCTGCTCGTGATTCACTCTGCATCAGCTGGCTATATATTCATGCAACATTTTTTATTATGATCCGATTTGATATAATTCGGCTAGCGCTACCGGCGACTACGTATATATTGATAGCCGATGGCGAACTTTGCTGTTGCTGAAATCATGAAAATGTGTCTACCTTGCCGCTGGCCAGACCCGGTATTAACCGTCAGGCACAGCCGTAACTTGAGTCTGAGGCACCCTGCTATACAAATCGAAACCTAGGAGGATCGCATGTCCACTTGTATAATTATGAACTCCTGGTATAAGATAAGGTATGTTATCTTGTAAATTAACCAGATACATTCTATTTGCAATTTTTCATGCAGCTTCGGGTTTACGGAAATCGAAAACAATTAAAGCTAAAGATAAAGTACCGATGCTCTTCCCACTGTCACACATGCTTTTCTCCAATATTGCAAAGAAAGTGACAGAGCGCGGGGGACGAGGGAAACGAGGACAGACCAAATATTTGTTTTACTAAAATTTTAATTTTCGCGTCTGAGAATTACGTTATCTCTTCAGCCTCAAGAGAAAAACCGTTTAATCTAACGTCTACGTTATACTGTTCAAGCTGAATATACGAATTTTATAATATTATATATTATTTAGAAGACACAACCAAACGCTGCATTAAAACAAATATTTAATCCCTAGCTCTCAGAGTTTCCGAAATAAAGAATCGAACTATGCATTAAATTGATATCTGTATAAAATCACCGTCACATATCGATCGGTTGGGTACACAGAACTGTTTACAACGTCGTCAAATAGAACGGGTAGTTTTTTCGATAACGAAATAGAATCGCAAAAGCCCGCAAGCGCAAAAAAACGAACATTAGAAATTCGTAAACATGATATATGAACCGATAAGCCAAAATTGTATACAAAGTGAATGAATTTAACTCTTTAAATGATATTCTCATTTATGTTATTATTTCAGACGCAGTTGATAGGAACCGAAAACATAAATTTTGTATTTTTTGGCCGAACACGTGAGATTTTATTTGTAAAAAACGCAGGTGCGCGCGCGAACGTGTACGTATGTGCGCTTGAAAACTGTGTAACGCTTTGATCGCATTTCGCATTCTAATTTTATATATGAATATATTTTCATACTTCATGAATATATTTCCATGCTTCATGAATATATCTTCATGCTTTCATGAATATATTTTCATGGTTTCATGCTATATATGAATGATTCATGCATTTCACGAATTCATGCTTACATTTCAATGTACACTGTAAAAAAAGATATGAAATTTCCAATACATTTAAGATACAAAGGAATTGAATTTTACGAACGCAGTAGATGAAATTAAATTTGAAACACTTGTATCGTAAATTTAAAACAGAAACATGAAATTCTAACGTGGATATAGAATTTAATAGATGGAACATGGAATTTCAAAGACAAGTTTGTAAATGTGTGGAAAATGTATTGCATTAACCCGTGTCTTCAATTGAAAATTACCACAGATGTATGATAAATCAACAATAAAAAACAGAGCATTGAAAATACAAAACAAGTTTGAAATTTATTGACAGCTGCCTGAAAAATATAATATATGTGAAACTGAATTTTACGATACGTACAATGCATGATCACAACAGATTTATTTAAAAGTGCAAAACTGGAATTGAAAAAAGAATTCATAAACGCTGATGAAAATAACATGAAACAATGTGAAAATTATATTAAATTTACACTACATTTAAGGGACCAAAGGATTTAATTTTACGAACTCAGTAAATGAAATTGAATTTAAAACACTTGAACCGTAAATTTAAAATAGGAACATGAAATTCTAACGTGGATATAGAATTTAATAGATGCAACATGGAATTTCCAAGAAAAGTTTGCAAATTTATGGAAAATGTATTGCACCAACCCGTGCCTTAATTAAAGATTACAACAGTTGTATATTAATTCAAATATAAAAAACAGAGCATTGAAAATACAAAACGCGCTAAACCCACCTCGGCCGCTCGCGACGACCGATGGTCGCGCGTAATTCGCGTAGCGCCCGAGGGACGGCGCCTTGTTCCGCACTTTCCCATAGCCACTCGCAGCTTCGGTCGGGCATATAACCCGACCACCGGCTACGATCGTCCTGGGAAAAACAGACGCGTTTGCAACTCGTGCATGCGTCGGAGAGTGTCGCAAACCCGTTAGCTCTCCATATCCACGCCAGAGTCGCAGTTCTTGAACTCGCCTATCGGGAAGGAAATTATTTTTCCCTTTTTACGCCGCCCGGTGTTGAAGGAAGAAATCTCACAAAAACCACCTATTTTTACCTCTAGCTGCCGTCGAGGAGGATAAATACGAGTCACATTTTCAGTGGGCTTAATTATCAATTTCTGAAATAAACTTAATACTTAGGATCAGTAATTTTAATACACACCCGTATGTTGATATTAGCAAATGGTTCTTGAATTTAATATACATGGTGTGAACATTTTTGTACACGTGCATTATTTTTCAAACGCACTAGTATATTAACATAACGGAGCTACACTTTTATTTTTTAAATAACCTGCTTTCGATTTTCAAAATATTATCTGACATTTCATAAACAGCGTACGCATAAAAACATCATACACTTGTGTATTCATTTTTATACAGAAGCTTTTAAACAGTGTACATTAAAGGTAATACTTTGGTTCTGTAAAATTAATACACACCCGCATGCTGATATTAGCAAATGGTTCTTGAATTTAATATACACTCGTATATTGATATCAGCAAATGGTTCTTGATTTCAATATACTTGGATGTGATTATTTCTTTACACATGCATTATTTTTCAAACGCACAAGTATATTAATATTACGGAGCTACATTTTCATTTTTCAAATAACCTGTTTTAGATTTTCAAAATCGTATCTGAAATTTCATAAGCGGTATCTGCATAAAAACTTCCTACACTTGTGTATTAATTTTTATATAGAAATTTTTTACAGTGTATCCTACAATAGCAATTTTTTTCGAAGCAGTGTAGACATCTTAAGAAAAACATGGTTAAAAAGGAACAATAGCATCTTATAAAGAATACTTTGAAGTTTTTCGAAACCGTCCTTCCACTTCCTGTACGATGATAATTAATCATTTATCGAAGTAAAAAGTATAATTTGTACTTCCACAGCTGGTTACTGGGCGACAAATCATCTATCGCGCTCTCCAGTCCGGAAAATTAAAGAGAAAGGATTACTCTATCTGAATAGAAATATTGTTAGGCTGGCCTGACATTTAATCCGAGCTTGATATCACGCTGTAGTATGGAGGCCTTACTTACGATGCACCTTAAGTTGCCTGATTCGGCTGGTTTCAGGCTATAGTCAGGCAACCGGATTTGCGGCTTGCCTAAATTCATCTGATGCAGCAGCCTGCCGGCGATGGTCAGGCAACTGGACGCGCGGTTTGATTCAATTCGCTTGATCCGGCTATAGTTTCGAGCAATGATCAAGTAACTGAACCTATATAGACTTTGCCACCTTTAACACGCCTAACCTTTTTTCACACATCAGACTAACTATATATTAGCGCGTCGTGAAAACATCGAGACATAACATCCACTCTATGCATACATTTTTATTATTCCTAATACTTAATTTATTCCTAATATATCGGCGATTCAGTTTCATCTGTTTAAAAAAGAATTTAGTAAATTCCACTAAATGTATCTATATAATGAATTTTTTTTAACCAAATAGAATTTTCGTAGAGACAAAAGGTTTCCTATTTCATAAAATTAATGGCCTGTCTTTATTGCAATACACATATCGAAAGGGAGGGGGGAGGGATTATATATACAGTGGCGTGCAAAACGTTCGGGCCACCCTATTTTTTTGAGTAAAGTTATAGAATCTTCAATTCCCGAACTCGGTAATCATTTAAAATTTTTAAGAGAGCTATGATGAAAGCCATGATTTTTAAGAGAGCTATGGCGTGATAGATTATTTTTTTGCATGGCGTATTATCTGTGTACCGCGTCGAACGAGTTTCGTCGGTGTGCAAAAGATATCGGACCGGTATCTCGCCCGGTTTGTTTACATTTTCTTTCGTACCAGTTTCAAAACATGCATGACAATGAAAAATCAGTATTATTTTTGCCGCGATGGCGAAATACACGAATATTAAGGTCTGTAAAATCGTGTTCAAACTTTCTTCAGGAGACAAGAGTTCTCGCGATATTGCGACATACACTGTAAAAAAAGATATGAAATTTACAATACATTTAAGATACAAAAGAATTGAATTTTACGAACTCAGTAGATGAAATTAAATTTGAAACACTTGTATCGTAAATTTATAATAGTCACATGAAATTCTAACGTGGATATAGAATTTAATAGATGGAACATGGAATTTCAAAGACAAGTTTGTAAATTTGTGGAAAATGTATTGCATCAACCCGTGCCTTAAATTAAAGATTACAACAGTTGTATATTAATTCAAATATAAAAAACAGAGTATTGCAAATACAAAACGCGCTCAACCCACTTCGGCCGCTCGTGACGACCGATGGTCGCGCGTAGTTCGCGTAGCGTCCGAGGGACGGCGCCTTGTTCCGCACTTTCCCATAGCCACTCGCAGCTTCGGTCGGGCATATAACCCGACCACCGGCTACGATCGTCCTGGCAAAAACAGACGCGTTTGCGACTCGTGCACGCGTCGGAGAGTGTCACAAATTCGTTACCTCTCCATATCCACGCCAGAGTCGCAGTTCTTGAACTCGCCTTTCCGGAAGGAAATTATTTTTCCCTTTTTACGCCTGCCAGGTGTTGAAGAAAGAAATTTCACAAAAATCCCCTTTTTCTATCTTTAACTCCCGTCGAGGAGGATAAATACGAGTCACATTTTCAGTGGGCTTAATTATCAAATTCTGAAATAAACTTAATACTTAGGATCAGTAATTTTAATACACACCCGTATGTTGATATTAGCAAATGGTTCTTGAATTTAATATACACTCGTATATTGATATCACCAAATGGTTCTTGATTTCAATATACTTGGATGTGATTATTTCTTTACACGTGCATTATTTTTCAAACGCACAAGTATATTAATATTACGGAGCTACACTTTCATTTTTCAAATAACCTGTTTTGGATTTTCAAAGTCGTATCTGAAATTTCATAAGCGGTATCCGCATAAAAACTTCCTATACTTGTGTATTAATTTTCATACAGAAATTTTTTACAGTGTACTTTATCCATTGGAAAAAGTATAATCAATCGCATTATTCGTAAATATAAATTAACAAACACCTTGTGCGACAAAAGTCGACGACGAAGACCGCGAAAAACTACGGAATACATTGCCAAAATTATAAAAAGGAAGTGCGTTATAGACCCACAAAAAACTGCAGCAGGCATTTCGAGAGAATTACGTATTGAGCATCCTGTCGATATTAGTCGAAGAATCCCGATGTCTGAAGGCTGTAGGGCTGATTAGACGCATTGCATTGGTGTAAAAAAGACACCCATCAGTAGAAATAATCAAAAGGCCAGATTAAATTTTGCAAGAAATATCAGTATTGGACGGCATCAGGTTGGCGGAACGTGCTTTTTCCGATTCATCCAAACTTTAATTATTCGAAAGTGATGTCCGGAGGTACATGAGACGTCCAACAGCAACCAGATTCAACATAAGGTATCAAATTTCTACCGTAAAACATGGTGGCGGGACCTTTCAAGTTTGGGGAGCTTTTTCTGACGAAGGCCTTTGGTAGAGATTCAAGGCAATATGGAAGCTATATACAATCTACAGAAATATACTACAAGATCATCGGCTCCAATTTGCAATGGATAGAATGTTGCGTGGGTGGGTTGTCAATATGATAACGATCCCAAACGTTATCGTGCTTCACGTTTGGTAAAAGATTTTCTGCGAAGCCGAAAAGTACACCTTCTCGACTAGTCATCGCAATCACCGGACTTAAATCCAGTTGATCATTTATGGCAGGATCTGAAAGATCGTGTTGGAACAAAAAATCACTCTAACAAGGCGGAATTGTGGAACCATTTGCGACATGAGTGGAAAAAATTGCCACAAGAACGGATGTCACAATTAATAGCGTCCATGCCCCGTCGTTGTGCCGTGAGTATCTTCGCTAAGGGCATTCCAACAAAGTACTAACTGTTAGTCAAGTGAAGAAGGTGGAATCTCGTTTTGTTATTTTAAAAAAAATTGTGTTTTACACGCGTATGTGAATTGGGCCACACACATGTGGCCCAATGGGTCCCTCGTTAAATAAAACGTGACGGACAATAAAATATTCAAGAACAATATCTATGTATATAATTAATTGTTTTCAAATATAAGTGAATACATGCTGTCATAATCCGTTAATTTTTTCCCGAGCGTCGTATTTCAATGCAATATACCTGGACATAAGATAGCCCGAAACCTTAGCACGCTATATATATATACATATATATATATCTCTCTGCGTGTGTGTGTGTGGGTAGATAGGGAAGTTCACCAAGCCGGTATACAATGGACGAGGTACAACGGTCGAGGGGATGACCTACCGCGCCCCAACGCACCGCAGCCTTTGAGCCTCTGTAATTATGGGAATCCTACGGATTCTAAATTAATATTTTCGAGGCACATTCTCAAATCCCCAAACGATAAGAAAATGCAAAAAAATCGAATTTCGCAAGTTTCTAGACGGCAATACCGCCTAGAAGGTAAAAATTGCTTCTTCGACTCCTACCCGTGCAAAATTTGCCGGCGCTTAAGATGCGGCCGACGCTTGGTACGATATTCAGCACCAACCACTAATACCCAGCGTTGGTCCTTTAAACGGGCCAATGATTTGGCCATGATTCTGCCAGTGCTCATTTGAAGCATGGCAAACCAACGAACACCCAAACTTGGGCCAAATATCGATTGCCAAATGTCAGCCAACTATCGGGTCTCAGTGTTGGCCCTGAACGTGGGCCAATCGGTTGATCATGGGTTTGCCAGTCTCGAATTGAAGCTCGGCACACCATCGAAGAGCCAACGCTGGGTCATTACTAATTAATGACCGTCGGCCAATTGTTAGGGCGAGCGCAGGCCTTGAGTCTGAGCCAATCGTTTGACCGTGGTTTTGCCAATGCTTAGTATGGCAAGCTGACGAATTGCCAATCCTGGCCCAACACTGGCTTTGAACGGTATAGTCCATACATATATATATGCAACGCCAGCGATTTGGCATTTTGGCGGGCAAACGTTTTTTTCCCGCGTGCTCACGACTCGTGCGGTTCATCGGTGCCTCGTGGATTTTCATACGCGCATGTTTATACGCGAAAATAATTTTATTATCCTTTTTTTTCATTTAACGGCGTAAGTAATATCCTGGAGTAAAGTCGTGAGTTATTTTTTTCCACAAAACATAAAATAGATATTATTTATTTAGTTATTCTCACACAACCTTGCTGTTTTCTCTTATGCTATAAAGTTAAAAAAATGTGCGATCTCAACGATTCTACCAGTTTCGTAGTAGTCGAGTTCGATGAAAGAAATGCCTCTGGAAAAGTGATAGAATTGCTGCCGCGATCGTGGCAGTGTAAAAATTTAAAAAAAAGGACGATTGGCGGCATACTACCCTTCAAGTATGCACGAGAAAAAAATCGCGCGATCAGGAGGCCTGTCCGAAATTTAACATAAAAAAACTTATCTCGGAGTGCAGTGAGTATAAAAGTAGTGTTCATGACAATGTTCTTTAAGTGTCTTTCCTAAAACACTGCGAAAGATTAAAATAAAAGTGAGCGGTAAAGTGACATACATTTATGTGTTTGTGTTTTTTGTTACGTAGAAGATTATTCACAAGCCTTACGGCGGGTTGAAAGGGCAATGGTCACGGCAGAACCAGGGATGAGCACTGATGCGGATAGTGATATGGGACAGTCGAGTGCATCGCAGATGACGCGCAATGAATTTGCGAATCTATTGATGACGTAAACTCTGCTTCTATGATTCTGATTCTGTGTTCCCATTGGCTCATTCGCTTACAATTAAATTGTCTACGACAACTTTGGAAAAGTAAGTTATATCAGCAGATGGTTTTGATTTTTCAATATGAACAACTATCTGGCGATATAATTTACTTTTAAAAAGTTGCGGTAGACAATTTAATTGTAAGCGAATGAGCCAGCAGGAACACAGAATCTCATTGTTCTTACCATTAGCTTGTCGATTCTGTGTTCTCGCTGGCTCATTCTCTTACAATTAAATTGTCTCCGACAACTTTTTAAAAGTAAATTATATTGGCAGATAGTTGTTCATATTCAAAAATCAAAAGCATCTGCCGATATAACTTACTTTTCAAAAGTTATCGTACACCATTGTGTAAGGGCAGATATATACCTAGGAGCAGGAAAATAGGTAATTTTTGTGAATTTTTTCAAGGAAAACTATTTGAAATTTCGGATAGGGGTTTTAATTATCCAAACGTATATACATTTAAAAATATGTTTAATTTTCTTTATTTAAAAATATCAAAAATATACAAGGATATTGTATGATCCTTGGAGCGTCGTAAAAAAAAATCGGTACCCAAAATTTCTCAAAAACCAATGAACCGATTGCCTTGAGATTTTTCGTGGTTATTCTATACACCATTATCTAGTACTTGTCATAGCCGATTTTGAAAATATCGATTTATGACAAAATGGCGGACGTTTGAACATGAATAGTGATTTTCGGGCCAAAAATTAGTTATTATTTGCCTATAAAACAAAAACTAAGTAACGGAAAAAAAATCCTATGACAAGTACTAGATAATGGTGTCTACAATAATCACAAAAAACCTCAAGGTGATCATGCAGTCAGCCAATGATCGTGATCTCTTTACCCCAATGTTGGGCCAATACCCGGCCAACTGTTAGGATTTCCGGTAAGCCGAATATTGGCCAACCGTACATCCCAGCGTTGGACCGAAGAGATCACTCCTACCGTGGCGCAACACTAAACTGGTGGTGCTGCCGTTCATCGGCCAATGGTAGAATGTGATTGGCGTGAGGCTGGCTCGTGATTGGGTCGGTTGCGTCGTTTTCCACGGGTATACGTTCATAATTATAATGATTTTATTGCAATAATTCGCAAATCACTGATGAAAATTACTATCCAATTTTACGTTAAGATGGGCGCAGGTAAGGCTCACAATGACGGACTAATTCAATGCTTCGGTGCGAAAATGAATTACAATTGTATATTGACAACAAAATTCCATTCCCCTTACCGTATTGAAGGCACTATCCGCAAAGATTACAGCGTCTTTGGGTTTCTGGTGCAACTCGTTAACAGAGTGGTACAAAACATTTTTATTAGCTTCTAATACAGCATCATTGCATCTTATTCACAAACAGCAGAACCAATGAACAAAAGAAATCAATCGGTGCAAAGGGCGACTACGATGCAAAAAGCGGGTACCCCGATATAACTTGGAGTCGCTTTATTATATATTTATAGTTAGTCTAATAATAGCGTGCATCGTCGTTATCTTTTACGTGTGTGCTGATAAATTGCTTATCGAGTTATATAAATTTAGCAACGATCATTATTGCTGCAGTTTACTACGAAGAAGCTCCCCATACATTTTGAGCTCCAAATACGAATAAAAATGTACGTTAAGCCAGTGAATATTATTTAACTTCTATCCATAGCGATGAGTGCTATGAATTTGCCTCGAACGCCAATCATCGAACGGAATAACAATTCAGTAAGGATCTAGAAAACATGATCATGGAAGCGATGGATCAGCCTATGGAAATGGAATTCGGAACAGGTTTGGTTTTTCTTTCACCAAATCAAATTGATGAAGCAGTCACAATAGAAGATTACAGTGGAGTAGATTGGCGCGGACAACGAAACCTAGAACCCAAAGTTGATGAAAATGTATGTAAGATACAGAAGAATTGAGTTACGAATACAGGACAAGATTTGTAAATTACTGGAGATCCGGGACATACGGGACTAGAAAATTATCATCTACTCAAACGAAGTTTAGAAAGGTGGAATCAGTGACGCAGTTACACCGGTGGGCCCGTAGTGTAAATAAGGGTGGCACATACAAAAAAAGTTAACAAAAATAGGCAAAAGCTAACAAAAATAACTCTCCACACGTTGAACAATTTTAACCATGCTTTGGACAAAACGCTGCCTGTCCGTGATGTGGATCTTCGACGATGGGCTTTACGTGCACGAGCAACTGTAGAAATTCCAGCCGTAATTTTCAAACCATTCGCTTCTTGGGTAAAAACATTCACAACCAACATCGAATTATGTCAAGGAAGATTACTAAACATGTACCAAAAAAAAAAATTATTAAACGCTGATATACTTCAGAACAAAGCTGAAGATGTATAGAAGCGGTGAAAGTCAACATAGCTAACGTTGGGACTGAAAACACATTTCATTCTGATCGGGCATTCTGACGGGCAGAAATCTGTTGAGACAGTAGTGCAATCGAAAAAATCGACAACATACAGTTATACTATAAGCCCATGAAAAAAATTACAATTGGTCCGACACTGGCCCAGTACTGCGCCAACTCTCTTGTATGGGTGGCCATTCCCTGGCATAAATGTAAATCCTTTAATGGATCATTGTCGGAATGATTTGCTCGGGTCAAGACTGACTACCGATGTCGTACCGGCATTGGACTCAAAACCGGCCCAACACTTGTGCCAAGGTTGGCCCGCGATACAGCCAATATCATACCAGTGTTGGTGCCGACGCGCGTGCCAAGGTCGGCCGAAGTTTCAGCTAACATTGTGCCAGCGTTGGTATCGAAACAGACCCGACGCTGGTCCCAACGTTGGCCCACGTTCTAACCAATATCGTACCACGATCGGTCGCATTATCGAGGCATTATCAACAACAGTTCGATAATGCCCCGAGTTTCCACCATTATTATATTATAATATGTCAGTATTTTATTAATACATATGGTAGTACACAGTAATAACAGGAATACTTTATCGGAATTACATAAATATTATAATTTGTTATTATTGAATTCAGGTACACATTTTATAATTTATAACTTAAGCTGGTAAATGTCGGTACGAAAGAATATTGAGTATGGGTGATAATAATAATACAATAATACGATACCTAGAATTATTTTGTAAATCAAACGTTAATAAAAAATTAAAATCAGAGTAACCTGATATCTGGAAAAACGAGAAATCGGATGTGAATTATGCATTGTTATTCGCATCAATGATGTTTCTTTTAGTGCGTCTGTTTTCGAATCCCACTTTCGCGAACACGCGATAAAGTGGACTGAGCGATGGAGTTTTTTTTTGCTATATTCAATTTTATATCTAATTTGTACAGGTTAAAATAGTCCGAGCGCGTCTTTTTTGGGTGACACTTTCGCAAACACGCGGTCAAGCAAACTGGGCGATTAAGGCGAGGGCGACTAACTCCGCACGCCTGTCGCACATACGGTTTCGAACACTTAAATACGATTAGCTGAGAAGCCAGGTTTAAAGATACGCGGGGGACACAAGGGAGACAAAATAGTTAAGTATCGTACGAAAATCTGTCAATGGACTAACTTCGTTCACCTACACCGATACAACATTGAATGGCGATTCGCGAGCAGTGCATGGCATAATTAACGGGAAATGTTAGTGGCCCCATGGTCGGTTCGAGCTATCCACGCCGATGGTCGATTCTCCATCGTTAGTCGACACTGCACCGACATTGGCATATTGCTGTATCCCGGTTTTAGAAATGAACGTGGGGAAATGGCGGATAGTACGGGTCCATGATCGGCTGCAGTAGTCTAGCTCAACAGTCAGCTCTCAGGTGATAGCCGACATTGGTTTAAGACTGGATGCGGTTACGAGGAAGAAAATCAGCCAAACTTCGAAAATCCGGTAGAATTTAGCTTTTCACAAAATGCATTGACATGCGATAATAGCTGCGAAGCAGCTGTTATCACTTGTACGTAGTGTGAGCAATCTCTTTGTTTTAAACACTTTTATCATAGGTATCATTATTGTAATTCGTATAACTCATAAAAATGTACTGTTAAAACGGTTATCAAATAAGTAAACGCGAGAACATTTTTCCGATTATATTGTAATCTTCCAAGGCGTTTCGGAGGAGAATTTCTTCGTGAATATAGAATTGTAATTTAGTTGCTTCCCAAAGCACGAAAGTGGGAAAGTGAAGAGTGATTTTCACCAATTATTTACGAATCATTGCAATAAACAATACGCCTTTTCTTGATAGATTCATCATAATCATCATAAACGTCTAGTAGTCGAAGAATACAACATTGTTTCCCTTTAACAATATATAGTTAAACGAACTTACCTGTAAGTGCAGTTCTATTATAATTGTATGAAGCGCCTTTTCTGAACCCGTGAAAGAATTTAGCCAGGGCTTTGACTAGGCCCCGATTATTTTTCCCTTACTCTGTAAGGGTCCTAAGATGGCACCCGACCGGGTCCCTTTGAGGCCGGTCACACTTTGTCGACGAGGGCCTTAAGAGGCGTTTGAATCAGGGCCTGACTGGTAATTCAGCCAGAGCTTTTGACGACGAGGCTCCTTGGAACGCGGGTGGGACAGTAGCTTACTCGATTAATCCCGCGCTTGTCGCGTCGAATATTGCGGCTCGGGTAATGGGATGTAAACAGCAAAATGGGCGACTTCCCCGCTTTTCTACGTTGGTTTTTTTGGGCCTTTGGCCCTAATAAAGGCCGTTGGCCAAGGTATGGTGTGTCCGGGGTCCGGGGATGTGCAGTTGTCGGGGTGGGGGTGAGGAACTAGAAGGGAGGATTAACCGTCGGGTCGGGGGGCCGAGCGGCTACCCGGGAAGGTCGGGGAACCCGAGGAGCTGGAGCCCGAGGGGGAACCCGGCGAGGTCACGACGGGAGAGATGGCGTACTCCCGGAGGGCCGCCGCGAATAGTTCGTCGAACCCGGCCTGGTTGGTGATTTTCGGCGGAGATGCTGGGGAGGCCAAGTCGTCCGAAGGGGTGGGGGGAGTGGACGAGGAAGCAGGAGGTTCTGGAGAGGGCGGTGGGGGAGGAGGTGGAGGTGGAGACAGGAAAACAAATGCGGGTGTTGGCGGAGGGTTTCGGGGAGCGCAGGGAGGTAGGGGTATGTCGGCGAGCTGGAGGGGTTGCAGCGGTGGGGGTAGCGGTACCCTGAACCTAAACTCGGCGGGGGGGGGGGGACGGTTGCTCTTCTTCCCACCGGCAGGTAGCAAGGTTCTTCCACTTTCGTGGACCCCCTCGTGGATCGGGACCCAGCCGGGGCACGATCACGTCGCCACTAGGGACTCGATTCTCCTTATCTCGCCGCTTCCGTCTCCTCTCTGCCGCGGGGTCCTTTCGAGGCATGATGTCGATGATGCAGGTTCTTTTGTGAATCGGGGAGGGGAGCAAAGCGAACGAAAACCGAAGGATTAGCCATCGTGCTAAGATTTTTATTATTTTTTCCCAATTACTACGTGGAGTGGATAAATGAAAACGTTTACAATAAGCAAATTTAAAAAAAAACCGGGGGGGGGGGGATGGAACCAGGAGTTGCGTGGCGTGCGTGGGGGATAGACTCGGCGTGGGAGGGGGGGACTTTCTTCCCCTCCTCGCGCGCTCTCGTTATCGGTAGCCGAGCTTCTCTCTTAAGGTAGGGAGAGGGAACCACTTTTCAGCGGTGGGGGCGTAGGAGGGAACCACTTTACAGTGATGAGGATCCGCTTTTCAGCGTGTAGGAGAGGTTGTCGCTTCTTCAGCGGCAGGGTATCACTTTTCAGCGTAGAAGGGCAGGGGGGGATCTACTTTCCAGTGATGAGGATCCGCATTTCAGCGTGTAGGAAAGGTTGTCGCTTCTCCAGCGGCAGGGGGGCACTTTTCAGCGGAGGTTTTACCGTTCGGTCTGCGGCAGAAGACTGTTACAGATCGGTCCGTGCTCCTAGCCTTATAGGCTAGCGCGTACCTTGACGACAGTCGGGCGCCTCGAGCGCGGCGGCTGGGTCTCGAAACTTCGGCGGATTTAAGCGGGAACCAGAAAATGCGCTCTAGTGCACGGGTCCCTCACCACAGCGCTGGAGCAGCTCGACTCTCTGGACAAAAATCGACTTCGCGGATATCCCGTCGTGGCGCTGCGGTCGCTTGAGTGCCGCGCGTGTCGATTCGTGACCCTCGTATATATATATATATATATATATATATATATATATATATATATATATATATATATATATATATACGAGGGTCACGAATCGACACGCGCGGCACTCAAGCGACCGCGATATATATATATATATATATATATATATATACGTCGCGTTTGACAGTTCGACTCGGAAATAAGTTTTGTTTAATTTATTAACGCGACGGGTTCGGGGATTGTTATCGGAATCCTCGGCTCGTCCGGCCCTCAGAGGAAATTCCCTGCCTCGGATTTGGTAAGTATAAAACTGTACAATAACAAAAAAAAAACAAAGTACCGAGTCTGTTTTCAGGTTATTCCCTGAGAGGTTTTCCTTCGGCGCGGAGCGTGGCAAGGACTTCACAGGGACTAAGGTAAGATTTTGCCTTATTTAAACAACAAAAAAAACTTTTCGCCTACGTCCCCGGAGCTTCGAGTTCCCTGCCCCGGTGTCAAAGGCCTCGTCGGAGACTTCCACCTCAACGAGTCTCTGCTTCGCAGCGTGGGAGCTCATATGCTCCGGGGGCTCATTTGTCGCATGAGTGTAGGAGAGGATCCCTGGTGCTCGTACGATGTATGAAGGGTATGTATGAATTTTGTACGCAGGGTATGAGCATGGTGTGTATGCATTGTACGCGAGGTGTGCGAATAGTGTATACGTATTGTACGCAGGGTGTGCGAATGGTGCGAGGTGTGAGCATGGTGTGTATGCATTGTACGCAAGGTGTTCGAGTGGTGTGTATGTATTGTACGCAAGGTGTGCGAATGGTGTGTGTATATTGTATGCAAGGTGTGTGAATGGTGCGAGGTGTGAGCATGGTGTGTATGCATTGTACGCAAGGTGTGCGAATGGTGTGTATGTATTGTACGCAAGGTGTGCAAATGGTGTGAACGCGAGGTGTGAGCATGGCGTGCAAGGTGTGCGATTGGTGTGATGATTTTTTTTATTGTTATATATATATATATATATATATATATATATATATATATATATATATATATATATATATAGTATTCTAATGTTTTTTGTACTTTTTCAGGTTTCAGAGAAGACGCAGGAGCGAAGCCGACTGCAATAATGTTAGAGTACACCAGGATGGCGTACAACAAGTGCCCCGTGCGTCGGGTCGGTCCTGCGTGTTCCGCATTCTTGTAGGGTCAAGGGGCGGGTTTTGGGGGGACGGGGCCGTAAGTTGTAGGGCGACGTTCCTCGTTGCGTTGAACTTCTGGTTGCTGGGCACGCGCCGCGACGCCGTTTTTTGGTGGCCACCCGCCCTGTGAGTTCATCGGTAGGTGCCTCGCCATGGGGTCTGGGACTAGTCTGGAGGCTCGCGTTCGCCGCGGGTGTTGGTTGGACCCCTCGGTCCGTTCCGGTGGATGGAGCCAGCGATGGTTCCGGCTGCGAACTGGCCGTAAGGTTTGGCCCGTTCACTCGGTTGTTATGCCGAGGCGTAGATGCCCCGCCATGGGGTCTGGGACTGGTCTGGAGGCTCGCGTTCACCGCGGGTGTTGGTTGGACCCCTCGGTCCGTTCCGGTGGATGGAGCCAGCGATGGTTCCGGCTGCGAACTGGCCGTAGGGTTTGGCCCGTTCACTCGGTTGTCATGCCGAGGCGTAGATGCCCCGCCATGGGGTGTCGATGTGGTTTTGGTGGATGGAACCAGCGATGGTTCCGGCAGCGAATTGGCCGTAGGGTTTGGCCCGTTCACTCGGTTGTCATGCCGAGGCGTAGGTGCCCCGACATGGGGTGTCGAGGTGGTTTTGGTGGGTGGAACCAGCGATGGTTCCGGCAGTGAACTGGCCGTAGGGTTTGGCCCATTCACCTGCTTGTCACGTCGAGCCGTCTGGTTTGGCTCGGTCGGGGCCACGGGTATCGATGGCGAGTCGTTGGCGGATTTTAATATACCGCCATGTACTTTGACCTCCCGACGCCCCTTTTGAATGAGATAGATCTCGCCTCCGAGATTTTGGATGACGGGGTATGGTCCGTCCCACGGGAGCATAAAACCGGCGTGTACTCCCTCTATAGCATTGGATTGGACATGCGTCCGTGCGTACACGAGATCGCCCGGTTGATGTCTGGGTGAAGCTTCAGAGTGGTGGGCGTATTTTCTCTGGTAATTAAGTTGATGCTTCTGAATTTGCAGGACCCGTTTCTTTCTATCTTGGGTTTCTGGTTTGGCATGGTCCGGGAATTTCCATTCACCGGGCTGTTGAAGTTCTTTCCCGAGCAGTGCTTCACTCGGGGAAAGACCCGTAGCGGCGTTTCGCCGATTCCGTAGTTGGAATAGAATGTGTGGAAGCTGCAGATCCCATTCACGATGCGGCTTATCTCTCAGCTGTAACCTCAAGCCCTTCTTGATCTCCTGGTTACGCCGTTCAGTGGGGTTGGCTCGTGGGTGATATGTGGCAGTTGTCCAGTTATGAGTTTGCCACTTGCTACAAGCTTCGCGCCATTTAGCACTGGCAAACTGGGGTCCGTTGTCGGACAGGATTTGTCTCGGATATCCCCATCGGTAGAACCCTTCTGTTTCTATCAAGTTTATGACTCGGGTTGCATCGGAGGAACCCATTGGGAAGGCCTCCACCCATCGCGAGAACAAGTCGGTCACCACCAGGATGAAGCGCTTCCCTCGACCCGACCGTGGGTATGATCCCATAAGGTCGACCGCCACCGTTTCCCAGGGTTGACGGGGCTGGTGCGGTCTCAGGTGGTCTGGTGTCTTTGGCCACGTGGACTTCAGGCAAGCGCACACGTGACAACCCTTCACGTGCTGTCGGACATCCCTTCGGAGGTTTATCCATGTGAAGCGGGTTTGTATCAGCCGAAGAGTCTCGTCCATTCCCGGATGACCAGCCATTTGAGAATCGTGGTAGTACTGGAGCACCTTGATTTTGGCATCTTGTGGTACCAAAATTTTCCACTCGTCGTGGATGCGCTTGTAGATGGTGCCGTTGCGTAGTTCGTAATCGTAGTTGAACTCCTGAGACTTAAGGATCTTAGCGATGTTGCAGCAGGGTGTGTCCCTTTGCTGATCCTCTGCTACCATCTCAGCAAGGTTGTACTGCTGGATACCAAAGATCTCAGGGGTTCTTGATGAATCGGTTAGGTTAGGACGCTCCGGTTGGTGGAGAGGTACTTCTTCTTCCGTCGTGTCCGGTTCAGTTGCTTCTGGCTGTCGAGCTAGCACGCCGGGCAGGTCGTGTGCCCTCCCTGGCACATGCTCTACGGTGAACTTGAGCTCTTCTAGGAGTATCGCCCAACGACTCAGCTTGCCCTTTTCGTCCTTGGTTCGACGCAACCAATTCAACGCCCGGCTATCCGTTCGCAAGGTGAATGGATGATCCTCGAGGTAATTTCGGCATCGCTTGACCGCCCAGATGATCGCGAGACATTCTTGTTCGTTCGTGTGGTATCGCTTTTGCGTCGCGTCGAATTTAGCACTCGCGTAACTGATGACGTTTCTGATTCCATCGGGGGCCAGTTGATACAGAACGGCTCCCATGCCCTCCTCACTCGCATCGGTCTGGAGGATGTACGGCAGGGTCGGATCGGGACGACTCAGCTTGAGCGGCTTCTGGATCTCTTGTTTGATCGTTGCGAAGGCCGTTTCCGCACTTTCGGTCCACCGGAATTTACCCTTTGCAGATAACAGGTCAGTGATTGGCAGAGAGGTGATGGCGAAGTGCGGGATGTACTCGCGCAACCAGTTGCACGTGCCCATGAAACGTTGGATATCTCTACGCGTCCTCGGGGTGGCAAAATCGACGATGGCGGTGATGTGTTCTTGCTGGGCCTGGTTACCGGTCATGCTTACCATATGTCCCAAAAACTTCAACTCCGTCTTGCCGAGAATGCACTTCTCGGCGGAGCAGGTGAGTCCATGGGTTTCCAGGCGTTCGAAGACTAAGGCGAGGTGGTTGAGATGGTCACCCCAGTTACCGGAATAGATGATTATGTCGTCTAGGTAAACGACACATATCTTGTTAATCAAACCTACGAGGACCTCCTGACTCATCATCTTTTGAAAGGTATTGGGAGCGTTCTTCAACCCGAATGGCATAACGCGGAACTGATAAGTTGCCCCGTCTGGGGTAGTAAAAGCGGTGCATTTTTTTAACTCCTCACACATAGGTATCTGCCAGTACCCGCTTTTCAAATCGATGGTGGAGAAGATCTTCGCCGTACCGAGTTCCTTTAGGGCCTCGTGTATCTTTGGCATAGGCTGGGAAACATTTTCCGTGATGCTGTTGAGGCGTCGATAGTCGACGCAAAAGCATGGGGTACCATCCTTTTTTTTCACGATGACAATCGGCGAACTGTACGGTGAGGAGCTGGGTTCGATGATACCCTCTGACAGAATGGTTTGGACCTGTTCTTGAATGATCCGTTTCTTAGAATCGGAGTACTTGTAAGCAGGTAGCCGGAAAGCACGGTCGGAAGTCAGTTTGATGGCGTGCATTACACTCTGAGTCTGTTTTAATATCCCCGGGAGGTCAAAGAGCCCCTTGTAGTGCCCAAGGAGTTCGAGGTATCTTGCAGACCACTCCGAAGGTATCCCGTTCGTCAAGGTGGGGACGGAACGGTGTGGCTCCGGTGTTTGAGGGGTTGGCGAATCGATGAGCTGAACCGACAACCTTGTGGATTTTCCCAAGTACAGCCGGCCATTATGGGTGTTTGTTATCGTCCCCTGCGATTGTATCCACGGGTAACCCAGGATCAAGTTCTCCCGAGACTCGGGCGCGACCCAAGCTTCCAGTTCGAGCGGGTGGCCCTGTACATGGATCACCATGGATATTCTCCCGGTGAGAGGCATCTGGGACGTTTGATCGGCTAGGCGGGCGTTAGATATTACCGGCTCTACTGGCACGCCGGCCGGTATACAGGTGGGATGTATGAAACAGTGACTGGCGAAGCTGTCGATTGCTGCAGATATTTCTCGATCGTCGATGGTGACTAGGATGTGCGGAAGTTTGTTTCTTCCTTCACGTAGGCTAGTGAGCCCTACTTGTGGGCCGGGGCGGCTGGTCCGGGCGCTTCCGCCGCCCGTTTGGCGTTTTCCGACCTCGGCTGTTCCTTTTGTCGTTGGGCCAACACCGGGCAATCCAGATGAAGATGCCGCTCAGAGCAGTGCCAGCACTTAGGCGGGTAGTTTGTAGAAGATTCGGTAACTTTTGTCCCGGGGAGGGTTCTGATTTTGAAGGGTTCCTCCCTTTTTGGCCGGGGTGGCACGGGGGTATCACCCAAGTCATACTCGGCTTCAATTGCCTTGGAGAGCAGATAGGTGAGAGTTTTTGGTCTAGAGGGTCGGAGGACCATTCTTAGATTTGGCTTCAATAATTCCAAGAGCGTAGATACTGTGGTTTCCTCGGGTTCAGTCCCTCGGATTCTTTGGTAAAGTAGGAACTTCTGCTGCAGGAAAAGACCTGCATTTTCGCGGTCACCCTGCTTTCTGGAGAAGAGCTGGGCGTCTAGCCGCGAGAGAGTGACAGGATTATTATATTTAGCTAGCAAGAGCTCTTTAAATTTTGGCCATTCGAACTCTAATGCCTGGTACATCGACCACCAGCGCTCGGCGTCACCTTTGAGCCCCCCAGTGGCGGTGGATGTACGAGCTGTGTCGGGAGTTAACGTTTGTCGAAAATAGTTCTCGCAATTAGCCAGGAACTTTATTGGATCCTCGTGATCCGCGCCACTGTACGTAGGTAATGGTGGACGCGGCGGGATGGCTTGAAGAGCCTGAAAGAGGGCCCCGAGTTGGAACACAGGTTCCGGTGGTGGCGGGGCCGATCGAGATTGCGTTTGCGACACATCGTCATCATGATCCTCCATTGGTTCGTGGCTGGTGCTAGGATGTGAGGTGAGATTGGGCGCCACCGGATTTAACACTTCCGGAAGTGAGGTGTTATTTTCGAATAAGGCTCGAATTCCCGAACGTTGAGGAGTCCTTTTCAGGGGCATTCTCCTCGGGCGTCCGGCACGGCGTTTAGGGGGATCGGTTCGGGGAGTTGAGACTCTCATGGGTGTGTGGGTGGAGATCACGTTGAACACCTTAACTAGGCCCCACGTTGGGCGCTAAAATAATGACGACGAGGCTCCTTGGAACGCGGGTGGGACGGTAGCTTACTCGATTAATCTCGCGCTTGTCGCGTCGAATATTGCGGCTCGGGTAATGGGATGTAAACAGCAAAATGGGCGACTTCCCCGCTTTTCTACGTTGGTTTTTTTGGGCCTTTGGCCCTAATAAAGGCCGTTGGCCAGGGTTGGAGTGTCCGGGGTCCGGGGATGTGCAGTTGTCGGGGTGGGGGTGAGGAACTAGAAGGGAGGATTAACCGTCGGGTCGGGGGGCCGAGCGGTTACCCGGGAAGGTCGGGGAACCCGAGGAGCTGGAGCCCGAGGGGGAACCCGGCGGGGTCACGACGGGAGAGATGGCGTACTCCCGGAGGGCCGCCGCGAATAGTTCGTTGAACCCGGCCTGGTTGGTGATTTCCGGCAGAGATGCTGGGGAGGCCAAGTCGTCCGAAGGGGTGGGGGTCCGGGACGAGGAAGCAGGAGGTTCTGGAGAGGGCGGTGGGGGAGGAGGTGGAGGTGGAGGCAGGAAAACAAATGCGGGTGTTGGCGGAGGGTTTCGGGGAGCGCAGGGAGGTAAGGGTATGTCGGCGAGCTGGAGGGGTTGCAGCGGTGGGGGTAGCGGTACCCTGAACCTAAACTCGGCGGGGGGGGGGGGGGCGGTTGCTCCTCTTCCCACCGGCAGGTAGCCAGGTTCTTCCACTTTCGTGGACCCCCTCGTGGATCGGGACCCAGCCGGGTCACGATCACGTCGCCACTAGAGACTCGATTCTCCTTATCTCGCCGCTTCCGTCTCCTCTCTGCCGCGGGGTCCTTTCGAGGCATGATGTCGATGATGCAGGTTCTTTTGTGAATCGGGGAGGGGAGCAAAGCGAACGAAAATCGAAGGATTAGCCATCGTGCTAAGATTTTTTTTATTTTTTCCCAATTACTACGTGGAGTGGATAAATGAAAACGTTTACAATAAGCTAATTTAAAAAAAAACCGGGGGGGGGGGCATGGAACCGGGAGTTGCGAGGCGTGCGTGGGGGATAGACTCGGCGTGGGAGGGGGGGACTTTCCTCCCCTCCTCGCGCGCTCTCGTTATCGGTAGCCGAGCTTCTCTCTTAAGGTAGGGAGAGGGAACCACTTTTCAGCGGTGGGGGCGTAGGAGGGAACCACTTTACAGTGATGAGGATCCGCTTTTCAGCGTGTAGGAGAGGTTGTCGCTTCTTCAGCGGCAGGGTATCACTTTTCAGCGCAGAAGGGCAGGGGAGGAACCACTTTCAAGTGATGAGGATCCGCTTTTCAGCGTGTAGGAGAGGTTGTCGCTACTTCAGCGGCAGGGGGGCACTTTTCAGCGGAGGTCTTACCGTTCGGTCTGCGGCAGAAGACTGTTACAGATCGGTCCGTGCTCCTAGCCTTATAGGCTAGCGCGTACCTTGACGAGAGTCGGGCGCCCCGAGTGCGGCGGCTGGGTCTCGAAACTTCGGCGGCTTTAAGCGGGAACCGGAAAATGCGCTCTAGTGCACGGGTCCCTCACAGCAGCGCTGGAGTAGCTCGACTCTCTGGACAAAAATCGACTTCGCGGATATCCCGTCGTGGCGCTGCGGTCGCTTGAATGCCGCGCGTGTCGATTCGTGACCCTCGTATATATATATATATATATATATATATATATATACGTCGCGTTTGACAGTTCGACGACTCGGAAATAAGTTTTGTTTAATTTATTAACGCGACGGGTTCGGGGATTATTATCGGAATCCTCGCCTCGTCCGGCCCTCAGAGGAAATTCCCCGCCTCGGATTTGGTAAGTATAAAACTGTACAATAACAAAAAAAAAATGAAGTACCGAGTCTGTTTTCAGGTTATTCCCTGAGAGGTTTTCCTTCGGCGCGGAGCGTGGCAAGGACTTCACAGGGACTACGGTAAGATTTTGCCTTATTTAAACAACAAAAAAAACTTTTCGCCTACGTCCCCGGAGCTTCGAGCTCCCTGCCCCGGTGTCAAAGGCCTCGTCGAAGACTTCCACCTCAACGAGTCTCTGCTTCGCAGCGTGGGAGCTCATATGCTCCGCGGGCTCATTTGTCGCATGAGTGTAGGAGAGGATCCCTGGTGCTCGCACGATGTATGAAGGGTATGTATGAATTTTGTACGCAGGGTATGAGCATGGTGTGTATGCATTGTACGCGAGGTGTGCGAATGGTGTGTACGTATTGTACGCAAGGCGTGTGAATGGTGCGAGGTGTGAGCATGGTGTGTATGCATTATACGCAAGGTGTGCGAATGGTGTGTATGTATTGTACGCAAGGTGTGCGAATGGTGTGTACGCGAGGTGTGAGCATGGCGTGCAAGGTGTGTGAGTGGTGTGATGATTATCTTTATTGTGATATATATATATATAGTATTCTAATGTTTTTTTGTACTTTTTCAGGTTTCGGAGAAGACGCAGGAGCGAAGCCGACTGCAATAATGTAGAGTACGCCAGGATGGCGTACAACACTTTGACTAAGCCCCGATTATTTTTCCCGTACTCTGAAAGGGTCCTAAAATGGCACCCGACCAGGTCCCTTTGAGGCCGGTCACACTTTGTCGACGAGGGCCTAAAGAGGCTTATAAATCAGGGCCCGACTGCCCGCGTAGAAATTTCATAGCGTTAGCCTGACCAAGGATCAGGCCCCGATCGGGGTGTGATACGGGTAACACCTATTACGGACATCCTGATCCGGCCCCGATGAGGCCGGAAGCATTTAGGCCCTAAATCGGGCTGTATTAAAATGGCCCTACTAAGGCAGTCCCTGATAAGATCTCACTAAGGCTTTCCCCGATAGGGCCCTACCGAGGCTCGCCCTGATAGGCCCTACTAGGGCTTTCCATGATAAGGCCTTACTAAGGCTTTCCCTAATGAGGCCCTACTAAGGCTTCCCCTGATAAGGCCCTATGCAGGCTTTCTCAGGTAAGGCCCTACTAGGCGTTCCCTGATAAGGTCATAAACAGGCTTGCCCTATAACTGCCTCAGCAGTCGATGCTCATAACTTTTACTTTTGACGTGGAAACTTCGATTCGACAGCATCGCGCTTTGTTTTTCAGTTTAGATGTATTTCTGATTTATATTAAAAAACGGTGTTATGGACTCTCACGACAAAAAACTTTATGCAACACGGATGCTTGTTCGAAGATTTCGGCAGCTTCGTATATGTGAGAGCGCTGATCAGAATAAAGATGAGTCATCGTCGTCGTGGAAACAAGGTATGTATAACCTATAACCAAGTTTATAGGTGTTCAACATATGTTATTCTTACGCAAATGCTAAATGTACAGATATATTTATTAATATTATTATTATTATTATTATATATATATATATATATATATATATATATATATATATATATATATATATATACATACATTTATATACTTTATTTAATTAAATAAAATGATCGGGTACGGATAAATCCTGTGCATATCGCATAATAAAGGCCTCAACTGTATGTATATAAGAATCATCAATAGTACAATGTTTATTTTATAGGAGCCGTTATGACAAAATTCTCGAACGCGGAGAATGCAGGTCCGATCCGGTCAAAAGTCTTTGAGCAAGCGGTTGGGAAGATGATCAACAATGCCAAGGACTGAGAGGGCAACCGCACGATGAGGAATAAAAATACGACGTAAGTGATAACTATATTAGTCGAATGAAAGTAACTACACAGTATTAAAAATTTTATTTCATTTTTCATTTCTCAATTTAATTTTTTTGTAACTAGTTTTAATACAAAAAACATGTTCAAAATATTTACTAGGATTTAAAATTGATCCGTATGTGCTCTGACCGCGCCAGGGAGATAATAGCCTAATCAGGCAATATTATAAACGCCTGGTTAGGCAACCCGACAGGGGCCTGACTAGGAAGTCTGACAGGAAACCCGATAAGGGCCCGATTCGGCAACCCGATACGGGCCCGATTCGGCAACCCGATTAGGGCCTGATCGGGCAACCTGATAGGAACCTCATCAGGCAACCTGGTCAGGGGCATATGTCACACAACGTTACATTTCCTAGGAGGGCCCTTTCAGGCTGCCTCATTAGTGCCCTGCGAGGGCAGTCAGGCAACCTGATCGGGCCCTGATTTGGGCCCTATCAAAATTTCTACGCGGGTTGTTCCAAGTCATTTTTTGGGTTGCCAATTTTTCTTTACATCGATGTCTAACATTGACAATGCAAACGATTCATTTTTCTGAATCGGTCTATTATAACATTTTGCGAAGGTCTGCGATTTTTTACCATTCCGCAGTTTTTATAGTATTGTATCAATGGTCACGCCATATCGACTCGCTGCAGACGTACCTGCATGGCGTGAGCTATAAGCAGTAAATGATTCTGTTTCGATGCTGCTGATCGTTAATGCCGTTTTAATCGTTTGGGTAGACACCGGCTAAACGTTAAAGTAGAAGCACGTTTGTGAGGTCTTTTAAATGTTACGAAAAGTTTCTGTTCCGTCCCTCGTATATCTTTTGTTTTATGTCAATATTGTTCTAACGCAGCAGATGGACATATCAATTTATGCTTTGAGAAAAAGGGAATGAAAAGCGTGGGTTATGTCTTTTTTATTCCTGACGTTTTAATTCATCCGACAATTTTAATTTCGATTGCTCCATTTCCCTTTCGGATGTTTTCAATGTCTATTAATGATAAGGTCTGCATACTATGGCCGGTTACCAATGCTCGCAACGTAACTATCTTCAATTACATCTTTCCGATCGATAATTCCTCATTTAACCCCCACTTTGTTAGTTCGTCTAAAACGGTCTGGGGATTCCACATTCAGTCATATTCAGCTCTAGGGGGTCTTAATCGGGCGATCCCTTTACAAAAACGTTTGAGGTGCGGGTCAACTAGCTAGTTCAGGTCTATAAATGAGGGCAATCGCAGAACGCACGCAATTAAGTGTTCCATTAGATGCATCATTTTTATATTCTTTGGTAAGAAAGTCATGAATATTCGGTATCGAACCATGGAAAGAATCAACGTTACTTCATTGATAGAAATACGACCATGTCCTTAATCCGCTGTCATACCCGTGTAGAAATTTGAGTCGGGAAATGGTAATGCCCCTGATCTGCCTTCCCTAGATAATATCAGGCTCTGGTCAGGCCTTCCGCCCTGGAATAGGTTCGCAATCTACGTAGGTAGATAGTAGGTCTACGGCTAGGTCCCGATCCTCCGTTCCCTTCCTAGGGAACTGATCAGGAACGGACTGGAGAACAAACGGTAAATGGCCAGGAATAGGTCAGGAAATAACCAGGGACAGATGAAGAAATTAAAAATGACGTTTCAGCGTTTCTTGAATCCTTGAGGAGGTAAAATCGGGAGTGTGTTCAATTTAGTATTTCGGCAACACATTTTTTGCTGGTTATCTACTTGCTGAGGTAGTATATAAGTATATACATACGCTTGCTCGCATTTCCTGATGAGCAAAGAGACAGCAAAACGTAGACGGATCACTATTCGAGCGAAACAAGCCTCCCGCGTAGAAATTCTGATGGGGCCCAGGTGAGGGCCCGTTCAGGCTGCCTGACTGCCCTAGTAGGGCACTAAACGGGCAGCCTGAAAGGGCCCTACTAGGAAATGTAACGTTGTGTCACATATGGGCCCGATCAGGTTGCCCGATCGGGCTCCTATCAGGTTGCCTAATCAGGCCCATATCGGGTTACCAAATCGTATCCCCTGTCAGGCCCCTATCAGGCTGCCTGATCAGGCATTTATAATTCTGCCTTATTAGGTCATTCTCCCTCACACGGAACACATACGGATACATTTCAAATCCTAGTACAGATTATTAGTAATTATAGTAGTACATATTAATACATACTTTTATTTTTAAATATTGTTCAATTACATATTTTGAGTAGTATAGTAACATATATATATATATATATATACTTTAGCCGGCGTTTTATGTGGTATTTTTATTTCTATACGTGCGGTTGCCCTCCCAGTCCTTGGCATTGTTGATGACTTTTCCCACCGCTTGCTCAACATTTTTTGAGTAGATCGGCGTTGCGTGCTCGGCGTTCGAGTGTTTCGTGATGATGGCCCCTATAAAATGAACATCGTGCTATATGATGATTCTTAGATACATACAGTTGGGGCCTTCATTAAGCGTTATACATATTGATACCTTCCGGATACCTTGAACGCAAGCATAGAAATTGGTTTTGTTGAGGACAGGTTTTTTTCCAGTATCTTTGACGGCCGTGTGTTGCATTATAACATCTTTCATGATGAATTTTTTGAATAAGGTCGAGACTGTTTGCTGTAGTGGTGCGGAAACGTTCACAGTTTGCATTATGTTGGCAACCTAAAACGGATATAGCCAACGTATCATCTTTCATCGAAGGAAGATGATAAATACGTATATTATTTAGGGTTTTTACGGGGTGAGATGCAGTCAGAATTTTCAAAACATCGTTAAAAAAAAACATTTTCTTTAAGTATGATGTTTAAAAAATATTCCCTGAAAATTTCAAGTCAATCCGATGAATAGTTTCCGGGATATCCCACAATTAGTGAAGGGTAGTCGGGTCCCCATGGCAGGTAGCGGACGGCAGTTACAAGCATAGACGTGGCTGACAAACGCGCAAACGACAATACCCGGGAAGGCAGAATGTTTCGAAGATGTTGATAGTTTGGAAGCTTCCACATCGGCAGAAGCCCTATTGTATGGGCCAGGAATTGATGATTCGATGTAATTTTTTAATTAGGATTTCTTTACATAAATCAAGTGTAAAATTGAAAAACGCTCTCAGAAATTTTCAAAAATGTATTACTCAAAAACTATGAACTTCAGCAAAATTCTATAAAGAATACTTTCGTCTCAAAATTGCCTAAAATGTTTAAAAAAAAATTCATCGCAAAAAACTTTAATTTTTTGAAAAATTGTTTTAACAATTGGCTATAAACAATTGAATGCTCGACCTTTCAGCAAAAAATTGTGATATTCGGATTCAGCGGATCAAAATGCATTTAAAAACGTTTAGCTTCATCCATCGAGCTCAAAATTTTACGAATATATAATACCGTATCAAGTCGGTGACTACCATAAATAAAAAACCACTTGATGGAATTTAATGAAATTTGGTGCGCTGATTGATAGCATTAGAAACTAGTTCTTAATCGAAGTATTTTAATTGTTGTTAAAAATTTCTTTTTTTTCAAACAATAAACGAGCGATTTTTTGGTCGAAAATCGAAAGTTATCGATCGGAAGCCGCCATTTTGTTAATTTTTGAAAAAAAAAACGCTTCGATTAAGGACAAGATATATTATTAAACTAATTATTCTTTTCTGGTTTCTGATGTCAGAGGTTCCAGTAAAATTTTATAATGTTCACCGCAAAGCGCTACATGCCGAAGGGGGTCAGACAAAGATGGCGATACCTTTATAAATAATTAATATTTTTCTTTGAAAATTTGTACAAGTCAAGTTGAAATATATCATAAAAAGTCTGTGTAACCACTTTTGTAAAACAAAGTTAATTACTACAAAGAATAAAATTATTGAAAATGCTCGTTCTTTCACGTCTCTGACTGCATCTCACATAGCGCTGGATTCGAATATATATGAAATAAAAACTTACCATATCTTTACGGAAATTCTCGTCTGTGACTAATTTGCTGTCAAAAGCCATGAAGTCTCCAAGACTTTTTATCGGAATCTCGAGGTCGTGCTGTTTGGCTGGAAAGATGAAATTCAGGTTCTCCAACGTTGTATCGATGTTGCACTCAGAAAGCATGCTTTTTAACTCCTCCAACTGCGTCGAAATCTGTGTCAAATGCAGGCTTTGAGAGTGGAATCCTTTAGTCATCATCGCTTTAATTTCTGAAATATTAAAAACGTTAAAAATAAAGCAACGGTTAGATCCAATTTTTTTACTTCGAACTTTATTGTCAATTCTCACCTTCGATGGTTCCGTCACTACGTTCCATTACTGGCAACAGTTCGTTCAATAATACGACGGGTGGGCCGTCGCACCTTATCTTCCAGCACTAGGAATTATGAATTTCTTAACATCGTATAACGGCATATAGGCAATCAGTGATTCTCAAAAAAAAATCATTGTCGGAACTAAAACTAGAAACTTGAAGCTTTAACATCCTTTTTTTTGTACGACCACTTTTGACGAAGTTCAACTTTTCTTGCTCCTTTAATTTTTTGTGTCAATGTATGTTCACTTTCTGGTACTTACGATTCGCGGTCGGGTGGATTGTTGTTTTTGCGGATAATACTTTATCGCTTAATGAAAGTATATGAGAATGAATATAATAATACGAAGATAAATATATTTCCGCTTACTTTTATGAATTACAATTTATTTGGCATAGGGTCGGGTGTGAGTAAAGCGCAAACATTTTGCTAGAAGATAAATAAGTTGTATTTTAGATTTATTATATTTAAATTAACGTAAAAACTAATAAAATAAGCGGTCAGAGTGCGCGATAAATTTTTCGGTACTAAAAGATAACTAATTGAAATAAATATGATAACTAATAAAAATAACCAATCAAATAAAAATTAATAGTAATCATGATTAAGAAAAAAAGCGCTGGGCGTGAGGAACGATCCTGCGCTCCTACAGACCGAAGCCAGGAACGCTACCAATGGGACCATACTATTGCTTGTGTTAAAGATGCACTTTCTGGCACTTACGATTGGCGGCTGGATGGATGATTGACTTGTTTTTGGAAATAATACTTTATCGCTTCATGAAAGTATGAGAATTAATATAATAATACGAATATAAATATATTTTCACTTACTTTTCTGAATTATAATTTATTTGGCATAAGGACGGGTGTGAGTAAAGCGTAAACAATTTTTTAGAAGATAAATAAGTTGTAATTTAGATTTATTATTATATTTAAGTTAACGTATAAACTAAAAAAATAAGCGTTCAGAGTGCGCGATACGTTTTTTTTGTATATATTAATAACGCAGAGAATCAAGAGCTAAATAAGCATTGAAATCATCTAAAAGCCTCGCGCGTGCCGTCGCGTGACGTCACGCGCGCGCCGTGCTTAGATTGCTTTTTCCCTCGAAGCCTTCGTTCGGCTTGGTCGCACATGAACGTACTCAGCGTGTCTATGTGTTGGTGTAGCTGCCGAAGGCGCGGTCGGGACAGTTCGACCGCACTCGGCTCTTTCCGAAGATATCCGAGCGTCGCTCGCTCACGGACACGCGCTACTATGATTGTGTGATGGGCGCGCAAGGGACTAGAGAGGGGGAAACTTTTGCGCGCGATCTGGCTGCACTGATTTGACATGAAAAAATTAAGACTGATTAGCGTATTTTAACCATCGAAAGAAAAATTGCGAAAATCAGCTATTTTTCGACTGGTTCACTGTGATGATCCCTTAATATCATCCGAAACCTGTTACTTTGCAAATCGAGGTCACATATGTTTAACGTTATCATCGTAATCGTTTAACGTATGTTTAACGTTATCATCGTATCATATCACGTACGAGTGATTTTCATAGCATGGAGCGATCAATAAAATGTATATAAATTCCAAATAGTTAACTTCTGTTCTGTACGCAACAATGCAAACTTCCATATGATGAATTATGAACCTTTGATCTTTGAGGCTCGATGCTTTTTTTTTGTTTTTTCTTCTCGCTATCGGACTGCGTGTCATTCATGCCTAACAATGGAGAAAAAAATAATAAATGAACATCGCTTTGGAAAGAAAAGCCAAATTCATAAACATGAAAAAAGTAATCACTTATTTGACTCGCGATAGGAAAGAATGCCTTAGTGAAGGGTTTGATTCGTCTCGACATCGATTGATGCGAATTATCATTATGGAACTAGGAAGTACTATCGACAAGAAAAAATGTGAACAATAAGTACATTTAAAGGCAATACATTTTTTGTCGTATAACACAAAATGCAAACTGTGTACCCGACTACTAGCGAAATACTGATTAATATTTTCAGAAAGGATTAAGTCGATACTCGACTGCAACGAACAAATAAAACTGGAGAACTTTCATGGATACTTACTTGAATTTTCATTTTCGTTTAACAGGTCAGGAACGACGCACAGGTTCTCGATGCTACATAGCTGTTTTTTTGTATGTATTCGCTGCCATCATAGCCTTACATTTTGACGTATTTTCGTCGTCCGTGAAATATGCGTATTCTTTCTTGTGTAAGATCTGAAGCTTTTTTAAGGCGTCTTCATAGGTTCCTGCACAATTAAGCATAATCGTAAAATAAACAGTAGAAAAACGTACATTTTTGGATGTCCATCACATATTAATTATTAAGAAACGTACGAGCCTCGCCGCGGATAGCAATTGGATCAGAAGGCCAAGTATTCGGCGCAGGGGCTGCACATTTGACGAGAGAGTGCAGTAGAGCAGAATTCTCATCGCCGTACGGTGGTGGCATAAACTTTGCGACTAATTCGCTGGAATTGTTATCGTACCATATCCAGGTCGATGGGATCAAATCGACACTCTTTTCTTTTTTACAGCGTTCTTTTGTAAATTCAATAACCTTGTAGTGAATATCATCCATCTGTATTATGTTATTAAGATATAATGTACGAATTATTGTTCTCACGTCGTCTAAAAATCTTTATGGATTTTTAGGAGTCAGCCCAGAATTATGAGGCGCATAATTCGGATATGTGCCGTTCATTGTAAATCCATACAATTAAGATCGTCAAGCGTTTACTTAATTGTTGCAAATTTTTTACACATAAATTACGTTGATACTCTGTTCAATGCTGAAGAGCAAACATATAACGCAAGCGCTATATGTGCACATTATCTATACATTCTTTCCCTCTAGACAATTTCGATTATTATACTTATTGGTTTAAAAAAATTAACTTTGATGTTTAATGAACGTTTGCTTATTACCGACACATGAAAATCGTACAATGATGCACAACAGTTATCAGACTAATCAAATCACTGGGACAAAAGCGTAGCGTCCTACGTGCGCATTTTTGATCACTTTAGTACATAATTGCAACCTTTCATTTAAAAATGCAACAGTTTTTTTCTCTTCAAATTTTACACTGAGAAATCGTGCTATGCGCGCCATGTGAATTTTCACGTATAACGGTTTACGAGGTTATGTTTGTCGCCATCGGTTTGTCCAACCAATAATCAGCCAAACCAACCTATATTGCGTACCAAAAATGTACGCAATATAGAGTTAGACCATGATACTTACCTTCAGAAAACTCAAGCACAAACGATGAAGCCCTGCACATACGTTTTCAAACGAATTTTCTGAGCGCGTCTGGCGTCAAGCTCACCTGCGTTATCGGATATCTATCGGATTCGTCGATGCGCGATCTTCTAGCTCTCTCCTGGACGGACACTCGCGAGCGACAAGAGCGCCACGTCGTATTGGCCCTAGTTACCGCGGCTTTTGGAAAGTATGCAAATAAATCGTCAAGTGATTACAGCTTTTTATTATTATGATACAGTTTCCAGCTCAAGTTCAGGGCCAGCAGAATAATTAACGCACTTATCTTGGTAACAAAAGTTATTCTGATAGATAATATTTTCTTATAATATTTTTATATTTTCTTTCTTATTCTTCTACTTAAACTTGTGTATTAACTTTTCTTATATATAAGCCTTTTGAATATTTTATGAATTCAGCGACGTGGTTTGACAGAAATTTTGTATGCGCTTTTCCATACGACTCAGTGCTTGTGGTTCGCAATATTATTATTATAAAAATCATGAGTTTCATAATATTATTACTTAGATTTCTATAATAATATCTTATATTCATTGATGAAGAAGCGGCATGACGTATACTTTATCATCGCCTGAGCTGTGATGCACTTTCAAGCATACTAATTTTGAAACAACATCCTCTGGACCACATGTTTTGTCCACATTCGTGATTTTAACTTTCCACATATTCAGTGTCTTCGAGTTGCAGGGATATTCGAACATAGGTTTCTCTTGTCTCATCAGCGTTCCTACAATTTGGACCGCACCTTGATTTCCCGATTGCGGAATATACATTTTGTTGATTATTAACATCTGATCATTTCGAAGCAAAACAGTGTTGTCTGGTGACTTATTTGTGAGTGTTGATTCTTTCTACCGAATTTTTCTTATCTCCGTGTTTTCTTGAACCTGTATTCTTTTTTTACGAGACAATATTGTTATGGGGGGTGGTATTACGATTTTACCCGCATTGCCAGTAAACGCTTCGTGAAAACGACGAGTAATTTGTGCCAAAGGTCGATTACCACTTCGAACCATTTTTTTCAACTTTCCCAAAGCATTTTCAAATGCAAAGGCTGTAACTTTACTCAAGGAACATCCCATGTTTTTCACATCACCCGCTAAATGAATCAAAGAATGCATGTTCAGTACGTGGTACTGAATTCCGTAATACTGGTCAGCTAAGCGCACAAATGCTGTCAGATAAATTCTTGCTTGTTCATTAAACTTGATCGCCAAATTGTCCGAGCATAGTATTCTGCAACCCGCATGAAGAAGTAAAAAATGTTTATACAATTCCTCTGGCAATATCTTTTTTAAAACAATTAGTCCAAGGTACAATAAAAAAAAACGAAACTCTGTTGCCTTCCGCTTTACAATATCGTTCAATGATCTTGTTGTGCGCTGAAAATCCTGTGGGACTTGTCGTTCCAAGTCAATCGCAATCGAAGCATTGCGATAATCGAAGCCTATCGTTTTAGCTCAATTTAATTCTTCGATGCCCTTTCGTCCAATAATCAAGAAATTTTTTCATTATGCCGACAGCAAAGGTGCATAAAGTCTAACACAAAATGATCGACTATGTCTGGTTCAGGTATTGAAATGAGGGGTGACAAACGTGTGTGATGCGCAGGCTGTTCTTGATTACGAAAACTTTCATCCGTTCTTTTGGCGCAATTTGTATCAACGTAGGTGGTGCGATTATCGGATCTCTCCCCCGGAATGACACAGTGCTCACAAGCGTAATATCAGCCATGATTTTTAATGCCTTTGGCAAATGAGCGAGCGGGTCTATCACATACGAAGCATTTAATGCGTATTTCGAACAAGCTATCGTCTATTTGCTAGATTTGAACAACTTATTGCTAGATTTGAACAACGACACTCCATCGACATTAAATTGCTAATAAAGTTGATTTTCTTTGTGTATATCTATATTTACACACATTTGAAGATAATTAGCGATTCCCAAATACACCATCTCACCGGTAGTAGCTTCTCCATCAGAATTTCTGAACTTTTCAATTTCGTATTGCGTGGATGTTGGTTTCAAAAAAGTTTTTGACGATTTAGGTAAATGAGGAATAAGTTCCCTTCTTAAAACTTTGAGCAAAGCATCTAAGTGCGTATGCTGGATGTTAGAGTTTATTGCCACTTCCGCAGTGCTGCAATATCATCAGCATTGTGCTGTCGGGCGAAATCTGCATTGCTTTCTTCAGCGTCGCTATGCAAGATGGCATTTGGAGATGCATTTTCATCATCCGATAACCCGGTACCTTCACTATCGTCACAAAACTCTTCGCTGTCGGTTTCCGTATCTTCGCCAAATTCTGCATCTATCGAATCGTAGGTGATGGAATTCGTTTTCGCATCACCGTCAGCTGGTTGAAAAAGGCCACTTTCTTTAATGTCGCTTGCACACAAATTTGCCTCCACTGCAACATGCTTTATTACAGTAGAGATCGATGGTGAGGCCGATGCTGTGCTGGTGCCCGGAGATTCGTAACCTATGAATAAATTCATTTTATGTCAGAATAATTCGGTTCTCTTCAACGGAAGTTTTAAGTCAGAAGAAAACTTATGCTCGTTCGAATCTTGTTGTCATAATGTTGCGTGCACACATACCTAGTAGATTGCAATATAGTTAATAAGTTTTCGGAACATGATTTATCATTTTATTTAATTAAATAAAGTATATATATATATATTTGAACGTGACGTCACAAAAGTGAAATCGCGTAAATCGCCGCCGCGCCCTTCATCAAATTATAACAATGTTAATTTTAAGACTAGGTTAAGTTAATATTATATAGAATCCGCACTTTCCCCCCCGTTCCCTCCCCATACCCCTTTTCTTTTCGACGTCCCCCGAGAGTCGACCACGGACTGGCGTGTAAGGCCACGCCGCGCCGGTGCGGGCTCGCCGAACACCGAACAGCGCCATCACTCGGCCTCGCGGGACAACGGGCTCACCTTCCGAGGCCTCTCATCGCCATCCCCCCAAATCGTCTCCGCCTTATCGGCCGGGGAGAACATCGATTTGGGGGATCGATCATCGGCGACGGCCGGAAGGGCGAGCCGCGGTGATCGGCCGGAACATCGATCGGAGGTCCGCCATCTACAGCCCGCGTGGATCGAGGCGAAGGAGCCGGCCGGTGTGGCCAGCCATTGAGTCGTGGAGCGTAGTCAGCGACAGACGAAAAATAGAAATCGGAAAAATCGATAGAGAAGGAGAGAGAGAAAGATCGAACTCGAGACAGAGAGAGAGAGAGAGAGCGCGACGTACGCACTTTACCTCTTCTATCAAGTAAGTCTCTTCTCCTTTGTTTTTTTGTGAGAGCGGCTACGAGCCGAATAGAGTCCGTGTAAAGTATTTTATCGCTCGGGCGATTTTGACGTGTCCTCTCCCCCCTCCCGTGATATTTTCCCTCGCCGTCCCTTTCCGTGCGCGTCGCCGAATAAAAATTTTGTGAAGTAGAAATAGACAATCGAGCCGAAAAGTATTGTGTGATAGCGAGTTCTTAGTGAAAATCGTGTAAGAAGGTGCGTGGCGGATCCCCCGCCGTCCCCCGTGAAAATCCCCCTCGCGTGCGCGTAGCCGCGGTCGCGCCTCGACCGACGGCCGAGCCGATCGAAATGATCGCGGATTGATTTGTTTTGTCGTGGACACTTCGATTCGACAGCATCGCGCTTTGTTTTTCAGTTTTGATGTATTTCTGATTTATATTAAAAAACGGTGTTATGGACTCTCACGACAAAAAACTTTATGCAACACGGATGCGTGTTCGAAGATTTCGGCAGCTCCGTAAATGTGAGAGCGCTGATCAGAATAAAGATGAGTCATCGTCGTCGTGGAAACAAGGTATGTATAACCTATAACCAAGTTTATAGGTGTTCAACATATGTTATTCTTACGCAAATGCTAAATGTACAGATATATTTATTATTATTATTATTATTATTATATATATGTATACATACATATATATACTTTATTTAATTAAATAAAATGATCGGGTACGGATAAATCATGTGCATAATGCATTATAAAGGCCTCAACTGTATGTATATAAGAATCATCAATAGTACAATGTTTATTTTATAGGAGCCGTTATGACAAAATTCTCGAACGCGGAGAACGCAGGTCCGATCCGTTCAAAAGTCTTTGAGCAAGCGGTTGGGAAGATGATCAACAATGCCAAGGACTGAGAGGGCAACCGCACGATGAGGAATAAAAATACGACGTAAGTGATAACTATATTAGTCGAATGAAAGTAACTACACAGTATTAAAAATTTTATTTCATTTTTCATTTTTCAATTTAATTTTTTTGTAACTGGTTTTAATAAAAAAACATGTTAAAAATATTTACTAGGATTTAAAATTGATCCGTATGTGCTCTGACCGCGCCAGGGAGATAATAGCCTAATCAGGCAATATTATAAACGCCTGGTTAGGCAACCCGACAGGAGCCTGACTAGGAAACCCGATAACGGCCCGATTTGGCAACCCGATTAGGGCCTGATCGGGCAACCTGATAGGGACCTCATCAGGCAACCTGGTCAGGCCCATATGTGACACAACGTTACATTTCCTAGGAAGGCCCTTTCAGGCTGCCTCATTAGTGCCCTGCCAGGGCAGTCAGGCAACCTGAACGGGCCCTGATTTGGGCCCTATCAAAATTTCTACGCGGGATAACGTGTATAGCAATTGCCATTTATACTTTTTTGCAAATCAAAATACGTTGTTACTGTGATTAATATTATATTAATTGCACTTCCTTTTGCAGATGTCTCGTCCAAAAATATTTCTAAAATAAAATTTAAATTTGATTAGACAATAATAAATGTTAAAAATGTTATTATAGAATTATTCCCAGATGAAACACCGACCTGAGAAAGTGCAATAAATATTACACTTCCTTCATAATTAAATAGAACTTTTCGTACCTGATACTTCAGCTTCTTTCATGTGAAAAGTCGCGCGAGAACTTGGGGGATCCTCGTTTGACGATGACGGAGAAATTTGATGATTTTCACGTTCTTTAGATATTTTTATTTTCTTAAATGATTTCCGTGCGGCTCGTTTTGAAAACTTTAAGTTTTTAGAGTCCCCAGTTATTGACGATGAGTCAGATGGATTGCATGACGCCTCCTCGCTTGGCACTAAAATTCGAAAAGCAATTGAATTCAATGACTTGCAAAAATTAACCTCTCCAAATCTATAAATCTTACCATAATTACTGTCATCGTCATCTTGTAGGCTTGGTACATCGAGCAACTCCGTCGTTGATTTCTGCATGCACTTTTTGATGATGCTGTTGACTTTTTTTAAAGGATTCTCCTTTGCGTCGGTTGTGAAAGCGTACTTTTGAGTATTTAATTTTTCCAGTCGCTGTAGTGCAATATCGTACGTAGCTAGAATTTGTAGAAAACTTCAGGTTGATACGATCTTAACATGTTAAAGGATTTAAGATGTTAAACAAAATATGGTATTACTAATGCTTACGTGCGCTTCCTTTGACAGTGACCACCCATTATGGCAATTTTTCAAGTGGCGGCTGTTCATGTTCCAGTCTGAACTGGAGTAATGTAGACAACTTTCATGTTTACGGAGGTGGTGGATATTTTGTACGACATTCTTTCGTTTCCCAATCGCAGAAAATCCACGTTGCCGGAATGACATCGATGTCCATAACTCCTTTTTTTTACTTTCCGTAAATTGTACGAGGAGAAACTTTTTTTGGAAACGCATTCAAATTGACGGATTCAAATAAGAGTGTATGTATTAGTACTCACCTGTCTCTGAATTCTTTACAGCGACTTTTTTTTTGCATTGAGCATCTCGAAGCAAATATCGTTCGGCGCAATATGAAGGCACGCGTAGCACGAGGCGTGCAGGTTACGTTGGCCACGCGGCTTCTCACGACTTTCTTCTTCTCGTTTTTATATTTCGCTTACACGTTTTTGTTGCTTTGGTTTTTACCACGCACCGTTTCTAAAAATCCAATTCGTTTCTTTATTTCCACAAATTTTAGAGATGTATTTTCAACACGTGCGTCGTTTTCAATGGACGCGAGAATTCAATACGCGGCTCGCTTGAACCTCGCCACGAATGTGCGCGTACCACGAGGCGTGCAGGTTATGTTTGACTTCTCGCGATTTATTTTTCTTTCCCGTTTCTCAAACTTATTTTTTACACGCTTTTCTTTATTTTTTCAAGTTTTTATCCACGGATAGGTTTTGTTTAACGACTTCAATTGTTTTTAGCTACATATGATAGTAATATATTTTTGCGCAACACGTGGGTCGTTTTCGACGGACGCGGGAATCAACGTATCACCGAAACTCGATACGCGGCACTCTTGAACCTCGCCACGAATGTGCGCGTACCTCGAGGCGTGCGGGTTATGTTTGACTTTTCACAATTTCTTTTTCTTTCCCGTTTCTTTAATTTATTTTTTACACGCTTTTCTTTATTTTTTTCAATTTTTTATCCACGCACAAGTTTTGTTAAACGATTTAAATTTTTTATAGCTACAAATGATAGCAATATATTTTTGCGCAACACGTGGGTCATTTTGGACGGACGCGGGAATCAACGTTTTACCGAATCTCGATGCACGGACGCTCTTGAACCTCGCGACGTAATTGCGCATACCACGAGGCGCGCAAGAGGTTATGTTTGACCATGCGACATCTCCCGCTTTCTTTTTCTTTCTCGTTTCTTTAATTAATTTTTTACACGCTTTCATTTCTTTTGGTCAAGTTTTTCGCGGACAGTTTTTTCTTATCGAATTCAATTCTTTTTTGGCTCAAATTAGCACAATTTTTTTGGCACAAAAATCGATCTTTTTTGCACAACGCGTGCACGACTTTTTACCATTTATGTCTGTCGCTCGGTTTTTGTTAATTTATACGGTTTTGTTTTCTTCTCGATTTGAGTCACAAAACTTGAAATCCACTGTCGATTTAATCATTTGAAATCTTTCCTATTTATTATCGGTATCGTGGCATGCTAATGATGAAGCAGAGGTACAACCAACACTTTCGCACTCCTATTTGGGTGCAGTGAAACCGACAGTTTCACCAACTTTGTTGCAATTGAATGAACGGGGCAAGGCACAACTGTAGAAGAAACCTTTTCACGTAATTCCCACATATGTATTTTATCCGAGGGCGTAAGATATCTAAATATTGGTCGTTTAACATTCCATACACCTCCTTGGATTTGTATATTATCGGAAGACAGTTCTGAGTGCCGAATCTTGATAATCTTCACTATCCTCTCGTCTTTTGGCATCACAATAACATCCGGCGTATTCGCTGTTAAAGTACACTCAGCGTATCTTAGTTTGTGCACTTCAACAAGCCCGTTTATGACGGTACGGTTTTTTTTAAATATCACTACTCGATGTCGAATCACTGCTCTTTCATTCGGAAGAAAGCTTTGCTCGTGAATACGTCGACATATCTGTGCCATTCGAGTTCGTACGAGTTTTTTCAAGCGAGCAAGGAAACTTTCGAATGGAAAAGCACATATCGCACTTAACGCGCACCCCATATTTTTCACGTCATCCGCAAGGTGAATCAAATTGTGCATGTTTAAAACCATGGATTCAACTCCATATAGCTGCGGCAACATCAAGAAAAACCGACGAAGATATAAGTTCGCTAAAACGTTATACTTCTGTGCAAGCCCTTCATTGCACAAAATGCGGCATGCCACATGGAGCAATAAGAAATGCTTGTATTTGATTGGTGGTAGGTGTTTCAGCATAATAGGCCCGCAATACAACAAAAAGAACCGAAATTCGGTTGCTTTCCACAGCGCTCCGAGTAGAACGTTCCTTGGCTTTCTTTGAAATTCGGCTGGAATTTCAGTGCGTAACAATTCTAACCGCCTTGATAGTTCAGATCTAGTTCGGCGACACATTCGCACATTCAAATTCCCAGTAAGCCAGAATTGAACTAATAGACGTTTCATGACACCAACGCAGCACAAGTGCTTAAAGTCAAGTATGAAACATTTGACCAGGTCAATTGGTGGATTAATCTTGAGCAGTGCGGATTTTCCACTATGATGTTCTTTTTGCAGCATGATACGGAATGATTCAGCGGTCCTTTCGGGAGAGTCAACTTCACGATACACGGTTCGAAGCTTCACACTTATTTCCCGCACTGTACATCGTTCACATGCGTTGAGTCCACCATGACCTTTTGTGAATTTCATAAATGACCGTGCTGGGGTGTCACCAATGAAACAATGAACGCGAACAGCATACCGTTTTTCCATAATGATAATTCCGTCTTTGAGCAATGCACTGAGTTCATGAACGGAGTCGTGTAAAAAAATATTTACGTTTTGTGGCTTTCCTTCTCCACAATATAGCGCTACGAGAAACGGCTTATATATTTCCCGATCACAATACACTTTGCAGAGAATCGGCCAAAGCTGCACCTTGCTTGAACGGAATAGTGCTAATCCGTCTATGTTAAATTGTAATTGTACAATTTTTTTCAGATGAAACACTGTGTTCATAAATGTTTGCAATCCGTATTTAATACCTATGTACACATATGTTCCAGCTGGCTTATCATTCTCATCCCGAAGTTCTAAAATTTGATACGGCATTGAGTCTGTTTGTAAAGATGTTTTGGAACTTTTAGGCAACCCCGGAATCAAACGAACTCGTAGAATTCCCAAGAGTTTATCTAAATGAACATATGGGATATCGCACTCAAGGGCCCATTTTCGGAGTTCTTTAACTTCGTTCGGAACTAGCCTGTGTTCGTCGTCATGCTGATCAATAATCGGTGGTTTTTTGTATTGCTCCACGGTTGATGCATTATCGTCGTCACTTGTTATATTTGCACTCGCGTTATTTATTACGTATCGGAGGATGGAATTTCTACCGCTCCACGTACTAGCTGCGTTCGTCTCTGAGTTGAAGGTATTTCTAGTCGCGGGCTCGGCTTCAGGTCTGATACTGCCTATAAAAATATGAATAGTTGTTTTCTTTTTTGTAAACGATAATTATATCTAATAGCAATTAAAAATACTCTTATGGATAAGATCACTTACTGCGATTTTGAAATCTTTCGTTGTCAAAGAGCTGAAGATTTTGTTGAATTTCCCCTTGGACTTCACGCCGCCGCCGAGAACGAATTCGGGCCTGATCGCGCTCACGAATCAATTCATCCATTTTAATGTCCTCAAACGATTAAGCAGCTTCCAAATTCAGAGAACAAGCATATCGTCATGAACCTCAATTTAACATGATTATTAGTGTACTATGCGACACCATAAAGATCCATACGCTATAATAATAATAACCGTAATGATAACTTCAACAATAATTGTATGAGGCCAAAGTAATTATCGTTCACTATTTATTTTACACTTTGTCGCTCACGGAGCATGCGGGTTATATTTCGCGCCGCCGAGGTTATTCGATTCGATACACGGTCGTATATGTATACTGGTCTAAATACTCGGCTATGTTCCCTGTATTAAAAAGTGCGACGAAAAATGTGGCCACCGATCCTAGAGGCCTATCAAAGGAAGGGATAACGATATATGCGCGCATACGTATTGGATAACATTCACGTGGCGCATAATATAAATTTAATATACCCTGAATTTTTTATTGAGCATACAAATTCAAGGTGAAACTGAAAATATGAGCAATGAACAATTGGTGATTAGTACTGATAATTTTCGAGATGAATATAGCGAGTTAAGGGCGGGGTAAAGTATTTAAATTATTTTTTTCATTTTTTAAATGAATGCATAATATATCAAGAATATTGTGTTAAAATTTCAAGTCGATCGGAGTAAAATTGACGAAGTTATGAGTATTTGAGCGTCTATTGCTCCATGTCGGGTTTTATACTTGGGCGGCAGCTGCGCGGCGCGCTATTGTATTTTTCTACCCCGAATAAATTTGTTAATAACATTTTGGAATGATTATTATGCAAAATTAATCTTTTAAGTACCTTTAATATGCATGAATTTTCTCAGATTTTTATGCAATCGAGAAGTGTTCTCAAACTTATGTGCAATGAGCGCTAAGCGACCAAACTCTTCTGCGTTTTTCGAACCGTTTTTCTGAGACTTGTCATATTTGAAGTCCGTGTGCACGATAACTCAAAATCTACTGGACCAATCGCTTTGAAATTTTGCACAGTACTTCTTCACATAATTTACCAGGTATTGTCGAGAGCTTTTTTGTTTTTTTTAATAATTACTAATTTTTCAATAACAAATTAGCCGATTTTTTTTAGCGAAAATCGGGTTTTTGGCTCCCAAGTGCTACGAAAAATCGAAAAATCAAAAAAAAAAAATCCTCCCGTCATTACCTCGAGAAACATCTCCTTTAACAAATACATTTTGATTTTTTTGTTTCAGATGATTCTGTTGCGAGTTATGGTGCACACCGCGAACCAACTTTTTTTCGAGGCGCCTCCGGGGTTTAATTTTCACTCGCTCAATTTTGAATATTTTGCAATGCAAATTTAGGAGAATGTTGTTCAAATGTTACTTTATTATATGTAAATTTTTCAATAAACGAACACTATTCGTTACGCCAAAAAAAAATCTTAAAAACATGCCTTTTTTTCGCCGAATTAACTTTACCCCGACCTTAACGTTGGCTTCACTTGATTATATTTTTATAATTACGAGGAGGATAATTATCTTCTTATTTAAAAAAAAAATTTATTTAGAGATACGGGATGAACATACCGACTTAAGTTTGGCTTTACTTAATTATATTTTTATAATAACAAGGAGGACAAAGTTGCTTTCGCAATTAAGTGTCGTGTCGTGTCGCGTTTTTTTAGGCTGTTGAGACAATACGCACGCGCGCATAAATCTCTATGTCTCTCTCATATTTCTGTCTCCGCGATAGGTGCAGCCCCACCCTTTTGCGTCCAGTTTTGTAAATGCCATGTCTATCGTCATAGATTTTGGACGAAGTAGCCAGACCTGTGTAATCAGCGCTTATAAGGGAACCGTGCGGAATCCACGTGGATTTCAATGATGAGTCCCTACATACGATATGCCTTGCAAATCCCTATAGTGATATGGATTCATATATTGGGACTCCCCAAAAAATTTGTACACAGGATCACGAAAATATACTTTTTTAAGGGTGCAGCATATACCATTTGAAAATTTTGAATAAACAATTTTCAAAAAATGGCATTTGGGAATAAGTGCGGAATCCAGGGAGATTCCAATGTGGACTCCCTCCGTGCGGTGTCCCTATCAACTCCCTATAGAGATATAAATACATCTTGAGACTCCCCCAACAAATCCGCGTACAAAAACACGAAAAAATACCTCTTTTGTAAGGACGGATAAATTCTGTTTGAAAATTTCGAAAATACAATTTTTGAACATCGTAAGTCGGCAAATAGCGGGAAATCCAAGAAGATTCTAATGTGGATTCACTAAGTGGGGCGTCCCTATCAAATCCCTATAGGGATGCGGTCGGATTTGAGGACTCCCCAAAAAAATTCTGCACGGGTAGCTCTAAGTGATTAATATGCAAGGGTGTCTCATTTTCGTTCCAATGGCCATGAGCACGTTTTCCTTCGTACAATGTTCTCCAACGGGGAACATGACGCGTCCGTAAATAATTTCAGCTCGAGGGTCGAAGCAATTTATCGAATTAATTGATAAATGGATGTTTGTATTCGACCAGTCAAGATCGGTTTTTGAGATGCCAGATAAGGACATGTTGGTATTAAAGTTATTCTTGTTTCGTTTGAGCGCTAAGAATTTTTCACGTTCAAAACTTCTTGTATGCACTCGGCCGTATTTGAGTGTCGAACAACATGACCCTGGGAGGCCAATAGAAGCTGCGAGCTCTCTAATTATGCACTCTCTTTTTTTTGAATTTTTGATCATTGGTTAACGATTTTTTCTTGTTTTTCAGTTGGAAGTTCAATGGTCATTTTCTGAGAATGATATATAAGGCCGAGAAATTTACAACGCTGTGAAGGTGTCATGATGCTTTTTGTTGTATTGATTATAAAACTGAGCCGTTGCAATAACTTTTTAGTTTCCCGAACATTACTCTGACAAGTGGCCGATGAGTCTTCCAGTAATAACAAATCGTCCAGATATATCATGGACTCGTAACCCGAATTTTTCAGATGTGAGATGACCGGTTTCCTACGTTTTGTGAAAGAGTCGGGAGCTGTACTTAAACCAAATGGTAAACAGCAAAACTCATATAGTGTGCCCATAAATACAAATCTTAAGTATTTGCGATCTTTTTCCGCTACCAGGACGAGATAATAAGCATCTTTTAGCAATAGCCAGGACTCAAAATGCGACGAACTGTTTTTTTCATCTTCCAACTCAAAGTGCTCCAGTTTTAAGAATTTATTAAGTTGTTTGAGGTTTAAAATCCATCGATGCGAGCCATCTGATCTTGGAACGAGGAAGATCGAAGAGACGAATTGATTTTTATCTGGTTTTGTCTTATGAATAGCCCCTATTGCTAGCAAGCGAGATAATTGTTCCATAATTATACGTTCTTCTTGTGCGGACCATTGAGTCTCGCTGGAAGGAAACATTTGTATAGGGTCAGACGCGAAAGGGAACTTATAGGCATTTATCCAGCCCAGAACAACCCTATCATCCTTGATTTCCATCCATTGTAGAAAAAAAACCACTGAGGCGGCCTGCCCTGTGGCTTATAATATTTAATCGCGTCTCTTCGAGTATGTTGATTGGCGAATTGGCTCTGCATTGGCGAATTGGCTAGCGCGTTCGGGCTCCGTGAAATACGCCGCAATTCCTGCTAATATATACACAAAAAATTTAAACAATTATACTGTCAAGCTTGCCTAAGTGTATTAAAAACAAGGCAAACTTAAAAACAAACAATAAATAATCACACTTCAAGCGCAGAGGCGCTCTCACCGAGGGTGCCTCGCAACATAACCCCAATATGTCGAGTCAAGAAAGAAAAATTGAAAAGCAACCAGATAACAAAGTGAACAAGTTACACCATACAGCCACGGCATCGACCTCAATCCAAATTGTTGATAAAGAATACAAAGCCTTCATGCGCGAGTAAAGTGATAAATCTCGGCCAAACGCCACAGCCGTGAAACCTAACCTCCAGGCCTCCAGAGCCCAAGTCCGAATCGCCGACAACAACATCGAAAATCTTGACTCTAATCCACAATGCAGTAGTTGGACAGTGCCAAAAAAACCAACGAGGAGACAGGCGACATCCAGTCAGCCAAACGATGTAGAGACGACAAATTCCTTCGAGCCGCTCTCAGATGCAGACGATATGGAAATTCTCGACGATACCCAAAAGACACCGAACGCTCCAACCCCGGACTTCAATCAACAGCGAATAGATAATTCGCAAAAAATCTCAAAAGCCCCGTCTATAAGGCTAACCAACCTAAAAAATATCAAAGTCCTAATCGCGCTCCTCATCGCTGCGGGCGTATAAAAAGAAAAAACATTCGTTCGGGTTACGGACACCAACGGAGCGACGATCCAGGCCAACTCTATCGACAGGCACAAGCTAATCTCTGAGACCCTCAAAGGAAAATATGAGTTCTTCTCGTATACCCCACGATCGTTAAGACCGAAACCTCTTGTACTCAACAGCATTGCCTGCGATTACACCGAAGAAGACATTCTCCCAGAAATAACGAGTCTCCAGCTGCCAAACACTGCGATACACAAAATAACAAAATTAAAAACAAACTCGGACGTACAACATCGGGAAATTTTCATCGTCCACCTGACGCAAGACAGTGAACTAGGTCACATAAAGAACGTCAAATTCCTGCTCTACCAGAAAGTCCACTAGGAGCATCTCAAAATAAGTCCGATCCACCAATGCAGGAATTGTCAACGGCTTGGACATGCGAGCATAAATTGTAACATGCCATATCGCTGCGTCAAATGCAGCAATTCACACGCTCTCGGAGAATGTGAAATAAAAACAACCACGGAAAGACAAAATCTAAGATGTGCAAACTACAATCACCAAGGCCATCCCTCGAGCTACAGAGGATGCCCTTACTATAAATTCGTGAGAAAGAGGCTCAAAACAGCTGCAATCGCCAGCCAAAAAAAAACTGAAGCCTTAGTCGACGCATCGCACAGGAGGGCTACCAAAAATCTCTCCTACGCTCAAGCCGCTACCAATGCTCCTACATGGGGGCCGATTCAGCCACCACAGCAACAAAACCAACGTAGCCAGGACAACCATGAGACGCGTCCGTCGTGGATGGAGCATCTCAAAAAAGAAATCATCTCTGCGGTGACAGCCAGTATCAACAATCTCACCTATAAAATCGAGAGCAATACGCATAGGATAAACTGCCTATACGAGCAACTAGGCATTGACTAACTCCAGACGACAACGTTCCCGGGTACTACAAATATCGCATCAACCAATCGTCAGCAAGGCCTACTATCCCAAACTACTCGGCACATTACAATTGCGGCACACATACGAAGGTATAATCTACACAATTGACTAACGAAAAATAATATCGATGTCGCGCTTATATGTGAGACAAACTTAAATAATACTAACAGAATATCGTTCCCGGAATACAAGATAACCAGAAATGCCAGCCCCCCCCCCCCCCATCGTAAAGGAGGTGGTACTGCATTCCTATACAAAAAATATCTTGACATAACGCCCATATATTACCCCAGCTCAAAAGACAATACGATCTTCGAATATACAATCGTAAAACGTAATATAGCTTAAAGTATATTTATTATTAGTATATATGCGTCCAATGGCCGTATTCATAGTCTCTCCTTATCTCAAGGATAAAGGACGCCTTGATGAAGGCTTCCTTGAATCTCAAAGGCGTCTTTGTTTCATAGTCGCAACTCGACTCTCCCTTCCAGAAGGAAAACATATTTAGGGATATGTGATTGCTTATGGTGGTAAAACCGCTGATAGAAGTGCCACTCGGCTATATTTGAAACTAACTCAAGCCGCTTGGCTCTCGATTGTATAGCCTCGAGTGTATAACCTCAAAGTTCAAAATTAGAAATTGAGTTGCAACGAGTACAATTATGGATGAAGGAAAGAATGTTCATTGTACAGAGCGCGAAAGGCTGTTATTAGCTCAGCTTTTTTTTTTAACTCCGTTCACTGCGATACGTTTCGAAACTTTTTACGTGCTCCACTTTTAACTGTTTTTGAGGTTAACCTGTAGACTGGTCTGCGATACAGGTAAAAACTGCATAGACGCCAAGCGCAAGCGCAAGCGTTAGTTATATGAAACGAAACAGCCAATCACAGCGCCGAAGGTTTCCTCAAGGAAGCTCGAGACCTGCCTTGAAATAAGGAGGCCAATAAGGCTCCTTGTTCTGTCAAGGAAGGTCTATGAAACGGGAAATGAGGAACAAGGAAGCCTTGTTCCTCAAGGAAGGACTATGAATACGGCCCTAAGTGTAATAATATAAAAAGAACGTTTATCAAAGAGCTCAATGATATATTTAGGGAGCTAAAAATTGCACAGTCATACAAATAATTATATAATAGCGGGCGATTTCGTTGCCGGCATACCGAGTATGGTGGCAGTATTGTCAATGGCAGGGGAAATTACCTTCGTAATTGGGAAATCGATAACGCGCTGTTTCTTACAAGGAACATCCCTCAGGTGACACCCTTCGATTTAGTTGAAATTTGGATATGTTATAAAGCACCGAAAAGTAAGCGATACGTATTTTTTTTTATCGGCGGAAAAACGGTTTTAAGGGGTGAAACCTCGAAAATAGGGGTGTTTTTCGTTTTTCGTCGATAATGGTATCGTTCTCATCTCCAATGTATAGTACACGAAAAAATAAACATTGTTGCAATTTGAATTTTTTTTATATCTCATACCGTTAAAACGTTATCGACGAAAAACGAAAAAACATCCCCATTTTCGAGGGTGCGTTTCACCCCTCAAAACCGTTTTTCCGCCGATAAAAAAAATACGTGTCTCAACATTTTTGATGCTCTATCACATATATGAGTTTCAACAAAATCGGAGGCGGACACCTGAGGGATGTTCCTTGTTAGAGCTAAAATCGTACCTCCATCCACATACACCTATGTCCCAGCGGAGACAGCAATAGAACTATGTATAACTGATGTCCCAACAAAAATCACAAATCTAATCAATCAAAATTTCCAAATCATTTACTACGATAGTTACCACAAAGCGCTATTTTTCCAATTTGAATTTGACAGTCCTATATCGTTGTCCGCCAACGCTCTATCAGCACGGAAATTCCTTTATAAAAATACAGACTGGGATAGATTCACTGATGCTCTCGATGCCGCATACATGGTCTCCCGCCCCCAGACAACTCTAATTTAACGATAGACGAAATAAACCACTATTTAGACAATATTGCTAAACATATAAATGACGCAATAAGCACACACGCGCCCAAACACAAACCAATTAACAATACAAACATCTATGTTAATAGGATGATTCGCAAATTAAAGAAGCACAAAGAAAAGCTCCTTCCAGTGCTACGCAAAAATAAAAGATCCGATCCGCAGGGTACAGCTCTTCTATCTAGAACAACAAATCTTTAATTAAAAATACGAAACAACCCCTACAGGAGCATCTTAAAAACAGTATCGAGCAACATTGGACTAAAATCTATAAGAAAATAGATCACCGCAACCCCGATAAAGTTTACCCAATAATAAATAGCGTTTTTCGAGCCAAATCCCCCAACAAATTATAACCAATGCATATAAACGAAAACAATAACATTCTACAACGAGCCGACATAAATATTCAAAACACCCCGTCAGATAATGACAAACACATAATCACGGACCCGATAGACATACTAACTATCATTGTTGCCCATTATAAAAGAATTAATTCCCCAAGACACTTGAATAATAACACCCAAATCAGAGAAATAACAGACAATAAAATTGAAATCTTCAAAACTCAATTCAATGAATATAGGCACAACCATCTTCAGTCCCGGTAATAAAGCATACTCTCTAGTATGCAATCAAGATCATTACACCACCATACCCCAAGTCATTAAAATCTTAGGTAAATTACCGAACAAATTCTCGTCGGGTCCGGACAACATCCCCCCGACCGTACTAAAATTATTGAAGATTTGATTTCCGATTTGAACCGATTTGACGGTTATTTTCAATAATTCGCTAAATCGTCAATATTTCCCGTTGTCTTGGAAGTCGTCGAAAATTTACCCGGCATACAAACAAAAAAAGGACCCACATGACCCCGCGAGTTACAGGCCAATAAGTCTCACTCCCACGCTCAATAAAGTCTACGAAATAATTATTCAGAAATCCATTTTAAATTTTTGTACAGATCGTTCAATCATACCTGATAACCAATTCGGATTTCGCAACAATCATTCCACAACCCACGCAATAAATAAATTATTTGCGGACGTAAATTCTTACCTCCCCTCAGGCGTCTCGGTGGGGGCGGTACTCATACATCTCGAAAAAGCGTTCGATTCCGTGTGGCTGGATGGCCTACCTTATAAATTACAAAAAAAAAGAATTCTCTACACACCTTTGTAGACTAATATGAGATATGACACACGATAGAAAATTTACAGTATGGGATGGACAAAACACCTGAACAAAAAATGTCCTAATCCTAAACGGAATTCAACAAGGTACAGTTACCTCACCTCTCCGCTTCAACATTTACACGGCCGATGTTCTAAATTCCTTCCATTTAAACGAAAACAATCAAACACACTCCATAGCTTACGCTGATGACCTCATAATCTACATAACAGGCGAAAAAATCAACGAAATAAGAGATAAACTCGAGCATACAGTTAACGAAATAAATATCTTTTATGCCATGTGGAATCTAAGAGTCAACCCTTCTGAATGTGGGGCCATACTGTTTAGGCGACTTAATTGGTATCTATCTAAAGAAAACCGTACTCAGAAATACCAGTTTAATATAAATACCCATAAACCTGAAACCCGAGATCCAGTGCAGATACCTACAAAGAATATTGTAAAATATTTAGGCATAAACATAGATAATCCGATGCGAGGCGATAAACATAAAAAAATTCAAATCGAAAAAGCCAGACGAAGATATCACTCCTTAAATAGATTATTGCATAATAAACATATGTCTCACTCAAAACAAAAATAATAGTTTACCAAATACTCATCCGTCCCATAATCACTTATGCGGCCCCCATCCTATAGAATCTCGGAGCAGCCCAAGCAGAAAACCTAAGGAGGTTTGAAAGACTATGCTCCGAACTGCCCTATTTAAGGCGTTACCCCCACTTGTAGCGCAAAAAAAAGGCCTTCTTCATGAATTTTTTTAAAGAAAACTACAAAACTTTTTTAACCGATCAATATACCATCTTAAAGAACACATCTTGAAGAACTTTCAGTAATTTCTTTATTGAAAAATATTACATTGTTTAGTGGCAAATGGCCGTCAATGAAATAATGTTTTTATATACACGGTTTGCGGTAACCAACATTGCGGCGAAGTGGATCATCTGAAAAAAAATGCGGATGGATTTAGTCAAATATAAGTATAAACTAGTCTTTAATCGAACGATTTTAAAAAATATTCATTTTTCACAAAATGGCGGACAGTCAAAGTTGATGGTTCGATTTTAACGAAAAAAACGGCCGTTTTTTGGCTATAAAACGGCCATTTTTTTCGAAAAAAAAATCGAACGATTAAAGACTACATTTTTATGTATTAAACAAGCCTGCAAAATTTCAAGAAGATCGGTTCATTAGTGTTCGAGTAATCTTGGTCACCGACTTCAGAAATGCCATTTTGAGAAAAACGCGTTTAAAGTTTTAATTAGCCGGTCGTTTACACAACGGATTCTTCTCTTTCAACGCTCATATCTCAGTCAATTTTGTTCAGATCGACTTGAAATTGTCAGGACATATTCTCAGATACTTATACTTCAAAAAAAAAATGCAATAAAAAAAATCGATTTTTTCAAAATCGCAAGTGGGGGTAACCCCTTAAACACCGCTCCCCAGAGTCGCTCTACCAACACAGAACAAAAAACCCAGCCATCTACAACGAAGCGAATATCACTAGGATTGATAACTTCATAATAAAATTAGCACGCGATTATTATGCTAGTACCGCAGATTCCACCAACAATATCATAAAAACATTTAGCCATCCGGATCCCATTCTTTCAGCCCTTACTGCCGCGACGGGATATATACAACCGCAATCCTTTGTTGTTCATGATAGGGCCGGCATAATACAGGGTGCGCCAGAGAAACTTACTTATTTGAAAAAATTCCCGCGCGGTGAGTTGGGCGGGTAGAGGGGCGAGAGGGGGCGCATCTGGAGGGGGAAGTTCCCAAGTTTGTTTCTTCCTCCAGTCAGTTGCCATCATGCTCTGGTCTAGAGAGCAGCGGGCCTTCGCAGTCGAGAGCTTCTTTTCTAACGGTCGCTCACTTGTTGCTACGCAACGTGCCTTCCGCGCTCGCTTTGAAATTCCTCCTCACAGACTCGTTCCTGGCCGTAATTCGATTATGTCGTGGGTTAACTCATTTCGGGAGTGTGGAAGTGTCGCTAAACCCAGAAATGGACTTCAACGGACCATCAGAACTCCGGAAAATGTCGAAAGAGTGAGGCAGTCAGTTGTGCGTTCTCCCCGGCGTTCGGCTCGCAAACACGCAGCTGCTATGGGAATTTCTGACACCACTGTTCGACGAATTCTCCATGAAGACCTTCAATTTCATCCCTATAAATTGGCTGTTGTGCAAGAATTAACTGAACGCGATTTTGTTGCCCGTCAAAATGCATGTGAAATGCTGGTTGACAACCTGCCTGAAGACGCGGTCGTTTTTTTCAGTGACGAGGCTCACTTCCACATTTCCGGCTGCGTCAACAAGCAAAACATGCGTTATTGGTTTGGTGTAAATCCACGTGAGCTTCACCAGAAGCCACTTAATTGTGAGCGAGTTACTGTCTGGTGTGCGATGTCGGTAATGGGAATAATTGGTCCTTATTTTTTTGAAGAAAACGAACGCGCAGTTACCGTGAATGGAGTTCGTTACAGGAACATGATCGAGGAATTTTTTCTTCCAAGACTCGAAGAAATGAACGTTAGGAACGTGTGGTTTCAGCAAGATGGAGCCACAGCACACACAGCACGAGACTCAATGAATTTGTTGCGACAACATTTCCCCGACCGCCTCATCTCTCTCAGAGGCGATCTCCAATGGCCGGTACGCTCTCCAGATTTGACTCCATGCGATTTCTTTTTATGGGGTTATTTGAAATCTCTGGTTTATGTCGATCGACCACGGACCATAGCACACCTCAAGAACAACATTCGCGACGCCATTGCCAACATACTGATTGATATGCTGCAAAGAGTGGATACGAATTTCCATAATCGACTTCATCAGTGTATGCGCAATGGGGGTCGCCATTTATCCGATGTCATTTTCAAGACTACATGAAAAAAAAATTGGGATATTGTATTCTCAAATAAAAAAAAATTTAAAACAATAATTGAAGTACTTTTGTTTTTATTGACCTTTCAAATAAGTAAGTTTCTCTGCCGCACTCTGTACAAGACAGCAATAACATCCCGATAATTATGCACTGGAGGAGGCACGAGGCTAATAAAAAATTGCCAAATAACTATGCTCAGATGGCAGACAGGAACGAAAACATTTTATATAATACGGCAATCCCATTGATTGATAAATTAGACCCGCATCGTCTAGATGACGAAAAATATTTTTGGCTCGACCCGACCGCCACACACATTGAAACACTACGAACCAGACTAGGTCTAGAGGGACCACCGCCCCCCCCCCCCCCCCCCTAGAAAAACCCATAGGAGACAAAGATACTAAATCTCAAGTCCTAAACTTATATTTTAATATCTCTAATAAAAATAACAACAAACCGTACTTATATCTCTAAGAATAGAATTTAAGCAAAACCAAGAACCAAAAATTATGTTACAATCCTAGACTAAGAGAAAATATTGTAATTCTTATCATTTCACAGAACGATATATTTTTGTATTTTCGTATTATAAGAAAATAACCGGCGTCGTTTTTTTTTTTATTAATTTAGCCATCAGCAAATCCCTCTCATTTTCCACGCAAAAATAATAATAATAGTGTTTCAGCAGCTCCCACTTCCAGAAACAATCATTCAGCGACAAACTATAAAATAATAAAAATAGAGAAACATTTGGAGCTTACAGTCACGCCGTGAAAATGGCCCAAAGCTCACTACATTTACATTAGTTAATATGCGTTTATTTTTTAAGTTTTATGGACGCAGAAACCAAAAAAATGTAAGGAAAATATGAACAATAATAAACTTAATGGAAAAAAAAAATCTCTGCATTGGCCTGGGATTTGTCTGACAATCAGGCTTCTGATCGCAGTACGACAATGTCTGCCCGCCCTGTGCCGTATTGGTTTGACATTTGTATGTTTGAGCAGTGTAGCGACGGGACGGGCCTTTCCCGTTTTTTACGAAGTTATTTTGAGTTCGTTGAAGCTATAGCTTAAAACTCTGGCTTGAAGTAGCGAAACTTCTAGCAGCCTTTACTTTCTCTACCAATTTTTCTCCAAATAGCCACTTGTCAATCGCGGTTGAGTTAAGAGCCGCACACAAGGATACATTGATATTTTTGATTATCAAGCTCCTTCGAATCGTAGATTCCTCATGTTGGATGTCAGAGAAATTTCTCAGTAAACCACTGAGAATACCGAACATTTCCAATTTTTCTTCTGCCTCAAGTTTGAACACTAATCATGTTAGTTTCAGTAATCTACTAATTCCAGCGGTTACCCTCTCCTGTTTTTCGATAATTCGCGCATCTCTTTTTATTGATAGCTCCTGAAGTGACCCTTTGACCTCTGAATTGAAATTTGGAGTGTCCAAGAACAGGCAGTTTTCGGGTGGAGGGAATTTTTTTCATAATGCCTCTTTTTCTTCCACAAGGAGACCTTTTTTTAATTTACTCCACCCGTACTACAAGGCCCTTGTGGACTGCTGGACCTAGAACCTTTTCCGGTATGAGCCAGTCCCCAATAGCCCGCAAGATCTCAACAGTCAGTTGATCTTCCACACTGTCCCAGGTTTCATGATTGGTTTCAGTAGAGTCCTTTGAATTTGTCTGCATCTACTTCTGGCAATGGCTGAATTTCTTGGATAGTATCTTTACCGCACGATCTCGCAAGAGCGGGTATGCTGTTCTCATCCGTAGCTTTTTCGGGAGTGCTTTGATAATTATACTCACTGACATTTGAGGATTTGTCATCCTGACGATGTTTTTCTTTTGTTTCACTGATGTAATGTCGACCGACCTCTTCAAGATCTTCACTATCGTCTCTATATTCGTCTCGGAGACTCGGTGACTAGTGACGACAAGATAATATATCCGTGATCATTTTTCGACAGTTTACCGGAAACAAATGCCTGGTAATGAGGTCTCCTCTTTCTAGACTTTGCGACACGGTTGGACCGTGTCACGAGTCAAAAGAAGTCTGTTGTCGGTTAGATCGATACAGCAAAATCTGTATATACGGATTCGTCATAACGAATATTCGTTGGCGAGGCGGAGTACAAGAATTCGTGTTCAGATAAAACAATCGCCTTGCAAGGTATCGTTTTACTTCCTCCCTGATGAATCGACTTCCCGATTTGGTTGCAGACCAAACCGCGAGTCTACGACATCTAATAGCACGTCTACATCCGGTTGAACCGGAAGAGACAGGGTGTACGTTTTCTCATGAACAAATTGACATGAAATGAATCCAAGATGACAAACATCCGTATTGACACGCTCATGGAGTATCTGGCTACGTCGCATAATAGTCTGCTTACTTCGCTTGCGTCGCTTGGTCCTCCGATATTCGTCCAGTTTTTTTCCATCGATGGATTCGGTTCTCTAAATGTTTTCCTTCGTCCTCTTGTGGGGAACGATCTCTACGATTTCGTTTTGCCATTTTTTCACAACACGATGTGACGCTTTCGGCACAAAGAAGAAGAACGACAATCGGAATGAGGGACGGGACAGGTTAGAAAAATCTGTAATTTGAAAATTTGTGGCAACATCGGTATACTGAAGGAGGTACTACACCTTGATCTCGGAGGAAGAGGCGCGAAATATTTGATTGCGGCCGGTTCACGAGTTATAGAACAAACCAAGTTTGTCAGGGTGCTTTGACCCCTTAAGAGTGATTTTCCGCCAAAACGAGGAAATTTGTATCGACTATTTTGATTAATTGTACTTTCATTGTAACCCATTTTTATATCTACAAATCTTCGTCCATGCCACATGGTAAAAATTTTGAACGTTTGCCTTTCAAGAGGGGTGCGGTGGGGGGGATTCACAACTATGTAATCGCGTCATAAAACGTACTTTCATTGACGGGAATTTAACCCGGAATGCCGAAAGGCTAGCTGATTATAAAATACTCTTGGCTAAACAATGGAAGGGCAGTTTCCACTCCTTAATTATGAGATAACGGGAAATTAAAAAAAAAACACGTGTGTCCGTTACTTTTTTATCTTCTGCGTGTATGTAAATTTACATCCCAATCGATTGAAAGTTCTTGGAAATATATATGAAAAATTTACATCTATGCAATAAACAAGTATAAATTTGCTGTTTTCTGCATCATTCTCATCTCCAATGTATAGTACCCAGAAAAATAAAGGTTGTTGCAATTTGATTTTTTTTCGTATCTCGTACCGTTAAAATGTTATCGACGAAAAACGAAAAATACCTGTATTTTCCAGGATGCGTTTCACCCCTTAAACATCGGGTTCTGCAGATATAAAAAAAATCCGTGTCGCCTATTTTTACCCATTCTACAAACATGCTAAATTTGGTCGAAATCGGAGGGTCACACCTCGCGACTTTTCCGTAAGATCCTAAACACTCGGTAGTGAAGGGGCACATAGCTTTAGGTATGTGAGGTTGTAGGTCCGATTCCATGTGCACTCGAAATATTTTCTTTGAGAAAGATCAATTCAGTAGGCGAGGAAATGGAGAATTATGATAGAAAGTCATTGTGGTAAAATTCTAAATGAAGTATTTAATTTAATGTTGGATTTATGAAACATTCTTGTCTATATACTATATTCTCTAAAATATATTTGAAACAAATAGGATCGTAGTAGGCCATGAGACAAGGAAAAAACCTATTTGGTTCAAATGAATCCTATTTAAATTAAGGTATTCCTTTCGCGGCGAGTCGGATTTTTTGGGGGCATAAGGAGGTCCCTTCTGAATCATTGGTAAATGACAGCAGCGCTTAATGGAAATAACTCACAATCAACTATTATATCCAATGATAAACTGAATGTCAACATTTTGCGCATATTTAATAGCTTTAAACAGCTTTACATTTTCTCTGAAAAGTCGCGCCTACAAAAATTCTCCTGCTAGACACATTTTTCTAAGTTTTGTACTTAATACTTTCTTCAAATATTCGGAAAACCTCTGTTTTTATTGTCGTTAGGCAATCTTTAGATTTCGTTACACGCGTGGGCAATATATTATATCAGGCATTTAGAGTTATTTAGTGTACAAATTATTAGATCCAAATGTGTCAGCATATTATCTCCATAAAGCGCCGTATAAATGAGACGATTTTTAGAATTGTAAGTTTTTGTTAAAAGTGCGTTAACTTGGCTTGAAATTTTGCCAGTATACTGGGATGTATTTTTACGTGGTTAGAGACAAAAATCTGTTACTTGTTAAATGTTCGGGTTCGTGAAACGAATACCTGGAATATTTTTTGGCGGTGCAATGAAGTATGTGGAGAGGTCGTGGTTTCCGAAGCAACAGCGAACTTCTCTCTTCGAACTGCATCCCATGTAAGTTTCGTCGATCGAACGGTAACGGCCGATATTCGGACCAATGTTGTTGTACGCTACTTCGGCGCACAAACTCTTTCGGGGCGTCCATTAATTACGTGAGGCGTTTAAGGGGGCGGAGGGGGTCAAGCCGAATCTCATCTAATCTTACTTTGGGGAGAGGGGGGGTCTCGGCGAATATCACGTAATTTTTTCCCCTCAAGAAACAAAGTAAAATTGCGAGAAAATTGGGTGAAATTAAGTAAAACATGTTCCTTCACTAAAATATGGCCAAATCTTACGCAATAATATTTATTGTGATTTTGCGTCTGCCGCAAAGTTGCACAGTGGCTCCTCGTTTGTTTACGCGCCACCGCCAGCCGAACGCGCAACTTGACGAACGTTGCAGCGTACGAGCTGAGTGGCAGCGCCGGACAGACAGGTTCCGACTTGCTTTGTTTACGTTCATAAATGTTGGGTTACTCGACGACTCAGTCAACGCTTTCACTAATTTAAAATGAGTTATCAAGATTATTATAATGCATACATCAAATACACATCTATAAAACGAAGAAGTGTTGTCAGGAATATGTGATAAAGTTATGGAACGCAACCAAGCAGAGATTCAAAAAAAAAAAGGAAAACGTGGTTCGGCACGTTCAGCATGAGATCGACCAGCTCCTCAGAGAAGCGACAAAGAGAAAGGCCGGACTACTCTAGCATTTTTTTATAAGGTAGGTTAAACACTTCTCTTTATATTTTATATACAAGACAATACGAAAAAGAATACTTAAGCTACTTATGTAGATGTCTTCTTTTGTACAAATTTCATTGTTAAAATCAATCGGCATGGGAAAAAATAAAACGAAACAGCGAAACTCTTGATTAAAATATGCTAAAATCACAGCTACAACGTACAAAACGCGGTCATTTCCTACTTTATTTACATAATTGTATATTTTTTAATTTTGTGTTATTTTTAAAAATTATACTATAATGCGAATGTTGTGTTCATCACACGCTTTAATGCGAGAAAAATGCATTATTTTATCCTGCATGTATTTGATAAACAGCGATAATCGTTTTTTTAAATGCTATACTCACCTCACACAAAATTATAAAAATAAACTATCTTCTTAACTTATTAGTTTTATGTCTTTATCATGATGTTTTGGTTCCAGGGAAACACCAAGATCTCTGACAGTGCTTTGACTCAGGCTGTGACGAGCGCTCAGAGGGTTCCAAAAATTGAATGCGCAGGTCAAGCTGTGGTTCAGGATGATATTACTGATTTGCAGCCAAGAGATCAAGATTTTGACATTGACCATCAGCCGGCGGGTTAGTATTCGTCTTCCTTTGCATGCGCGACGTTATCTTTATTTTTTCCCTGTTCAAATCAAGATGTTCTTCACTTCATCGGTGCTTGTATGCTTTGTGTGAAGTGAAACCCATTGAGATGGACCGGCCAGAAGCCATCTCATATAGTGGACCAACTGACATAGCAATACGCAGTGGCAAATACTCTTCGTCAACTCTAACTAGTCACGCTCAAGACTTGGACACTCTTTTAACACTTGAGCCTTCTTCCAATTTTATGAAGAACGGAGACGGTGAAGTTAAACCTGTCCTTATCATTTCGAGCGACGGCGGTCCTGCCGAGAACCCGCGATATCGCAAAGTGATTGCACACGCCATAGAGCATTTTAAACAATATGATCAGGACGCAATATTTATTGTGACTAATGCCCCTGGCGCTTTCAACAGAGTAGAGAGGCGTATGGCTCCACTCAACCGAGAGCTAACAGGTGTTGTTGTTCCCCGTGATTCTTTTTGGACACATCTTGATTCCAGCGGCAAAACAGTTGACGTTAGCCTAGAAAAGGATGATTTCAAAAAGGCAGGGGAAATTTGTGGTGAAATAAGGTCTGCAGTGTGCATTGACGGACACGAAGTAGTCGCTAAATATATACTAGACCCGAATAACGACACTTCCAGTGTCCCAAATCTGCCAGCCGAAAAATGGTACACTGAGTACGTAAGAGAGAGCCAATATTTACTTCAGGTACGCTGCGATTTGTTCACATCTAATTTTTATGCGTGCTTTTTTATATTTTCCTGAAATTTTTTAACGAACGCGAGTGCCAACAAACACACTTTTTAATTATTGGTTTAGGTTGTGAAATGCGATGATCAGAAATGATGCAGCCCACGCCGAAGTGCACTGCATATGATTCTTCACGACCGTTTCCTGCCCCCTCTATACCCTATCATTCAGGTTGATGGGCATCCGACAATTCCAGACCCTGAAGGGCATGACGGAAAGTCATTTGCTTCCTTCTTAATTCGTCACTGCCTGCCGATTCAACCTTTGCACGCCTTCGTCAGCATGCCTTATGACCTCTATTGCCCAAGTATACGTGGTGATTTAGAAAAGAGATGCTGCAGTACATGCGGTATCTACTTTGTATCCCTCACAAGAGCTGCAGAGCACAGGCTCACAAGGCACTAGTTGCACAAGCGCGCACATTGCGCAAAGTGTAATCCTCACGGATTATCACAAGACGAGCTACTGAGATTCTGTGCGCAAGCGCAAACGGCTTAGAGTGGCTGAATCAGAGCGAGGTTGAAGGAGCAGGTGATTTCACTGAAAACCACATGGACGTGTTAGTTCCAATAGTCACTCTTGAGACCGTGCATGAGTCTCCGTGGACTGAATTGGAATAAATATTCTCTTATTAATCTCAGTAGTTACGATTTAAGTCTTTTATTGTTCAATTCTCACTGTGATTCTAACCTATTTTCTAAGCAATCTCAAATACTAGTCTCGAATAGTCAAATAAAAATATTAAGCAAATTATTGTTTTTTTTGTTTAGAATAAATCCAACGCATTGACACTAAAAAACACATATTTTGAAAAATCTCACATGAGATTGGGGGATGGGGGAGGGGGTTGAGCGAAATCTTACGACATCTCACCACAGGGGAAGGGAGGGTCGCAAAATCGCCAAAAACGCGTCACGTAATTAATGGACGCCCCCTTAGCGTCTTTTCCGTCCTCGCGCCTTCAAAAAGCCTGTAACAAAAAACAAACAGCACAACATTGATTATTATGTTAATTTACCAACTACAGATATACTAAACACTGAAACGGGGGACCGATAGCGTTCCCCCTCCTTATCTTAGCGATGAAGGTCTCCTGGGCTTGTTTTTTTAGCGTCCACCTATGAAATACAAAGCGATACATTAAATTATCCATGTGTGCACCAAATTTATTGAACCAATAATTTAATCCTTTATTATTATACCTAAGAAATACTTACCAGTGCGAAGGCGTCTCTCGTCGAGCCCTTATCGTCGTTCCACCTCCTCCGTCGTCGTTCTAGGAATCTGATCTCTGTCGGTCTACCAGCTCCTACCTGTAAAAAGAAAAAAATTATATTAATAATGTATAAAAGCATGAAAACAATAGAGAAAGAAAAGAATTAAGGGGAGGGTAGAGGTTTCAGCGTGATAAAAACATTTGTTTGCGATTTTTTTTTCAACTATATGGATAGAGTAAATGTATTGAAACATTTCGTACATTGTTAAGTGTCGTTTCAAAAATATTCCGTGAAATTTGTACGCGAAAATACCCACAAACAAGCCGGTGACAAAGCTTTTCCAAGAACGCCTTTGGAAAAACACGATTTGCGGTGTTCACTGTATCTCAGCTAGAAATTATTTGAAATCAAGTACCATTAAAATTTAGTCAAAGTATCATCAAATCCTCCCCTCAACGGTCTTTGATAATTTTTTTTTCATTTCTAAATTTTTGGTGGTCATGTATAGTGAAAAGTGCTTTTTTTCACGAAAAATTCCGCCATTTTGGGGATGGAAAATCCCCTCAATGTAAAAAAAATCACAAACTAACCGTTGGGAGGAGGTATTTTATATGTAGAAAGTGTGTACCAAGTTTGAAATAAGTTGGTCATGTAGTTTTCAAATGGCAGTGAATACGGACTTTGAAAAAGTGGTTTCGAGAAAAACGTGTTTGAAGTGTTAGCTACAGTTTGAAACGCGAGCTACAGTATTAGAGGAGCGGGACTAAATAGTCAATAACTTCGAGAGTTTTGCTCTGATTGACTTAAAATTTTAGGATCATATTCTTGAAATGTTTAACTATAAGAAAATACAAAAAAAATTGATTTTTCAAAAGTGCAAACCCCTACCCGCCCCTTAAGGGTACGTTGCGATACTCATCTCTCACTTTGGCTCGGCAGACCAGACTTCTGGGTTACAGCTAATCCGCGAACACGTGTAAAATGGTCAAAGTTGTTACTAGGTGCGCAACTAAGTTTCCGGTTTTTTTTACCAATAAAAAATCGAAAATCCAAGACAAATACAAAAAATGATTCATTCGAAGTATTGTCCCTCGCCATTTACACATTTTTGCTATCTCTTTGGCAATACGTAAATAACGCGACGATAAAAATACGCGTCTTTGGACTGAAACCATTCGTCCAACCAATTTTGTACTGCGTCGCAATTGGCCAAGTGTAGCCCATCCAAGCCATGCGCCATCGACCGGAACAAGTGATTGTCTGAAGGGGCCAGGTCTGGCGAATACGGTGGGTGCGGTAGCAGATCCCATTTCAGTGTTTTTATGGTGTCCTGGACGATGGAACGGCGATGGCACGGAGCGTTGTCGTGCTGAAATATCACACGTTCGTGTCTCGTGACCCGTTCTGGCCGTTTTTCGAGTAATGCGTGGTTCAAATTGATTAGTTGTTGTCGGTAGCGATGCCCATTGACAGTTGCGCCCGGTTTCAGCAGCTCATAGTACACGATTCCTTTCTGGTCCCACCAAACGCAGAGCATTGTCTCTTTTCCGAAGCGATTTGGCCGTGCCGTTGATGTTGACGCTTCGCCAAGTGAAAGCCACGATTTTCTGCGTTTGGGATTCTCGAAATATATCCATTTTTCATCGCCAGTAACAATTCGATGCAGGAAAGTTTTTCTGTGCTGCCGCAAAAGCAAAATTTCGGAAGTGGCTCTTCGATTTTCCATTTGTCTCTCAGTCAACTCATGCGGCACCCACTTTCCTTCCTTATGAATTTTTCCCATGGCGTGCAAACGTTTCGAAATACATTGCCGAGTCACATTTAATGCCTCGGCAAGTTGACCTTCTATTTGAGTGTCATCTTCAACCAATAACGTTTGCAGATCGGCATCCGTAAATGTGTGCGGTCTTCTCGAGCGCTCCTTATTCCCAGTTTCAAAATCGCCACGACTGAACCGCTTGAATCAATCTTCACACGTTGTTTTTTATGGTATATGCTCGCCGTAGGCCTCCTCAAGTAACTGACGTGCTTCAGTTGCTGTTTCTTTAGGTTGAAGCAGAAAAGCAATGCTTCCCGCAAATGCTGTTTATTTAGCACATACTTTGACATTTTTGAGGTTAGAAAAAAGGTCGTTGTGTTGCAATATCTGTTTATATTACGACTGGGTATTCTTAATAGATGTCCAAGCTATAATGACACCCAATTTCAGACCTGTATGCCGACTACATGTGTCGCTAGCGCCATCCACGTGTGAAACCCGGGAATTACAAATTACTCGCAAACTAACTGAACAAAATTTATTCACGAAGTGAAACGTTTTGCGTCTAAAACAATATCGTATCGCTGTAACACGCCTCTGACACTTTTCCGATCGCGCGAACAAAAAATCACGTGCGCTAATTACAATTTAAATGTAACAAAAAAGAACCATTATTAGAAGTACACAAAAACACTGTTATTAAACTGTACACTATTTCATTGTTACTCACCTTACACGAACACGCACTTCACAACTTAGTCACCCACCTGTCACAAATAAACCGCGTTGCGAGGTTAGGCCTGCGATCTCGCAGCGTCGTTTGCTCGTTCCCCGCGACACTCGTACACGCGTCCTACGACACGGCACCTCAGCGCTGCGCTCGGCGATCCGCGTACTCTACGACTTGTCCAACGCTGGGATACTAGCGCCGTGTCTCGGGACCCCTTGTAGTCTCGCTGCATCTGGGAAAAAATTCAACATGCGCCGCGGGTCTCGCGCTTCGGTACCCGTGCCTGGAGTTCGGCGGCGAATTCACCGCTCCGGCCGGGTATATAAGGCGGAACGCGAGGCCGATCTGCCTCAGTTCTTGATCACTGAAAGGTGGTACAGAACTCTCCCAGCCACTGAGAAGTGACCGCCACCGAAAGGTGACCCCTCCTAGCCACTGCAAAGTGACTGCCACCGAAAGGTGCCCAACTCTGCCACCGAGAGGTGACAACCCCGCCAATGAAAAGCGACCGCCACCGAAAGGTGACCCCCCCTAGCCACTGAAAGGTGGCTGCCACGGAGAGTGACCGCTACACTTTCCGCGTGTCGAACCCCGACGACCGGGTCAACCGGAGTGTCTTAGACGACGTCGTCGTGTCATACGACCCGATCCTGTATATACCTAGCGTTTCGTCTCACCCCTTGTATGCATACATATAGTTTTTTGTTCTTTTATTAAACAGTTATTTTTCTCTGTGCATTGGTCCTCCGTCTTTCTGTCCCTCATCGCCCCTCGAATCAATACATTAATTGTTTAATTTTGTTTTTAATTTTTATTATTCTTATTCTTATTTTTCATTTTTTAAATTTTTGTCCCGAAACGATGCGATCCGGCGTCACAGCGCCGGCGTGCAAGACGAGCAGCGGCCGCGGCGGGTCCAGCGTCCAGGGCACGCGTTACCCAGCGCGCCCCAAACCCCCGACGACCGTTGCATTTGCCCCCCTGGGGACGCAAGGAAGGACCCCCCCCCCCCCGGCTTCGACAGAAAACGCGCCACCCGGCCAGGACTTCAGGGTGCCTCTTCCGCCACCCCTCCCACGCTGTCTCCTTCCAGGCGCCCCTCGCTCCGCACCTCTCGAGCCGTGCCCGGCCGACCTCGGCAAGGAAGGCTTTGACGCCCTCTTCGATAAGTTGGCCGCCGACCTCCACGTTCCTCGCCCTCTTTCCCCAGCTCCTTTGATCCTCGGACGATACCCCTCCCCTCCCTCGCCCTACAGAGAAATCCTCTCCGAAATCCCCCCTCCACCGATTTCCAATAGAAACCCTCTCGATTCAGCGACCCCGGCGACGACCCTAGCTACTCAGTAACCGGACTCGTCTTTTCCGCCTCACCGACCCAAAACAGCAAAACTTTAACGGCTAAAGAATAAAAAAAAACCAACGTAGGTTTTTTTCTTCCTCGCCGGGTAATTAACCTTTCCCCGTGTCATTCTCAGCTTACGAGTACAACTCTCTCTCTCTCCGAGGTTTCCGTACGGCGACAATGTTGGCGGGACGATAATCGATTACCCAATTGTACGCCAATGCTCGGCTGAGTATTGCCTGGCCAACATTGGTTTGCCGATACGTGGCCAATGGTCGGCCAAACATAGACTCGCTTATTATTGGCTTGTCGATACGAAGCGGATGTTTTTGGCGAAGTATAGACTCGCCAATCATTGTTTTGCCGATACGAGGCCAATGTTCGGCCAAGCACAGACGCGCTAATCATTGGCTTGTCGATATGAGGCCGATGTTTGACAAAGTATAGACGCGCCAGTCATTAGTTTGCCGATACGAGGCCAATGTTCGGTCAAATATACACTTGTTAATCATTGGCTTATTGATGCAAGGCCGATGTTTGGCGAAGTGTAGACTCGCCAATTATTGGTTTGTCGAAACGAGGCCAATGTTTGGCCGAGTATTGACGCACTGATCGTCTGTAAACTAATATCGTTTTATTAATGTTCGCCCAAGTTCGCTTTGTGAATTACTAAAATTATATTTTCGATTTATTAGAATACAAATCTTGTAATACGATGTTGAAGTTTGATAGATAGATATAATACTTGTGTAAAATATTGTTGTGCGCTAACTTTTTATGCAGCTACTACATAAGCTTTCCATTATTGGAATTATTTATTTTGAATATATTTATTTATTAAAATGAAAATCTCTTTAATATTGCCCAAATAGTAAATATTTTATTTCATCCTAATAAATCTGTGATTCGATTTCATGTGTTCAAAAAACAATTTAGTTGAATTCTCTAAATGGATCTATATGATTTAAAAAAATTTTAATTACATAGAATTTTCGTCGAGTCGACCATTTTTCTATTTGATTGAACTAATGGTCTGTCTGTAATGCAACACGCATAACAAAGGGGTGTGAGGGTAGAGAGGGTGGAGAGAGCGAGGATATATATATATATTTATTTATTTATTTACTTATTTTATTATTTATTTATTTATTTATTTATTTATTTATTTATAGGCCATGCTTGAAAAATCTATAGCATCTTATTCGATAAAACTCTGTAATTATCACAATGATATCAACCAATTAAAATAGTTTATGTGATACAACAAATAATTATCGGAATTCATTTGGTCTCTTATGCCATATCTGCTACCCAGATGTTGCAACACTCAGTAGCATAGGTGCAGCGTGCGTAGCAATGAATGGGTAGATTCTAGCTTCGATTCCCATATAGGTGGAATATTTTCTTCGAAGGAATCATTTCAAAAGGCCAAGGAATGACAAATTACAATACAAAAACTGTATATATATTTTTTTGGCAGTGTAGGGCCGATTTTGGTTATCCATATCGGGGCACAATTATTTGCCAAGGCTCGGTCGATAATCGGGCCAAGCTGGAGTGTGAATGGTGGCAATCTTGACGGGGCCTCATTGTTGGCCGATCCTCGAACGAGCTCATACGCGATGCTCGGCCAATTCCCGTGCAGAAATGTGACCGGGCATTACCGACTCTACGTATGGTCCAGGCCTGGCTTGCCTCGTCTGATTTACCTAACCGGGCGCGTTCTATTATTATTATTCTATTATTAAATAATACTTTTTGTGTCATCAAAAATATTAATAATTAACTGTAATCATATGATTAAATTTATTGTCTTTATATGTTTGGTTGTATTATCATATTACTTTCTTCAACAATAATCGACTTCTGACAATGCTATCATTAAGAATAAATTATGATGGTTGACGAAAATTATATGCTGATATAATGGAGGATATAATTACATAAAAGGTAATCATATTATTACGGTAAATTATTAATATTTATAGTACAACGCCGACGTTAATTTTATTTCATTTCTCTTGTCCTCCATATATCAACAAAAGTAATTTTAAAATAGTTTTATCGGCATGTCCAAAAAAAAAACTAAAGATGGTATCATAAATAACAGTATAGGAATACATGTAACGGCACAAACGTTACAGATTTGACTCTCTCAACCGGGCTGATTCATTCGACGGAGTTCAATTAGGCCATCCGGACTTCCAGATGAATCAAAGCATGATCTTTCACTTATAGTAATCAAATTAAGGCTTCTACATATGGAATACGAGGCTTTTCTGTCTGTGTACGTTTTTTTGTCTCTTTGCCTATCATATATACTCATATACTGCCTTAGCAAGTAGATAACCATAAAACCATATGTTGTCGAAATACTAAACTGAGTCTACTCCCGATTTTACCCCTTAAGGATTCCAAAAACGCCGCAACATCATTTTTCATTTCCTCGTTTGTTCCTGGTTATTTCCCGATCGATACTCTACAAATTTCCTGGTCATTACTGGCTCGTTCTCCGGCTCGTTCCTGATCAGTTCCCGATCTACTCCCTACGACCCTACGACTAAGGCAGATCAGGGGCATTACTTTTTCGCGACTCAAATTTCTACGCGGGTTCTCATAATCCATTCGAGGGCCAATATTGAGTGCCAATATCAAGCCACACTTATCATCCGAGGCTCGGTCGATGATCGGGCCAAGCTCAAGTGCCAATGTTGATAAGCTCGGCGTCGAGCTTCGGCCAATCATTGGCCACTACCGATCACCTTACATGGGATGTCAAGGGTTCACTTTTTACCCTGATCAAGCATTGATTCTTCATCCCGCTCAAGCCTTGATTCTTCATCCCGCTCAAGCCTTGATTCTTTATCCCGATCAAGCCTTGATTTTTCACCCTTACCAGGCCGAAATTTAAAACTGACCATTTAAAAACCGATTGGGTCTCGATGACAAATCCTAATTAAGGCCTGAAAAAGAAACCACGATCCCTGATCCGGACCTTCTTGTAGCCGGAACAGGGTTTCTACTCGGGTGAAAAGTTCTGAAAGAAAAATTGGTTCAATATGTATTTCCGCCCGGGACTTTCTGAAAGTTGGAGAAAAATCGAACATTTTTCTTTTGCTGTAACTTTTTCGATCTTTCATTGACGGCTAATTGATTTTTTTTTAATTCCATGACCATAAACTTGAATTGTTAAGCTTCAAAATTCGTCGTTTTTTTTTTTATTTTTCACCGAGCGTATCGAAAAACGCTAAAACTTTTCGGAAAATTGTTTGATCCTTCATTTTCTTGAGTAACGTATGATCGACAAAACCACATGTACACTATGTTTAGGACCAGCGTACCCACAGATGCATTTGCATGCAGCAACTGCCCAGCATTTTTTCAAAAGTGGAGAGCATGGCGCTCTCGGTGATATCGGCCGTTGAACATAAAATTTAATTTTCCAATTAATGAAGCAAATAATAGGTAGCTAATTTCCTACGGTCCGGGCGGGAATTCGCAGGTAGGATAACGTAAGGAATTTGGTTATTTTATAACCATAAAAAATGTTTATTTGCGGATGTAACAATGCATACCATTGCCGGGGTTTAGAAGAAACGCACCCGCAGTACGGTAGCTCTGCAGTGTCGGTTGGCGCGCAAAAAATCAATAATTAATCAGTGGTCGACTACATTCAGCGTTATCACAATCAAAATGGAATTGTAAGCTCACATTGAATACATATATCAATATACAAATTATACATTAAATACATTTGATTTATACCAATATTGAAGCACATATTAGGCACAGCGTCACCAAAATTTGTGCACATGTTTGCTGCGCAATGCAATACGAATTTTTCTTTGCATGTAGTTGCTTGCATTTATTTTTCAACCATCATTCTTGCTATGACTCATCAGTAAAAGTGTCCATTTTAAAATCCTCTGAATTTGGAGAAAGGAACCGCAGAGTATAGTTCTAATGCCATATTTTTTATGCAGAGAGACACGAAGCCATGCTTCCTGCCTTACGCCTGAAACCCAGTTCTTGGAAAAGCAGTGGTTCATAATGACTTTACGTCGTCTGATATGCAGCTTTCGCCCAATGAAAAAAATCCACCGACAGCAGTTCTGTTCACCGTTCGATAGAAGATCTGTTCGCCATCCCTGGGCGCTATAAATAAGCAGATCAATAATGTAGTAAAGAAACTTTAATACACCACCGTAAAATGGGCACTGATCGAGTACGACAAAGCAATCTTCAATTAATTCAGGTCAGCCGTTAAGTGCTACAATAGCAATAATCAGTCGAAGTCGTACTATTTTCGAGGAATCAGATGAGATTCAGTTTATTATAAACTTCTCTTCTCCGGAAAGAATAACCAATATTTTGTCCAATTTGCAGCTTGCCGCTAAAAATAAATTGACTAAATTGTAAACTAATGATTTCTTTTGTGAACCCGTCCAAAAAATCCCCATACACTTCGCTCATCACTTTATTCTACACGTAAAGGCGGACAGTAATTTTGATATATGCTTGGTCCGAATAGTTGTCGGCGATAGAACGTACAGAGGACGGCTTCCGTTGGGCCTCTGAAATAATGTGGATATAGTTGAGTAAAATGGAATCTAGAAGTGGTTCTATACTGTCAAACCAGAAGGAAAAACTCATACTCATATCTACAACGTTACACACGTCAAATATACCGGCAGCATTTGAACATCCGATGATGGTTGTTTTGTACGCTCGGTTCTTTGTTTATTCACCTTTCTCACTTTCTGGCTTTGCTTCACTTGTTCATTCCTTCCCTTTGCAGCATATAAAGGTATGCTCCTATACATATGCATACAGTTTAGTTTTCGAGATTTCTCACTGCCGAACGCGCGCATTTGCTCCGCGTTGCGCACATGTATCGTACACGCCTGTCTACAAAATACATTTTTTTAATTCAATTTTTTTGCATTATTTTGGCTGCATGATCGCGAAGCAAGGAACAGAGAACACAACTGGTCGAGTCGCTTACGCGTCCGACTGAATTTACGACGAAGGGGGCCGGACCCTCGCTCTTTTTCCCTCCGCTCCCTCTCTTCTTATGGGGCTTTATTTTAATGTACCTGGGCCCCTCGACGCGGCTATACAGTATTCACACACACACACACACACACACACACGCGCGCGCGCGCGTACATATATGTACACAAGTTTGTGTGTAAGTATAACCTAACGTAGACCTGTGACGCGGTATGTCCCGCTGCGCCAAAAATCTTAAGCATTCATAATTAAATATGCTAATGGACCACGGCCACATCAACGGTAAAATAATTATCAAATCATACCATAGTTGCGGGACACGTTCAACCGCGTCGCTTCGGGGTGACTCATCTCTCCGTTCGATCTTCACCCCACGGCCATACCTCCCTGCCTGCCCCCTCAGTTCACTTTAGCCCATTCGATTGCATGTGGAAGATGGAGAATGGGGATTGAGGTGAGGTCTGATAGCTGCATCGTGATCGTATCAACGAGATCCGTCCCTCTTTTGTCCCATACTACCTTATTGTGTAGCACTTTTTCGTAACGTATACTTTTTATCTGATCAATATGGGAAGTATTGTCTGATACCGCGCTTTCTGCAGAGGATAGTACAAGAGTAGAAACACGAATACAAAACAAATGAGATACATTAAAATTATGTGTCATCTATTCAAATGCTTCTATAGTTATTGAAGATTGTAGAAAAATGTGTTTTTTAAATGCATGACCAACTCCCAGCGCCTATTTACGGTCGACAAATGAAACATGACGACCTTCGTATTATCTTGCGATATTATTACATCAACTCTGTTGTGGGCTCAAAGTATACACGTAAGACCTCCTAGTCATTCACGCCATTAAACTCTAACGAATTTCATTGGACATAGAATGATCATAGAGTTGAAATCGTGACGTTTTTATTGTATTACCGGTTTTTGAACAAATTTCAGCCGTGTATATTCGGTAGGCTCTAGTTCTAATGATGGTCATCTGCCATTTTTCATGCCCACTTATACCGGCGTAACTTTCAGTGGAAGAATATATTGGTATCGTCTAATACCTGGTGTTCTTTCAAATTTATTTTGCTGTACATCGTTGTAGAGATTTATGAATACCACTGTATGATGTAGACGTGAGCAGATAGTTTGATGCAGTTATATGTACAATAGTATCGATGAAAGATAAATACATGCTGTGGAGAACCTACGAGGCTTTGCGATTTTTTAAAACCTTTATGTTTCGAAATTTGTACAGTCTTGTTATAACGTGGGACCATAAGGATATTATATTAATTTTCACGGCGTCACGTAATATTTTATTGAAAATCGGAAACTTGAAGGAAAAACAATGCATGATCCACGGAAAAGAGGGTATTTTAATTAAATTAAATAGCAAGTAAAGCTTTCGCGATTGAATTTTTACCCCATCAAGGTACCAAAATTACCAATTACATTGTACAAATTGAGTCTGAATTTTTTTTTCCACTAATCAATTCATGCTTTTGCTCCTCCCACCGCAATGCATAACCCAATAGTATTAATTAATTGGTAATCCGTTGATAGGCGACAATGTGGGAAAGGTGATCACATAGGGTTACATAAACATGGTAGATGAAACAGTAAATTATTCGAATAAGTGCATTTTATTAAGGACAATATTTAATGATGTGATAATTTCACAATATCATTCTTGAAAAAATGTGTTTTGAATGTTTTTGCAGCACATTGGCATTAGCTTTTACAAATAATGGTCGTTATTTAGAATGTAGATTTTTTGATGAATTATGTAATAAGTTAAAGTTAGGGGAAGACCCAGTTTGCCCACGTTTTTTAATACTCAAATAAACCATAAGACCCGTATTGTTTGCACTTTTTTATGAATGAAATGTGTTTTTCATAATTTACCGACTTTTATCATTTTGGAACGATGAACCGTTAAAAAAACCCCCGATCCTATTTTGCGGAGACTAGATTTTGAATATTTTCCGAACAAATATCACAGGTGATGTTTCGGATTTAGGGAGCTAATCTATGTGTTTTTCTTTGCTTTCGTGCCTTGAAACGAGGGTGGTTTCATCATGGATACGCATTCGTAACTACAATTCATCATAGTGAGATTGAAAACTTAGGTATAAATTATCATGCGCTATTATTTTAATGACCTCATTCCTCAGGACTTTCGCACTGGAACTTCTGTAACGTTTGAAATATGTTTACTTTCGTCGTTTGATCAAGACTGATTCTTGCCCATGTTACGATCCGAGCACAGTCCGGCAGAAGGCGGGGGGAGGGCACAAAAATGTTAATATGTTCCATCGTAATTTTTCTCACAGTATCGTAACAACTCTTCAGCGATCGTCCGAATACAAGCAATTTTGCCACGTTCTAACTATACCGCGATATTTTATCGTAGTACATAGAACTAATCGAAGTAATTCTAGAGTTCGCGCTTGAAAGAGTTCGAATCGTAATAAAATGTCCAATGTTAAATTACACGAGGTACGTTTTTCCGACGTTTTTCTTTTTCAACGCTTTCTAAAAGCAGCCAGTCTCAGTGATAAAATGACCGCATGCTGCTGTGGTAATTCGGCGGATCAAATCACTTCTTCCCTTTTTTTATCAGTTCCACGCGGACGTACCAACACGGTAATTATTCGCCCGAAATTCTCTCCGCGTAATGAACTGATCCATTTGCTCGAAACCAATTCGTAATTTCATTGAACACAACAAAATGTCTAGTATGCCTATATTTGAAAAAACAATTATTTTCAAATATCATGTTCTCAGAGTGGCCAACATTGTTCGAGACCGAAAAAATGAACATTATCTCACAGTGGCCAAGAGTTACCGCGATTTAATGCGGATAGCCCCACATAAAAGAACATTGTATAGATCATTCATCGGTTCGGGAGTATGAGCGTGATTGAAAAATTAATATAGAGCCCTTCGTGTAGGTATATTACTTCAAAGGTGCCTCGTACAGAGAGATGAGTGAGCGGAGGTGGCGTAATGAAATTTTTTGTACCACTCTCGTCCAGAATCTTTTTTCTTGACGTCCATTCAAGAATCCTTCTCTTGTCTTCTCTCTTTATGCTTCTCGTACCTCACTGCACGCCCGTGGTGCGAAGGAGGCTGCACTCTCGCCAGGCCCGCCGATACGCCGTCTCCGTCCCTCGTGCGAGAGAAACTTCACAAAAAAAGAAGAAAATCACATCGAGCGCGCATATACGTATATATATATATCACAGGTGTGGGGTGCTCTCTGAGGGATCGGGCTGGAACGACGTCTTACACACACGGTCTTTTCCTCCCACCGACAATAAAACCAAATAACCTATAGCCACATTCCCATGCGCATATTCTGCGTGCGTATGTGTGTGCGCGCGTGTTTGCACGTTTACGTTTTCGAGTCTGCATATCGAAAGACTGTGGATGCCCGATGCGCATTATTTAATATATTCGGGTATAGGTATAGGGGATACGAGGATGGAAATTAGCGTGACGCCTGGGCTCAGCGTCCGGAGATAATTGTGCAAGAAAGACGGAACAAAAGAGAAAGAGGAAAATTCAATGTGGCTTATGGTTATACGCACTATTAAGGCTCTCGTGTTGAAATTAGAAGAAAAAAGACTCCCCTACATGAATTGACCTTGCGACGGGGCTACATATTCATTTTTACCATAGAATTCATTGTTCGTGAAAATTGCGATACATTTCAAACAATTTATGGTAATAGTCTTCCGCTTATTTTTTATTGAAGGAATATTTTGTTTCCCGAGTTCCAACTAACACTCTTGCGGATTTTTACGAATTACCTTTCCTCAATCGCGTAGCCACGAGGGGGTAGGGGGAGGCTCGCCTCCCTGTCACAAATACCCGTGCAGAAAGTAGAAAAAGATCGATCCATAATAATAAAATCAAAATACTCGATTAATTTCGTATAAGTTTCACTCAAGCAAGCGTAAATAAAACTTAAATGAAACTCGAACTATTTATTTCGTCGTAATTTCGTATTTTGTAAATAATAAGTAGTTACTTTATTGCGTAAATTAAATAGATATTCAAATTTCACAATTATAATTGTGTGCTAAACTGTGTGCTATAGCAATACATTAGATTTGCCAGCCGATACACAACCAGAAGAATACTGGAAGATCAACATTTACTGCCAAGTAATAGATAATATCGTTGTAAATCTAAAACGCCGAATTGAGAATCTACCTTCAGTTCATGTAGTAGACGCATTTTTTAAATTGAATATAAAAAAAGGAGAGATATAGACGAATTATAATTGAACGATCTTAATAATTCATACGTCTGTTTTGGAATCTGATGCGATGGTTATGAAAAACATAGTTTCGGTTAAAAACGATGAAATAAAGGCTGCATATTTGGGAAATGTATTATTTTAAAAAACTGCTGCCCTAACGTATGTAATCTTATCCGAGCAGCAATAGTACCCCCAGTGAGCATCGCCGGCTGTGAGAGGAGTCTTTCTGTCATGGGGTGGATAAAAACGTGGGATAGAAGGACAATATTTTCTCAACAATTGTCTCATACGTCGCTCCTGAACACGGAGAATGACATTGTTGAAAAAAAAGTATTGGGTCGAATTGCCGAAAAAAATAAAAAATTAGGACTTATTTAATTGAGTGCCTACTAAAAGTAAAGTTTAAGGACTGGTACATGGATTGAAGAAAGATGAAAAATTAGTTGATTTTTTTTTACGCTATTGTAAGGGTTTGATATCAATGTTAACGTGAACGTGTGATTAAAGCTTCATATTTGATGTGTACACTGTAAAAAATTTCTGTATAAAAATGAATACACAAGTGTAGGAAGTTTTTATGCAGATACCGCTTATGAAATTTCAGATACGACTTTGAAAATCCAAAACATGTTATTTGAAAAATGAAAGTGTAGCTCCGTAATATTAATATACTTGTGCGTTTGAAAAATAATGCACGGGTAAAGAAATAATCACATCCAAGTATATTGAAATCAAGAACCGTTTGCTGATATCAATATACGAGTGTATATTAAATTCAAGAACCATTTGCTAATATCAGCATACGGGTGTGTATTAATTTCACAGAACCAAAGTATTACCTTTAATGTACACTGTAAAAAGCTTCTGTATAAAAATGAATACACAAGTGTATAATGTTTTTATGCGGACGCCGTTTATGAAATTTCAGATAATATTTTGAAAATCCAAAGCAGGTTATTTTAAAAATAAAAGTGTAGCCCCGTAATATTAATATACTAGTGCGTTTGAAAAAGAATGCACGTGTAAAAAAATGTTCACATCCATGTATATTAAATTCAAGAACCATTTGCTAATATCAACATACGGGTGTGTATTAAAATTACTGATCCTAAGTATTAAGTTTATTTCAGAAATTGATAATTAAGCCCACTGAAAATGTGACTCGTATTTATCCTCCTCGACGGGAGCTAGAGATAAAAAAGGTGTTTTTTGTGAAATTTCTTCCTTCAACACCTGGCGGCGTAAAAAGGGAAAAATAATTTCCTTCCGGAAAGGCGAGTTCAAGAACTGCGACTCTGCCGTGGATATGGAGAGGTAACGAATTTGTTACACTCTCCGACGCGTGCACGAGTTGCAAACGCGTCTGTTTTTCCCAGTACGATCGTAGCCGGTGGTCGGGTTATATGCCCGACCGAAGCTGCGAGTGGCTATGGGGAAGTGCGGAACAAGGTGCCGTCCCTCGGGCGCTACGCGAACTACGCGCGACCATCGGTCGTCGCGAGCGGCCGAGGTGGGTTGAGCGCGTTTTGTATTTGTAATACTCTGTTTTTTATATTTGAAGTAATATACAACTGTTGTAATATTTAATTTAAGGCACGGGTTGATGCAATACATTTTCCATAAATTTGCAAACTTTTCTTGGAAATTCCATGTTGCATCTATTACATTCTATATCCACGTTAGAATTTCATGTTCCTGTTTTAAATTTACGGTACAAGTGTCTTAAATTCAATTTCATTTACTGAGTTCGTAAAATTCAATTCTTTTGTCCCTTAAATGCAGTGTAAATTTAATATAATTTTCACGTTGTTTCATGTAATTTTCATCAGCGTTTATGAATTCTTTTTTCAATTCCAGTTTCGCACTTTTAAATAAATCTGTTGTGATCATGCATTGTACGTATCGTAAAATTCAGTTTCACATATATTATATTTTTCAGGGAGCTGTAAATAAATTTCAAACTTGTTTTGTATTTTCAATGCTCTGTTTTTTATTGTTGATTTATCATACATCTGTGGTAATTTTCAATTGAAGACACTTGTCTTTGAAATTCCATGTTCCATCTATTAAATTCTATATCCACGTTAGAATTTCATGTTCCTGTTTTAAATTTACGATACAAGTGTTTCAAATTTAATTTCATCTGCTGAGCTCGTAAAATTCAATTCTTTTGTATCTTAAATGTATTGTAAATTTCATATCTTTTATTACAGTGTGTTACTTGATTATCGACTATTATGTAAATTTTATTTTAATAAAGATGATTGTGAACCAAACCATTTTGTTGCCAGGCCGGCCACTCTAGACCCCCCCCCCCCCGCACCAGACAAAAAGACTGGCCCCGGCAATGCCTTTCCTATCACTTCCTAGCAGCACATCTAGCCTAACTTTCGTTGCGTCTACAGCCGTCTCAAGCCTACACTGTACCGCATTTTCCCAGCATACGGGGGAACTGGAAAACCTGTATTAATACAGACCGCCTTTTGATTTTTTTGTTCACAAACTTTACTGAAGTATTTACACCAAGGTCTTCGAAATATTGGCCTCCCGCGCACCGGTTGATGCATCAACCGATGCACGGCTAAGTGTTTATCGCTCCGAGTATGGGCGATGCACAACTCTGCTTGATTCGCCCATCACCAGTGACGATTTAAAAATTATTCTATTTCTGCGAAAGTTTTACTAGTTGTGGGAAAGACTATTTATTCGATTAATTTATTATTTATTAGATTTATTAGACTATTTATTAGAAAGATTATTTATGCGACAAAACGTTAGTTTCATCTATTAAGTTCATTCCGAAGAAAGTGACTTTTTTGTAAACTAACAGATGTTCAACGCCCCCACGTGTTCACGAATTAGCGAAGGGCCATGTCAATTTTTTTTGGTCGGTAAAGAAAGTAAGATATTTATGGGCATAAATCGAATTAATCGCCCCTAATGTGGAATCTATGGTCAGGAGTTTATCCGGATGCTGCTCGCGTGTAGGTATGTTTATTGCTCCAAGATTACGGTGGGAGTGTGCCAAGATGTACGCTGGATAGATTTATACGTTACACCGCCGCGCACCATGCTGTCTCCGCACAGCGCCCGCAACGGTGAACGAGCGAGGGAGAGAGGAGAGGTGTTACGTATTTATGACGATGGCCATTTTCGGTTGCGCATATACACGGATAATCCTCTTCCTCGCCTAAACTCTGCATATTTCATGTGGGAAAGTTCTACTTACGTTTCTCATAACTCTTACCCGTGCTTTACCGTACCCGTCATGTACATTGATTAAGCTCATAGACAGAGAATGCAAAGAAAGGTACATGTAGTATGCTGATACACATCTCCTGACTTCCTGCGCGTCACAAATTCAGGTGTATGGTCGTGGCTCTTTCATTGTCCATCATCAATGCGCCCATGACTAAAGTAACTTTTATGCTTTTTAATGAAAAGTCAACTGGAAAATCCGATAACCTTTGCACCCCTTGACGGAGGTTTATTAATTTCATACGGCGATATCCGGCTTCGGCTGTCCTTCGAGCTGCGCTGCGCATGGCCGATACACTAGTTATAGGGCTGCAGGGGTCGCAATGATGCTTCGATTGAAATTAAAAAAAAAACTGAACAAACTGCGATTAGTGTTAGGAATGCCGTGTTAAAGAATTATGTGGTTTCTCCACTTGGTTCCCTAATAATATTATATTAAGTAAATAATTCAGTTTTTGGACATTAGCGAAACTTGTAGGTTAAATGTGGCAACACCAAATGGAGAAACCGCTTAATTTTTTAAGCCGATATTCCGAAGACTAACCGCAGTTTGTTCAGTTTTTTTAAATTTAAATCGAAGCGCTATTGTAACCCCCACAGTCATATAACTACCGTTTACGAAGTGCCACGTGTATTACCAAATGGATGAAGGTTCAACGTGAACCTTAAAAATCTCCAAAACTATGTGGTGAAACTTACCAATTTTTGAACAGTTAATGCATCCGAACTTAATCTCGCAGTGATATGAATTGCAATCATCTACAAGCATTTCGATTTTGGTGTCGAAACTCCATCGGACGGCTGTAGATGCAACGGAAGTTAGGTTAGATTAGCGAAGTGCGGTTAGGGAGTGAGAGGAAAGGGTTTAATTGAGAAAACTTAAAAATCTACAAGGGTATACCTACGTTGGAATTGAGAACATTAAATATATACAGGGTGAGGCACATAAAGTGTTACAGAGCAATAGCACTCAAACTATTGATCATATCCAAAAATGTTTCAGACAAAAGTTTCATTGTTCGAGAAGGCCGTTATACTGTACCACCCTATTTTTTATCGGAGGAGGCGCTGAAGCTACGTCAAGGTCACCTCCACTTTTTAAAATGGAACCATGTATTTTCTTTCCATGACATTATGACCTTGCGTTGTAGGTCGCTGAATTCGGCTTGAAATCGGAAATAATATCGAAAAAAATGCATGGTTCCATCTTAAAAAGTGGAGTTGGCCTTGACGTAGCTTCAGCGCCGATAAAAAAAATAAGGTGGTCCAGTACGACAGCCTTCGCGAACACTGAAACTTTTGTCTGAAACATTATTGGATAGGACCAATAGTTTGAGTGCTATTGTTCTGTAACACTTTATGTGCCTCACCCTGTATATATATATATATATATATATTTCAGCGAATTTGAAAAATTGAGAGAAATAATGCCATCGAAAGTCACCGACGGGGTTATTGCCATTATAAAATTGGTATGTTAAAATGTCCGTATTCAGGGTTTCCAAATAATTAAATACTAGCTATTTTTCACATACAAAAGCGATTAAGTTATAAACGAACATGAGAGAATTGCTACAAATAGAATGTTAAAAAGACAACATCGAGTTTGCATTGCATTATGAAATTCTGTTCGCAAGAAAATTTTATCGAATGGAACATATCCTGATATCTCTGGATCTGTGTAGATATTTCAGAGACGATAATCGTGTAGGTGTGAAAACCTTTAGACAAAGGCTTCATGTATTTTTCTTGAAATATCAGAATGTGAAGTTTGAAGAAACGTACGTCTAGAATCCAGTATACATAATATCACTATCAATTTTACTATTGTATTACCCACATTGTATACGAGTTCAGTATTTATTAATACAAGAGACCATTTTAATGTGGTAAAGACAAATGATCACCATTTTATTAAACATTTCATGAAAAACACTTATTGTGCACAAGTTTGGTTTGTATTTTGAAAAACTGACATATTCATGGCTTTGCTCAAGGACTCCAAAAGTCATGGACGAAAATGATTTTTTTCACTGATAAATCCGCAGGGTTTAAGGTTGAATACGTAAAATCGATTTTTCGCGGCACAGATATTCTTTACTCTGGATACTTTCTGCTTAAAGACTTTGTATACATACATGCTCTGTCATTGCGATTATACAGTAAGGCAGAGCATTATTTCTAAGCAGTTCATATGGAACAATGAATATACTACAAAACAACTACTTTGGCGTTTTTAAATAAATTTGATCAAGTTCCTCTATAACTTCATCCCAAATTGTCAAGCAATTGCAGGTATGATTTTTTTTTACTTTTCCAAACTTGGCTATAAGCGTAATGTTGAGAAAATAGTAAAGGAATCAAATGAAGGCAATGATATGAAAGAGAAATATGAATAAAATATTACAATAACAACGATTGTTGCATTCGCTTGTTATGACTCGATAAAGTTGATGGAAGCTGTTCATGAACATTTTAGAATACATGAATATGTTTTTCGTTTTATTTATAATTTTTTCTAGAAGAGGTTCGTAACTCTTTTTATAATTTTATAATTTTTAACTTTTTCTGAGGAGTTTTATAATTTTCTAGACATTTTTAACTGTAAATATAAAAGTTATGAAAAAAATCTTATCTTTTTCGTACTGGATATAAACAATAAAAAGGAACTTTAAAAAAACTAGCGTCTTTCTATTTTTATTTTTGGGTAGTTTAACGATGAATTGCACGGAAAAAACAACTTCCTCCAAAAAATGTACTTGTAAAGGTGTCAACTATTTAATATTAAAATTATTTAATCAAATGCTTTTATAGACAATGAAATGATCCACAAAAAAGGTCGTATGAGATTTTGTGATAAGTCTGATACTTTCGTCGGAAAAGTAAAAAAATCTCAATTTAGTATATATTCAAGTATGATCTTGAATAACGTTTGAAAGGGTAGATTTACCGTACAAAGATAGGAGAGCCCGTTGAATTCCCTACAAAAATATGTATTGAGCGTTGTTATACGTTTACCCCTTGGCAAGTTATAAAATTGAAAACTAGCACGCACAGTTTTCTCCACATTACTCGCATGAGAAATAGAAAATCGTGATGAGGAACCTCTAAATATTAATATTGAGTGCTCACATTTTAACAGGGTCTTATTTCACCATACTGCGATTACTGATTGGGGAATAAAAAAAAAATTGTCGATTCAATCACCCTAGCATCAACACCAAGGTCGCAGAAATATTGGTCGTTCGCTCACTGGTTTATGCGCCAGTCGGTGCACGGATCAGCGGTCACCGCTCTGAATATCGGCCATGCTTGACTTGAAGAAACTAAACCCCGATCGCTCATCCAACACTGTCGGTTGCCCCTATTTTCTTTTAATATGAAATAAATATCCAACTATTTAGGAAATAAATACTAATAAAATCGACCGAGTCAATTAATTTTATCCCTTATCCTTGTTGTATCGAAACGACTTAATATAAAAAAATAACGCGTACAAACGTAGTTGGTAGAATATTTGTACGGTGTGCAACATTTTCCGGTCATTGAAAATTCCCCTAATGTACACATCCTGCAATACGGGACTCATGCTTCTGTTTACTAATACTTTCAATTATGCTGTTTTTCAATTCTCGATGCCGACGTTTCAGGAGACCAGAGTTCAATGTATACCCACAAATTATTGTTCATCCTCACGACGGTGAGTGCGTATGCGCTACACACACATTCCGCGCCCGGTTATCAGCCGAGGTGCTTTTTTGTGCCTTTCACATCGGTAAGTTTCGGCGTCAAGAAGAAATGCGCTCAAGGAGAAAGAGCAAGCAGGGGCATAGGGGAAGAGAGCAAGAAAGAGCTGCATGGCGTGCTGAGAGAGCATTAAAGTTCCAACACAATCCACCGCGGCAAATGAGAGGCCCGGCTCCGTTTACGTGCCGAATGAACGCTCGTGAGCTCTTTCAGATTCATACATGTACCGTATATATGAATACACACACACAGGCTCGCTCTGGCATGCACACACGTAGCTTACAAAAGCAGTGCTAGCGATTCAGAGGGCCTTCCTGATGGAATCTACACACGCTTGCGAAATTTCCGATTCCTCGAACTTTTAAGCCGCAGTGCAGGCCTTTCTTCACTCTCTCTCTCTCCCTCTCTCCCCCTCTTCCTCTCTCCCCCCCCCCCCCCCCCCAACGGGGTTAAGACATACATCTTAACGGTTATCGACGTTAAGATGTATGTCTAGTACAATTTTCGGTACCGCGGGAAAAGAGAAATCTTCTTTGAAATGGCGGTATTGAAACCATCAGGAAACTTGCGTTTACGACAACCTCAGCTATACGGATTGTTCAAACCTCATAAGCGTCATGGCATCTTTAAACGAGAGCACATGTCCTCTTTCCAGTTCTCGGAAAAGTATTCGACCGAAGCTGTCACATTGCACAATAGGGTTTTGAAGAAAATTGGTTGGGCACAAGTTTTGAACTTGACTATGGTTTTTTATGTATGATTTTTTCTGTGCTGAATACGACTTCAATTGAAATTAATATCAGAACTTTTTGACTGCTAACTAAAAAATCACACTTCCACTGCGGATGATAGCTTGAAAATTTGTACATATAATTATATGATTAAAAGAACTTACCAGGTGAAGTTCTATCATAATTGTATGAAGCGCCTCTTCCGAGATTATCAACTGTGTAGTACCCCCACTCCCTACCGATGTTGCCACAATTTTATATACTATAGTTGCAAAAACAAAATAGGGCTAGCGTCCCTAGATACGTTCTCTGAATCGTCATTCATTAAAGCTTTGCCGTAACAATTGTCCTTGGTTCTCGAGGTTACTACCTCGAACTAGGGTAACTCGCAGGGCGGGGTTGATCATCTCGGAAGAGGCGCTTCATACAATTATGATAGAACTTCACTTGGTAAGTTCGTTTAATCATAAAATTGTATTTCGCGCCTCTTCCTCGAGATCAACTATGTAGATGTTCAACGCTTGTTACGGCTAGAAAAGGTAAAAAGGGTATCTTTCTAATATAACAATATGTGACTCCATCTACGTATATGTATATATGTGACCATAAATATAAGTATTTATTATTTATTTAATTTTTTTTACTCATCCGCTACATCAAAATAGCTCGTACAATCGTTCTGAGGTAACAGCACATCTTAACTGTTTAAAATCGCTTTTGCGAAAGAGTCTCTAGGAATTGTTAACGGCAAATCATAAAATCTAGAGAATTTTTTTGAATTTTCCGTCCAACCCGCGGTCTTTCTCAGTGTTTCAATATCGAGTCCCTTTCTTTTGACTGCAGAAGTAGATGCGTGTCTCGTTGAATGAGCAGTGAATGTGTCTGTATCCAAACCGCTATTTTTTATCATGTCCTTTACCCATCTACTCAAGGATTGAGTTGTGACCGCCTTAAAAGGACTTTTGTATGAAATAAAAAGAGAACGCAAAGAACTTCGCGACTTTGGGGTTCTATTTATGTAGCTCTCTAGAGCAGACGCTGCGCAAATCTTAATATTTTCCTTATAAAAGGGCAATATTAATGTCGGCTGGCTTCTATTTTTTCTTGTCTTAATCCGATCAGGTATTTTAATTTCTATTATATTCTCATACCTTTTTATGTTTTCGACCTGTATGAGGGAAAACGTCTGCATTCTATGCCCTGTGATGAGTGCCAATAGAACTATAAGTTTCATCGATAATTCTTTGATGGGTAATTCCTCATTTTGGGGTAGCGTATTTATGTAATCTAATAAAATCTTTGGGTTCTACGTAGAATCATACTTCGGTTTTGATGGCCTTAGATTGCCAGTGCCTTAAAAAATCTTTTCATCTGAAATCCTGAGCTATGTCTGGTCTGACTAATAATGACACAGCTGATCTATAAGTGTTCAGCACACCATGAGCTGCGCCCTCTTCAAAGGATTCTGTCAGGAAGGATAACACCGCAGGCACCGGACTTGTGTATGGGGTTATCATTTTCCTTACACAAAATTTCCACCACCTTCTTAATGCGGATTCGTATTGTTTCCACGACGATCCTGTTAATGACGCTAACATGATATCCGCTGATTTTTCTGATACGCCCTTTGATTCGTGTGCCCTCCGGACAAGATTCCGACCACCAGGGTAACGTTCTTCCAGAATTTCTGTGCTTTCCTATCACAGCAAATAATAAACGAATCAGCCTCAAGACGAAGCGGTACCGAGCCTAGCATGGCTTGAAAAACAGGGTACCAAGGTTGAGATGGCCACTCTGGCACCACCACGATACCCTGTGCTTTCTCATATTTTATTTTTTGCAAAACTCTTAGGATCACCAAAAAGGTGTAAAAGCGTAAAAATAATACGTCTTCCACGATACTGTGAACGCATCAATCGCAAGGGCGTCAGGATCTCTAGGCCAGGAGATATAAGTATCGCATCTCGCATTTTCTCTACTAGCAAAAAGATCGATCTGTAGTGTTCCGAAATTATTCATTATTTTTTCAAATCCTGCATTCGACAATTCAAATTCTGTGTTTAATTTTAATTTTCGTGATTCCGCGTCTGCTTCTAAATTCAACTCTGAAGGGATATAAGATGCGAAAAGCCAAATATTTCTGGTCTCACACCATCTCCAAATTTCTTGAGATAACTCATTTAGATTTTCGAACTGGACACCGCCCATTCTATTTATGTACGAAATTGCCGTTGTGTTGTCGATACGCAACAAAATTTGAATATCTCTTAGATTGCGAGCGAAACATTTTAGGCCAAAGAATGCTGCCTTTAACTCCAAAAAATTTGGATGATGAAGTTGCTCCTCTTCTGGCCAGTGACCGTGTGTTTTTGCATTTCAGCTCTTGCAAAACACTCCCCAGCCCGAAAGCGACGCGTCTGACCAAATTTCCATGTCAAAAAGAAAGTTCGAATGGGATTTTTTAATTTTAAGCCCACCGTTCTCCACCATACAAGTTCTCTCGATACCTCTTCATTTATGTTTAATCTACCCTCGTAATTATCATTGTTTCTTCTAAGAGCTAAATATTTTAGTCTTTCGCATGCTTTTGTGTGTGCGATTCCGTACTTGACATCAGGGCAATAAGATACCAGCGTACTGACGAGTTTTGAAAAATTTCTAATTTTATAATCACAGTAAAAACTGAATTTGTCTATCTGAGATCTTAGAGAGACCTTCTTTGTCTCGGGCAGTTCTATAGTCATCTGCTCGCAGTTATAAATAAAACCCAGAAAGGTACATTTTTTCGAAGGAGTAGTTCGAATCTTAAGCTCGTTAATAACAAATCCTAGTCTTTCTAAAATAAATCTGGTCACACCGAGATTATTACTACACTGGTCGTGCGAGTTTCCGATTAAAAGGATGTCACCAATGTACATGACCGAAAGAAAACCGCGCTTTCTTAGGTTACGTAGCGACGGGTTTCAGAATCTTTGTAAAGACATACGGGGCTGTGGTCAGTCCGAATGGCAAAAACGTAAATTCGTAATACTGATTTTTTAATCGAAAACGTAAATATTTCCTATGAGACTCGTGAATTGAGACAAGATAATATGCGTCCTTTAAATCAAGGTTCGCCAGAAAACTCCCAGGACTTATTAGCTTTGCAGCCGTTCTTCCATCTTCAAGCTTAAAATGTTTGACGTGAACAAATTTGTTGAGTTCCTTAAGGTTTAAAATGAAACGGCTAGATCCATCTGGCTTAGGGACAAGAAATATACTCGATATGAACTGGTCTTTCGACGGTTGGCAGCCCTGAATAGCTCCCTTTGCTTGTAGTTCATGAATTATAGTGGAAATCCGAATACTTTCCTCCTTTGACCATTTTGGTTGCATAGGGGCTCTATATTGAGTGACCTGACTTACGAACGGAATTTTGTACCCAGTTATCCAGGACAAAATGGTGGTATCATTCGTAATCTCTTTCCACTCATCTTTGAAAAATCAAAGTCTCCCAGCTATTTTTCCTACCGGTTCTAATAGTGTCGCCTCGAGTGCTCCTGGTCCTTTCTCTGTCGAAACTTGTGGTGTGGTTGGCGTTGTTGCATTTTCCGAGATGTCGGGTAATGCTGTCTCGGCCCGCCCAACGTCCGGGGATATTCCTTGCTTCGATATTGACGGGCCGGGGGTCTGAAGTTTTTTGACGGCTTCGTATTTTGCACAAGCCTTGGTACTGCCTTTAGATCCTTGCAGGTATTCTCGATAGATTTTGCTGACTTGAGAACTTCGTCTACATTTTTTCCAAACAAAAGATCATCGCACCTTGTAGCAGCGAGCGTGTCCCTTAGGGTCACGTTTATGTTGGAAATTACAAGATTTCGTCTAATCGCGGATTCGTCATGCAGTAGATCTGTCAGCAAACTGCTCCGTCTATTGATCGACTTTTCTCTCTCGAAGCTGTTAACACGGATTGACATTAATAAGTAAGTCTTACTAATGTCAATTGGGCCAGTGGCATTGTATTCCAACAGGGTTAGAGCCCTTTGTACAATTTTTTGAGCGAGGCATTGGTTGGCACGGCACAGGTTAGTGCCTGTGAAGTTATTGCGATAGCGTGGGTTTGAGCCCACCTATGCTTGCCACTCATATTGCAAAAACAGCGTGAACACGGGTTAGAGCCCGTTTTTCTTCACTTTTTCCTCATAATCTCAAAACGATTATTTGGTTGTGCGAAAACGCTCCGAGTATAGCACACATAGCTCGCATACAGGTTAAAACCTGTCATGATGGCAGAAAATTCTATCGCGTCACCGTAAATACCGTTTTGAAGGGTGTAATCTGAAAAAAAACCTTGTTGAAGGAATATAAACTTACTGTAGCGACGATCTTTTCGACATGAGGATGTTGCTGAGTCGATACTGCATCTTCTGTATCGACGCCTATTTTTCTTGGACTTTTTTCTTTTGCATTTCTCCTCTAGCCTCTTTAATCTCTCCTCAATACTGGTCCGTTGATTGTCTTTGTTTTGGGAATCGTCCGAAGAATAATCGTTATCCGAACACTCATCTCTGGTCCTTTTACGAGACATTTTACTTTTTAAAAAACGTTTTCCTCGAAAAACACGATGTGGCTCATCGGCACAAAGCGAAAGAATGACGATTCAGAGACCGTATCTAGGGACGCTAGCCCTATTTTGTTTTTGCAGATATAGTATATAAAATTGTGGCATCATCAGTAGAGAGTGGGGGTACTACACAGTTGATCTCGAGGAAGAGGCGCGAAATACAATCACGCATTTTTGGGATTTTTTAATTGGGGCGTGCCCTTCGGAATTTTTTTTTCGACTAAGGGTTGTTTCGAAAAATGTAAAAAAATTCCGGGTGTCTTTTAGAGTCAATAGAATCAGATTTAAAAAAACATAAATCGAATTGACGTGGGTCAGGGAAAAAGTTCACCGGATTCACGTGGAATACCTCATATGTATCGAATAACGTCTAATAAACATTCCAAAATACACACTTATTTTCAGTATCCTATTTTCTTGCATACTGCAGAGACTGTACACTTTTCAATATTACTAACACAACTGGTTCGCAGTACTTGATGGATAATAACTTGGATCTAACATGAAATTATATAAGACAATGACCTATTTAAAAACTAGTCACGCGGTGAATAGGTCTCAAAAATTTTTGATATCGATAATAAATTACACGCAATTTAATCATATGCAACGTTGCTCGTGTTCTTATATTTCTGTATGTTTTAGTCACAAGTAACAGTGCAGTTGATCTTTTGTTATCGTAGGTTGCAGTACAACCATTTTATAAATATTGAAAATATTTTTAGGCTCGTCGGTCTGATTTTTCAGATGAGACAAGACGAATAACACACACGAGGGGAAATATTGTGCAATTTTAGCGTCACGAATTTTGTAAGACAAGATGTGACTGCGTAGGTGCGTGTACAAAATGGAGAGCTCTCATTGATTAGTACCCGGGCTAAATTATGTCACTTATCTCTGATTGGTTGGTAGGGAAAAAACGGATAAATGGGAACACGAAACTATATATTAATAGCAATGATTGTTAATCAATTCTAATTGTCTTAGAATTGGCGCATGATAGCGCTACTCCAGCGGTTGATACGAATGGATGGTAGAAATAAGAATACACATGTATGTGCATCGGATAACCTCTAATAAACATTCCAAAATACATACCAGGTGTAGAAGTATGAAACCGGAGTTTCCCTATAGATGGTGCTGGCCTTCCGCAGCGCCATCCTCTCCCTCTAACAGCTGACGAAGATTTTCAACACACCACAACCCAAGTTCCTTATACCGGTATATTTTTCTATATCTTTAAACATGTCGAGTTTTGTGCCTACGAACTACGATTTGCGAACATTATTGGTTTTCTGTTATGATTTGAAGAAAACTGTTGCATAATCGCATTGAATGCTTGTCGAAGCTTACGGTGAACATGCTCTTCGTAAAACACAGTGTTTCGAGTGGTTCAGAAAATTCAAAAGTGGTGATTTTGACGTGAGAAACGAAGAGCGTGGGAAACCCCCGAAAAAGTTCGCGGACAACGAATTACTCGCCTTATTGGATGAAGGTGATACTCAAAGTCAACAAGAACTCGCGGATCAATTGAATGTAACGCAGAAAGCCGTCTCCATTCATTTTTATCATTTTCAATCAACGACGTTTCATTTTTACAAAACAAATTCCGGTTTCATACTTCTACACCTGGTACTTCTTTTCAATATCCCATTCCCTTGCATGCTGCAAAGACTGTACACTTTTATATAAGGTTGATAAAAAAGTGTTGTCGCAAAAATTTTAAAAATATTTTTTTTATGTATTGACGCAATATGACATCGAGCTATGTCGAGAATATTCTAGAATGTTTTCTAGTCTTCTGCGTGACAGCCGAGTCGAAATTTTTAGCCTATTTTAAAGGCCTTTGCTACCATGTAAGCCTCACTTGAGTCTGCTTAGTGTTAGAAGTCCTACTATGGCCCTCAAAATGCTCCACCTTTACTGCCTACCTCCTGCACAAGCCCTTATGCTCCTCCCGGGTTTTCGTATAAACCTCACGTGAGTCTGCTTACTGCTAAAGGTGCTCCTATAGGCCTCAAAATGCTCCTCCACTGCTGGCTACCTCCTGCACATGCCCTTATACTCCTACCTGACCCCGCTGGAATTGTTTCGGCTGCTCTTTTGATTGCGATTGGACCTATCGCGCATTTAGCTGTTTCGACGAAACAAGATGACGAGAATAATCATTTTTATTCATTCACTAATGATTCTAATAAATCGAAATAGAATGTTTAACGTCTCTGGAACATGCATGCAGTTATTTTCTTTCTACCCTGGGTCAAGGTTATAGAAATGAAAAAAAAACTAAGAAAGTCTTTCATTCTAGTTCTTTGTTATTAATGGGTAATGCAACATACATCGTCTCGTTAAAATGCATATAAATACAAACGGTTAGAATATTTTCGATAGGAATTGCCCTCATGATGTCGATCGCATGGCAAGTGAATAGAAATTTCGAGCTGTCAAAACAAAAATTATCTCCTTTGTTAGCAAATGTATTATCGCATACCAACTCTTGTGCAATTGCATAGTGTTTACTCGTACAACCGCATTCAATTTCCATTTGGCGACAATTACAGCGCAAAAGTTTAACAAAGCAATGAATGATACCTAGTTTCTTCATATCATCGTTGTAATATTGCACCACTGACGACTTCGTTTGCAATGCTCTGGTGTACATGTCGGAAATATATAATTTACTGTGTTTCAATAGCCTTAAATATTGCGATAAATGAACATTGTTAAGTAATATATTACTATTTTCGAATGCGTTGGCGATAATGGCTGTAATTTCCCCCAAATATTTGTAAGTACCGACACTATAGCAATGGTGATTAATTTTCTCGTTAATTTTCACTTGTTTTTTCCTAGACAAACAAAAAGTACGTACGTTCCCGTGCGGTAGTTGTTCGATAAATCTTATCATTTTTATAAATTGACTGTGTGAGTTTGCAATTTGTGTGTCGATATGCCATGTTCCATGAATCAATTGCAACAGGCGACCATTCAGATTTTTATACTCGTAGCAAGTATGACACCACAGCGGTCCTAAATTTCGTACGCAATTAGACAGATGTAATAACAGATGAATATTAATGGAACAAAATTGAACGCCATACATGACTTGGAATTCTCTAACAAATCTATGTAATAGATCATCTGCGATTTGTATTTCAAATTCTTCTATTTGCTCAGAGCTCAAAATAACTAATCCAATAACTAATCGCAAGTAGTGTTCCATAAAATCGGCTCGCGTTATACTTTCGAATACAGGAATTGAATAATAAAAAAAGAACGTTTTCAATTCTGAAGCTTTCCAGTGTAATACATTTTCCACAGAGCGTGGCATACGATGAATAAATTTCGGACGCTTTATAGACATCAATCTACTATTTATAACATTTATGACATTGTGCAACGAGAAAGGAAATGTATTGTACTTTGAGTCAAACCATAATGTCAACAGCTTTTTCACGACACCACCATCAACACAATGCATGCGGTCTATGGCTATGCCTTGAATGAAATCTGGCATTATTCTTGATAATGCTGAGTGGCCCTTCACGCCGCGAACGGGTACGTTTGTATTTGCAATATTCGCATCGTCAATACATTGACCTGTTGATCTTAAAATATTATCTGCTTCATACGGATAGATATGTACATAACTTCTTGGTCCTAATTGATAGTTGTCACCTTTACACAAATACACAGGGCAACCGTAATTTCCATTAAATTGTGTGAAATTCAAATACTCACATTTAGCTGGCGGATCGCATGTGCCTGTCAAAACTACTCCTTTAACGAAAATATTAGCGTTGTCAGGCAGTACAAAATTCACACCCTTGCTAATTATTTCTAACTCTGGTCGAAACTTGTAAAAATACAAATCCATATTAGGTTTTTTGTCACCGTACCAATAACCGATAAGTAATATGTTTTGTCTATTTTTTCTCTCTTCAAACGGTAACTCGTTGATTGTTAAATATATAGGCCAGATACTTATTTTGGATGATTTGTAAACCGGTATACCGTCGGGATACCAACTGAATGAAATGTTGTGAGGATTCGATAAGAAGCCGTTATTCACCCAGGCTCTGTACAATTGCCAATTATAAACATCTGATATAGAACTATTATTTTGTGGTTTTTCAAATCGCAATTGAAGCCGCTCATAAAAACCGGGTCGTGCATACATTTCGCTTAATTGATTTTGTATTGATAATTGTACAAAGTACGAATTATTGGTACATGGACACGAAGGACAAATTTCATTTGAATCGTTTAAATCTCGTGTGCACGTAGAACAATAGTAATAAGAGATCGTTAAAATTTCGGCATCGGTCCGGCCAGTGAGGGACTTCCAAGGTTATCGATGGAAGTACGAATTTGTGTTTCTTCACGTTTCGGCCCTGTGGTTCGGGTCCTCTTCAGAATATGTATATTTCTTTCTGTATAAATGGTAATACACAATGTTTTACAATCACGTAATATCTAGATGTTGTGTTGTTTTGTGTGACAATCGTGTTGGTACTGTTTTAATTATGATTATATACATACAGTATGGATGACGTGTTTTTTTTTTTTTTGAGTTACTTATTGTTATGTGTAAGTATCGGTGTGTGAAATGTACAGAGTGTGGAGAAATTATAAACGTAAGATATGATAGCTTACTAACCTCGAAGTAGTGATATTTCGGTTTTTTTTAATACACATGTTTGGAAAGATGTTGAGACGAACAGAGACATTATTTGTGGAAATAAATAATGTTTTGTAAAAAGATACTCAGTAGATGGAGTTAATATCGTTTATGGGCGATTTTTACTGATCTGTAATGGATAAGTAGTTATGGGTTAATTTTTATGTTTCATTATTGAGAATTTAGGTATAAGAATTTGATCTAAGAAAAGTTTTAGTGAATAATCAAAAGTTATGGTAGTTACCTATTGAGTTTGTTCTTAAGAGTGTGTTATCTTTCCAAAATGAGTAAAAACTCGAAATTTTCATTGGTTCGTTACATTTTGAGTTGTGTAGCGGACGAAAGTTCGAGAAAGACTGAGTAATGTATTGTTTTCTGGTGGCATATTCGAGTCTCTGTGCTGTGAATTGGGGGAGAGATCATGCTCGCAGTGACGTGTCAATAAGAATGAATTAGGGGCGCCAAGTTAGGGGTATTTAAAATTACTTTGTGATGTCATTAAAATTAGCTTATCATGTCGATATGTTGGTTAGTTTACCATGTCGATAATTTGAAAATTGTTATGTAATGTAAAATATGGTAGAGTGTGTTGATGGTTATATAATAGAATTGTAGATTGAGCTAAGATTTTTTATGTCAGTTCTAAAGTTGATGGCGTTGGGGTGTGCTTTGATTTGTATCATTTCCATGATTAGCCTTTTTTTGAGCCAACTCTCATTGCTAAGTATTTTTATGTTATCGAATTGGAAGTCATGTTTCTGTTCTATTGCGTGTTGTGCTAAGGCTGTGTGTATTTCGGTAGTGTGTTTTATGCTATTTTTGTGTTCTTTTATTCGGGTTTCAAGATATCTTTTAGTTTGGCCTCTGTACGTGGCGTTGCAATCCTTGCAGTCGATTTTATAAACGATATTGGATATTCGATTGTTGTTGATTTTATCCTTGGTGGAACCAATGATGGATGAAATATTGTGTTTATTGTTTGTAACTAATGTTATGTTGTATTGTTGGAAAAGACGGATTAGTTGGTGATGTATGTTTTTTGTGTAGGGGAGATTTATTATTCTGGAGGAGTCAAAATTATTGTTGTTCGTTTTTTGTTTGTTGATTATGGAAACTCGATGTTTTATTAATTTGTCTGTGAAAGAAGTTGGATAGCAATTTTTGATCATTGTGTTGCTGATGAGTTGGAGATTTTCATTATGAAATGATGGGTGAGATAGTTTTATTGCCCTGTCAATCAGCATGTAGATTATGGCTTTTTTTTGGGAGAGTCGGTGGTGTGAGAAGAAATTAATAAATCTGCCAGACCAAGTTGGTCTGGCAGATTTACTAATCCGTCTTTTCCAACAATACAAATTAACATTAGTTACATTAACATTAGTTACAGTTAAATTAACATAGCAAATTTACTAATCCGTCTTTTCCAACAATACAACATAACATTAGTTACAAACAATAAACACAATATTTCATCCATCATTGGTTCCACCAAGGATAAAATCAACAACAATCGAATATCCAATATCGTTTATAAAATCGACTGCAAGGATTGCAACGCCACGTACATAGGCCAAACTAAAAGATATCTTGGAACCCGAATAAAAGAACACAAAAATAGCATAAAACACACTACCGAAATACACACAGCCTTAGCACAACACGCAATAGAACAGAAACATGACTTCCAATTCGATAACATAAAAATACTTAGCAATGAGAGTTGGCTCAAAAAAAGGCTAATCATGGAAATGATACAAATCAAAGCACACCCCAACGCCATCAACTTTAGAACTGACATAAAAAATGTTAGCTCAATCTACATTTCTATTATATAACCATCAACACACTCTACCATATTTTACATTACATAACAATTTTCAAATTATCGACATGGTAAACTAACCAACATATCGACATGATAAGCTAATTTTAATGACATCACAAAGTAATTTTAAATACCCCTAACTTGGCGCCCCTAATTCATTCTTATTGACACGTCACTGCGAGCATGATCTCTCCCCCAATTCACAGCACAGAGACTCGAATATGCCACCAGAAAACAATACATTACTCAGTCTTTCTCGAACTTTCGTCCGCTACACAACTCAAAATGTAACGAACCAATGAAAATTTCGAGTTTTTTACTCATTTTGGAAAGATAACACACTCTTAAGAACAAACTCAATAGGTAACTACCATAACTTTTGATTATTTACTAAAACTTTTCTTAGATCAAATTCTTATACCTAAATTCTCAATAATGAAACATAAAAATTAACCCATAACTACTTATCCATTACAGATCAGTAAAAATCGCCCATAAACGATATTAACTCCATCTACTGAGTATCTTTTTACAAAACATTATTTATTTCCACAAATAATGTCTCTGTTCGTCTCAACATCTTTCCAAACATGTGTATTAAAAAAAACCGAAATATCACTACTTCGAGGTTAGTAAACTATCATATCTTACGTTTATAATTTCTCCACACTCTGTACATTTCACACACCGATACTTACACATAACAATAAGTAACTCAAAAAAAAAAAAAAAAAAAAAAAAGACGTCATCCATACTGTATGTATATAATCATAATTAAAACAGTACCCACACGATTGTCACACAAAACAACACAACATCTAGATATTACGTGATTGTAAAACATTGTGTATTACCATTTATACAGAAAGAAATATACATATTCTGAAGAGGACCCGAACCACAGGGCCGAAACGTAAAGAAACACAAATTCGTACTTCCATCGATAACCTTGGAAGTCCCTCACTGGCCGGACCGAAGCCGAAATTTTAACGATCTCTTGTCACCTACACGGCCGCACACTTCTCTGATTCAGAACAATAGTAATGTTTAGTAAAGTTTGATACTCCATGGAGGCCGAAATAATTTCGAAATTTATACACACTATTTTTCTCTAAATCTTCATTAATGCAATGTAACTCTATTACTGTAATTACATCCTGGATGCATGTCGACGTGAGATTATGATGCAAAAGAAGCGCCAAAATTAATAACATGCTTTCTTTCACAGTTATTCGAGCACCACGGTACAATGGCTCATTACCCTTCCCATTTTTAAAGTTATTGCTAGAACGATGAGGAATTCTTTCATTTTCAGCTTCGTCGTCATCCAGTTCACTTTCTTCTGAACTTTGTTGATTTTCTCCTTCGGAGTTTGTGTAGTTTTCGCTACTGCATTCCACGGAATATCTATTTGGTTGGACGGCAAAAATATATACATAAAGATATCTTTTGACCAAACAAATATGAATTTGCGTAAGTAATAGGTCCATTGTTGTATTTTAAAAATTGTTTGCAATGTCAATTACCTTGATTCATCACTTTCAGCTAAGTTTTCTCCTATCGGGTCTCCAAAATCTGGGGCTGTGAAAAAGTTTGTCGTCGGATCCCTTCTTCTGTCAAGAAATCTATTAAAAACATATTAAGTTAAGATTTTCTTTCATCATTATATGAAGCTGATGGCTTTTTAGATTGAAAAAATGATGGAATTATAATGCTGAAACTATTAGTTATAGTGACCAGTTACAATGTAATTCTCTATTAACATATCATCTGTACTGTGAAATATTTCAATGAAATATCATGGACTACTAAAAAAACGTTTTCCTATGATATTTGCATATTTTTTCAAATGAATAAAAAAATATGAGTATTTATAATTTTAGATATCAATGCTTAAAATTATCCGCCACCCGTATACCACCAAACTAGAAGAATTTTGACAGTTTTATAGGTTAGGCTAACCTAAAACGTGTAAGTCCCAAGATATCGAGTCGAAGTGTTTAAACAATAGTATATTGGATTTCAAACGTGCTTACGGTATTGCAGGCGGTGATTGCTCTTCGTGATTGACGATGCCCATATTTCCTTCATTTGCCACCGGTTCCTCAACATTTTGTTGTTGGCGCTGACGTTGTAAAACGCTATTGTAGCGATTTCGTCGCTGCCTTTGGCTAATTTCGTCGATAGATTTGTACGACATGCTTTTTTTAAGGATGTTACACAGTATTAACACTTCTTCGATTTTTGACTGGGGGTTCCCCGTCGAAATTCTTCAAGTTTTATTCTCATGCGTTACAATGGATTAGCTATATATCTATATATAGTTTGTCCACCCATGATGGAGACAATGTTAGTCATAAGCAACTATTACCAATGTAGTATTCGACTGCATTGCTATTAACAATATAGTTTAAAAAATCCATAACGTGACCGGAATGATTGTTTTAATTTTTATTTGCTGTATTTATCATAATTACTTTTAAATAATTATAGAAAAGTTTGCCAATTATACGAAAATGAGAATTTCAATGACTTGAGCAGTATCCGGGGTTCGTGCATTGTGTGATGACAAAATAAGTAGAGGTCAAATGCATCGCTGCTGTATTTCAATATTTTGTTTCAACATTACGCTATGCCAGTGATCATTCGCCTTAATAATGGCCAGAGGAAAGAAAAAATTTGCACTTATATGGTGGATAGTGTCGCGTAAAACCGACGTTATTCCTTTGTCGTATATCTCAAATAAGAAACACCATCACGTGGATGCTATTACAAACTTGACGTGGGAGAGTTATAAAACAAAGGAAAAAACGCGAGAAACTGCGAAAATTCTTGCAATTGGCGGTATGTATTAATTATTTACGTTTTCCTCTATGAAAGTAATCATTCATAACATTTATATTACGGTAAAGAAATGTTCGTGCAATCGTATATTATTTTGAATGATTTATAAATAATTCTCTTTCTCTGAATAACCTGATAATTTAAATAAGCAATTTTTCATATATATTAAGAATAATCCCTAAATTAAATGAATTTTTATTTAAGGAGTTAATTTAATAGTTAAGCGTAAAAACTTAGCATAATTGGCTAATTTAATCAAAACTAATTAGAAATGTTGTTGCGCTTTTGTTCTAACTATTGCTACCTCTATAGAGTTTTTTAATGCCAGGTTTGCAGTTTAATGTTACTGCTTAGCAGCAGTTTAATGTTACTGCTTAGCATACCACAATTTCGCATGGCAAAAAACAGAAATTGTATAATGTGAGGCTGCAAAAATGTTGAGACTTTTTTTATATGCAAGAAAACTTTGCTGCTCGAAAGCAAACTCAATGTCCTTTCCTCACCAAGCATTGCATTAATACATAACAATATTATTTGCAGACAATGAAAGTGAACTTCATAAAATGATGGTTACAGATCATGGTACCTTGCATGACTCAAAAAGCCAGATTTTTTCTGAAGAAACTTTGAAACAGAGAAACCAAATGAAAAAACAAATAAAGCTAGTAGCAAGCATCAAAAGATCAAATTAGAAAACAGAAGACGTAAACATTGAGAGAGATCTGCCAATTTTCCCCAGAAGTAACACTGATCTATTCGGATCATTGCATCACCCGTCTACGCATGTGCCACCACCATATAATCATCAGCTTCTGGGACCTTCTCAAAGCAATGCAGCACAATCCGTGCGTTGTGTAATTCCTCAGCAAAAAGAGATTCGCTTGAAATCAGCATCAAATTCAATCTTTGCACAGGGAAGTGCTGCGAAATCATCGAATTCAATTTTAGGACAGAAAAGTGCTGCGAAGTCATGGAATTCAATCTCAACGGAGGGACACGCTGCGAAGTCATCAAATTCGATTTTAGCGCAGGGAAGTGCTGCGAAGCCATCGAATTCAATCTTAGGGCAGGAAAGTGCTGCAAAGTCATGGAATTCAACCTCAGCGGAGGGACACGCTGCAAAGTCATCCAATTCGACCTTAGCGCAGGGCAGCGCTGCGAAGCCATCAAATTCAATCTTAGGGCAGGAAAGTGCTGCAAAGTCATGGAATTCAATCTCAGCGGAGGGACACGCTGCAAAGTCATCCAATTCGACCTTAGCGCAGGGAAGCACTGCGAAGCCATCAAAGTCAATCTTAGGGCAGGAAAGTGCTGCGAAATCATGGAATTCAATCTCATCGGAGGGAAACGGTGCGAAGTCATCAAATTCCATCTCAGCGCTGAGAAGCGCTGCGAACCTGTCCAATTCAATATCAGCGCAGGGGAATGCTGGGAACCAAGCACAATTTGACTCTTTCCGGCAAACTTCTTACGCTTCACAGTTGAAAGGATTCACTGACTAAGAGGGTTTCGGTTCAATATTTTCTGAGACATCTCATACGCAGTCATCAAATTCTAGACACTGCACGCAACTAAGCTCTTATGGACCAGCTTCCGACTCTTTACATTTCAATTTCTCAACCAACGTACAAGACCGAACAAAACCTAGTCCTCACCGGCTGGCTTCTTATTCTTTAGATACCAATATCTCAGCCGATGAAGAGCAAGGCAAAAGAATATTACTCCAAAGATCTCGTTCTTCATCAGAATCTTCGGCTGCTTCATGTACCGCTTAACCATCAATTCAACCATCGGAATCATCACATGGACACAGCAACGAGGATAAAGGGTATTCGGTCTCTAACGAAGCTAGTAATCTCAGAGAACCGTTGAGTTACAAGTTGAATCTCGGGAGAGGTTAGTTTTTTAACATTAAAATTTATCAAAAATTGGAATATTATTTACAACGGTTATGCCCCAACTGTATATTAATTTCAATAACTGAAATTCTTTGTTTTTCTTCGTTACAAAACGCGATATTGAATTCCAAGACATATTATTGAAAGCGATGAAGGAAGAGTACGGACAGCAAATAAAAAGTGACTCGAGCTGGAAAGAAAATTCGCCGGTATAATATCTGAAAAATACATAGTCTTCTATTTTACACGAATAACTAGTCCTTATAATATTTGGTTTTATTTTATTGATATCCAAGGTTCAAGATTGTTATCTGCTACCTGGAAACGAGCGAGCAGAAATATCACCCAATTGTGGATTTTATTTGCCCCAAAATAAAATCAGGAACATCGAATTAAAATCAACGATGAACAACGATTGGAAGATATTGGTTTGAGAAACATTATTGGAAGTGTATGGAAATAGTATTGCTAATTATTCGGCGACTGGAAAAAGGGGTAATTGACCAGCAATCGACTTCCAGCTATTCAAAGGAATACAAGGTAACGTTGAGACTTGCAAAATACGTGAATAATAGACAAAACGTACATGAACAGTGATTTTAATCGTTTGATTTGCTGTTCCACAGATTCGGTAGCCCTAACGGCGACACCTATACCAACAAAGAAGGATATTATTCAATTCATCAATAAAATGGCGTCGAACAAAAGAAAAGTTCACCAGAAAAACCAAAAACAACAACAGCCTTCAACATCAAATTCAAACGCGAAAAGTGTGGGTTTAAAAAAAAACGACAAACCCCCGACAATCACAAAATCAGGTAAACGCTACATACATTTACTATCCCTCACACGATTTAAGTTGCGTAATTGAGATATGATTTTTTTTATTACACGAAATTTCGCCTTTAAATCGTCATCATTTTTTTAATTGTTGGTGTCATGCACGACCTTTTTTTTTGTTGAATTCTGGTACGTGTATTTACGACAAATGAATCATTATTTGATGAAATTGGTTTCAAGAAAATCTCATGAACTTCCAAAGTTTAAAAAAATGTGTATGATAAATGCCAACTTCTACATTCATGCTAAAAAAAATTAAGAGCACTTTTGAACTTAGCTTTGTTTTAAAAAGTTCCCTACTTTATACCCTTCCCAACGGTAATACACGTTTGGTAGTTTTTTCACCTTTAGATCATATGTCTTAAGTGTCACGGTCATGGGATATGATTTTTTTCCGTTTCTGTTTATCACTCGAACTTTAGTGTTCATATGGTCATGAGTTTTTTGTTTGTTGTTGCGATAGGACGAAATAACTTTGTTGCATGCATACGGAGTAAATAAGGTCAATTCGAACGACATTTATCACTCGAGTATAATAGAGTAAAAAATATTGGAAAAAAAAGTATTCTCTTAACCCCGATCCCGGCAAAGTTATGTCGCTTATTTTGACCACATAAATTATTTCTATGACATGTAGTATACCGTTGGAAAGGGTATAAACTAGAGAACTTTTTACAACAAAGCTAAGTTCAAACTAGCTTTCAGTTTTTTTTAATGAACTTAGAAGTTGACATTTTTCTTACATTTATACATTTTTTAAAGACTTTGGAAACTCGTGAGTCATATTCTTGAAACTAGCTGTATCAAATATGATTTATTTATAATAAACATACATTGCAGTTGAAAACAAAAATTATTTCGCGCCATTACGGCCACAAAGAAAAAAGTTTCGACGATTTAAATGCGAAATCTCGGGTAATTTGAAGAAGAAAAAACGAAAGCAAATAATTTCACAATTACCGTGACAGTTAGGACATAGGGTCTGAGGGTGAAAAAATTAGAAAATTACCCCCCCCCCCCCCCCAGTATCCCCGAAAAATTCGTCGGTTCATCTGCCAAATACGCTGTATATATTTATGTACACTATTTTGTAGCCGATGGACATGCACCTCCGAGCGATTCGAGCCTTAGTATAGACACGATGAATTCGCCAAGGATGGATGAGGCCCAAAGTAAATCAATTTCCATAATATTGTAGGGTTGAAATAAAATTCCATATTCTAAATGAATAACTCAAATACTGTTTTTATTAGGCGTTCCCGTGATTGAACTTCCTCTGGCTCAGGTCCAGCATCGTGAGTGGTTGGAATTATTGGAAATAGGTGACACGGTGACGACAGCTGATGGAGGATTGATTTATGATTTTTAAGAGATGATTCCGTGTAACGGGAATCTCTTTGACAGTTCAACTGTGCGTCACTTTAAGTACATCCATCAACAAAATAAATAACTATTTAAAGTTTCATTTTTTACTTCTTGTGAGTAAAGAAATTATGAAGCAGACAATTGTGTTTTTATTTATGTTTATATATTTTCAATGTATTTTCACGACATCTATGTAGCATTATCCATAACCTTTATTTATAGGAATAATTTGATTATCGAGCGACTGTTCGATACATTGAGTATTCCTGTAATTTAACGATAATAAACAAGGGTTGTAACAATGCTGTATTGATGTGTCGTATATATGTATGTATATGCGGTTGCCTATAGCAGGTCCACGCATACGTATGCCTAATGGAATATATGTATATTGGCCTATACGTACACTCCCGCTCAAAAGTTTCGATACACTCATCGATATTTCTTGCCGCACTTGAAGTTGGATAACTCTGCCAAAAAAAAAGATATCCAAATTCCCAAGGCGGCGTTTGAAAAAGGGTGTATCAGGCTACAGTTTGTGGATTTTTAAAAATTTTTACGATTTTTTTTCGACCCAGTACGCCCTTTGGTACTTGACCGTTTTTAGGCCTTTTTTCGACCATCGCGAATCGGGCGCACATTTTAAGGAAATTTTTAGTATTTTTTTTTACCATGAAAAACTCAAAAGGGATCATAAAAACTCGATCTTCCTCTATTTAAAAAAATTTTGCGATTTTTTTTCGAAATGTCATTTCATTTTTTGCTAAAAAAGATAGATTTTGAAAAATTCAGAATAACTCGAGAACAATAGGGTATAAAAAAAAACATCAAGAATGAAAAAAGTTGCGTATTTTTATACTGAATCGCCTGGAATTTTTTCAGAATTTTTCCCCGAAATTTTTTTTTTTTGAGTACTCTCACTGAATAATACTGAAAAAAAAAATTTCGGAGAAAAATTCTGAAAAAATTCCAGGCGATCCAGTATAGAAATACGCAACTTTTTGCATCCCTGATGTTTTTTTTAAAACCCTATTGTTCTCGAGTTATTCTGAATTTTTCAAAATCTATCTTTTTTAGCAATAAATGAAATGACATTTCGAAAAAAAATCGCAAAAATTTTTTGAATAGAGGAAGATGGAGCTTTTATCATCCCTTTTGAGTTTTTAATGGTAAAAAAAATACAAAAAATTTCCTTAAAATGTACTCGCGTAACTCGTGAGAGTTACGAGTAAAAATACTCACCTCATCTAGACGAGTTTTTCGTCGAAAAAGCCGCCTTTGGCTCGGCGCACCGCGTTTACGATTCGTGGCATCCGTTCGATGAGTTTATCGAGTTGGTCTTGGTTGAGACTCGACCATGCAGCCTGCAAATGCATCCAGAGATCCCCCGTGGAAGATGGACAATATTTCCGGATTTTCCGATCAAGCTCTTCCCACAGAAGCTCGATCGGATTGAGGTCCGGTGATTGCGGCGGCCAAACCATGTTGGTGATGATCCCAGTCGTTTCCTTATTTTCCAGATATCCTCTGCAGAGTCTGGAGCTGTGCTTCGGATCGTTGTCCTGCTGCATAACAAAACCATGGCCAATGGTTCGGAGACCGGATGGAAGAGCGTGTCGAACTAGTATCTGTTTGTATTCTTCCTTTCTCATAATGCCTTCGACTTTTATTAAGTCTCCGGTACCATGACCCGAAAAACAGCCCCACACCATCACAGAGCCACCCCCATGTTTCACAGTGGGCAGTAAGCATTGGGGTGCCATTTTTTCTCCGGAATTTCTTCTCACGAACACTCGTCGACGAGATCCAAATACGATGAATTTGGACTCGTCGGTCCACAAAACATTTTTCCACTGAGCTACTGTCCACTTTCGATGTTTTAAAGCCCACTGGTACCGTTTTTTTTTATTAACGAGACGCAGCAGGGGTTTTTTTATCGCGACACAGCCTCGGAGCCCAGAATCGAACAGCCGACGTTTTACTGTTGCCAGTGATATCGAGGGTTCGTTCGATTGATTATATTCTGCTCGAATTTCCGCGGCGGTTAATCTTCGATTCCTCTTACTAGTGAGGATGATCTTTTGATCGTCTTGGGGAGTTGTTTTTTTTGGCCGGCCGAAGCGACGACGATCCTGATGAGTGCCCGTCAATTTCCACCTCGCGATCGTTGTCTGGATCACTTTCAAAGAAACTCTAATTTCTCTTGCAATTTTTCGATATGGAACTCCTTTTTTCCATAGCGCTACTATTGCACCCCGTTTATCGAGAGAAATCTGTTTTTTCCGTGCCATTTATGAAAAATTGATCAATAATTTTCTTGCGAAAATATGCAAATTACGTTTGATTTTGTACTCGCGTTTGAAGCATTCGCACAGAACTGACTGTCGTCGTCGACAACGCTTGTAGTATTCCGCAAAATTTCTCCTTCTTTCTTCTATTTTTTTTCTCTTTTTTTCTTCTCTTCTTTCTTCTTCTATTAAAAATGTAAATAGAAAAAAATATGAGAAAATATTGATTTATATTTCACGCGACAGCGTTGCAGTAAAACGGCATTCAATAACCTTGAGGACACGGTAAAGCATGAAAAAGAAAACAATCGTTTTGTCGTGAAATTGGTGATCTTTTTTCTCATATTTTTTTCTATTTACATTTTTAATAGAAGAAGAAAGAAGAAAAGAAAAAAGAGAAAAAAAATAGAAGAAAGAAGGAGAAATGTTGCGGAATACTACAAGCATTGTCGACGACGACAGTCAGTTCTGCGCGAATGCTTCAAACGCGAGTACAAAATCAAACGTAATTTGCATATTTTCGCAAGAAAATTATTGATCAATTTTGCATAAATGGCACGGAAAAAACAGATTTCTCTCGATAAACGGGGTGCAATAGTAGCGCTATGGAAAAAAGGAGTTCCATATCGAAAAATTGCAAGAGAAATTAGAGTTCCGTTGAAAGGGACCCAGACAACGATCGCGAGGTGGAAATTGACGGGCACTCATCAGGATCGTCGTCGCTTCGGCCGGCCAAAAAAAATAACTCCCCAAGACGATCAAAAGATCATCCTCACTAGTAAGAGGAATCGAAGATTAACCGCCGCGGAAATTCGAGCAGAATATAATCAATCGAACGAACCCTCGATATCACTGGCAACAGTAAAACGTCGGCTGCTCGATTCTGGGCTCCGAGGCTGTGTCGCGATAAAAAAAACCCCTGCTGCGTCTCGTTAATAAAAAAAACGGTACCAGTGGGCTTTAAAACATCGAAAGTGGACAGTAGCTCAGTGGAAAAATGTTTTGTGGACCGACGAGTCCAAATTCATCGTATTTGGATCTCGTCGACGAGTGTTCGTGAGAAGAAATCCCGGAGAAAAAATGGCACCCCAATGCTTACTGCCCACTGTGAAACATGAGGGTGGCTCTGTGATGGTGTAGGGCTGTTTTTTGGGTCATGGTACCGGAGACTTAATAAAAGTCGAAGGAATTATGAGAAAGGAAGAATACAAACAGATACTAGTTCGACACGCTCTTCCATCCGGTCGAAAACAATTGGCCATGGTTTTGTTATGCAGCAGGACAACGATCCGAAACACAGCTCCAGACTCTGCAGAGGATATCTGGAAAATAAGGAAAAGACTGGGATCATCACCAACATGGTTTGGCCGCCGCAATCACCGGACCTCAATCCGATCGAGCTTCTGTGGGAAGAGCTTGATCGGAAAATCCGGAAATATTGTCCATCTTCCACGGGGGACGAAGGGATGTTTAAAATTTCTTCGAGTCCCAGCTGCCGCAGTTTTGGGCAAAGGGAATCAATGAGTTGCCAACTAAATGGTCGAGTGTCATAGGAACCGATGGCGACTATATTGTTGATTAGAAATGTTTTGTATAAGATATATAAATAAATAATTCATATTGAAATTATTGCGACAAAACTTTTTTATCAACCTAATATATAAGGAATACCTGAGACACGGGCGCTTCAGTATCGGAGCTCTCAGCCCTGATGATGCAGACTGTAACATTTGCGAAACGTCGGCACACCGCTGATTCTCAATACGGCCTCTTTCCGGAAGCCACATACTTTTCAAAACTGTTTTCTCTTATGTTTCTGCATGCGGAATCTTCAGAAGGAATTCCTTTTCGCGGAGACTTAGCGCAAACCTGTTTTCCTTTACAACCACTGTTGATGCAGAGGTTATTTGTCTACAGCATTGTCTACTGCACAATGATCAGTCTCTAAGTGTAAGAAATAGCTTGACAATGTTAAAATCGACCTTTTTTGCTAAAGTGCAAATTCAGACCTACCTTTGTTTGGAATCAAAAATAAACATTTTAATAGTTGTATCGTTCTATCGGCCGTGACGCATCTGGTTAACCAATATCCTTCGAGACACTTCGATGATAGAACGGAATTTCAGATAGTAAATTCCATTTTGAATTGTCACTGCAGCATTACGGTACACAACGATGCGCATTCGTAATGAGTTTGACATTCAATTGAATTGCGATAAGCGTGATTATTGAGATAAGGATAGATTCAGTCCAGTTATTTAGATAATAATAAGATAGTAATAATGAGATAAGTAATTGCAAAATTTTACCGCTCTCTCGAAGAGGGAGTCTCTAGTGACCTCACTTGTTAAAATATTCGGCCGAAATTCGTGTGTATTACGGTCGACGTCAACGAGAAAATAAATAAGGCTGGGGTTCACTGTTTATAATTTAACTGAATTGTAAAATGTCATCGTTCTTCTACGGACGAGTGTAGCAATGCCGTTTGCTAACAACTTCGATCGTAATTAGGTGTCCACCGATGGCCGTCGTTGAAAAATTAAGTCAAGTGAAACCTACTTATTTAAACAATTTAAAATCGCAAATTTTCACCGATCTTCTGTAGAGCGAGCTACTAGCGATTTCCATTGCTAGAAAATTCGATCCTCGTAGAACCTCCCGATGACGAAAACCGACGGAGAGAAAAACTGCAGATGTTTGCTTAAACAATGAGCATAAATAGTAACTTTTACCACTCTTCTAGAGAGCGAGTCTCCAGCGATTTCGTTTACTCGAGAATTCGGCCGTAATCGAATTTACCGAAGATCAACGGTATCGAGAAACCAAATACTGCTCGAGGTTAGTCGTTCAAACAAAATTAAACAATAATGGTAAAATGAAGCCAGTCGTGTACGGATGAGTTTCTAGCAATCCCATTCGCTATATCGGTACTCGGTCGACGTGTCACACCGGCCGAGCGGCCACGGGTGTGAGAGAGATAGCTGATTTATAGATGCCCATTGTTCTCCAAAACGGTTGATTATTTGGAAAAAAGAAAATAAACAGCTTCCACGCTGATGAACGACGAATGACGTCTTTCTCTTCGTTTGCCCGAAATGTGGTCCGTCTGAAAGAGAAGTTGGCAGTAGGATTTTTACCGACTGGATGTGTGAGCAATGTGTGAAGCCACTGGATGTGTGAGGCATGTGTGAACTGACTAGATGTGAGTCTTACCACAAGGGCGAGGTGAGCTAATGGGCCAGGGGAGGCAAGAATGGGGTGAGAGTGTGGGGGAAATATGAATTTTAGACATTTTAGACCCTCATAATTTTTTTCGTACCTCTGGGGGTGGGGGGCAGCGGCCCCCTGCCTCCCCTTGGCAACGCCCTTGGCTTAGCATGTCCAGCTCTTCACTGAGTAGTGGCGAATATAAAAATGTTGAACACGCAAGAAAACTTTCATGAAGCGGCCCATAATACGAGAGCTTACCACCCCTCATTACGAGTATGCACGTTCTTGGACAACCGTGCAAGACATCTGCAAGCCAACAATCATTTTCTGAAGTATGACTGTCCTCTTGCTTTATTGAATTTGTTTGTTGGGGCGATTTTACGACTTAACTACTTTTTTTATAAAATTACCCATTGATTCGCAAAATAAAAATTCGTTCTTACTTGATTCAAAACATGAGTCACGGAAGCTACAACCATTGCCCATATTTGATGCTATAAACGGATTCTACGACAGTAGAAGTCTGGCGGTTTTGGAGCGATCCAGTTATGAAACCATTTTTTTTTCTCCATAAGAACTGAACCGTCTTCCAGAAAGGGCCAACGCCATAGATGGAAACAAATCGTAATCTGATGGAGCATTGTCCGGTTAGCATAGTGAGTTAGGTGGATTCACCTAGTTGACTCCTAGATAATTGTCACATATTCCCGAACACGAATATGTGGTCTGGCAGTATCACGTTATAAAAACCTATGGGCATCCAATTTCATTGATCATGTCCATGGCATTCATGCATAAAGAAATGCAGTGGTCGATAACACTTAATGCTACTACCAATTTTTTTTTTGTGTTTGGCACGTATCTTCGTTCAGTAACGCTTTCAATTGTGCATCCATTTTTTTTGCGGTTTTTCAACTATTTTATCATTCTAATAAAACCTATGATTTCCACATTATTGAAACACATGCGTGCCGCTGGAGCATATTCTTTGTACGCATCCACGAGCAAAAAGTGCCTTCCAGCTGCACTCTTCTTCAAAACTTAATAGTGCCGTGACACTTCCCGAAAGTGACGTTTATTCGGTACAAAAGTAGACATCTTCAATACAGTGAATATAATAGCAAGTCACACTTCAGTCAAATAGCATCAACTACGTTTGATAGCTGCACGCAGACCTTAGGATACAGGTATTTGTCTCAACATCACGCCAGAACAAAATACGTCATCGTAATTGAAAGTCGGCAGTCATCCTTGTACACACTGAATACTTCGTTGAAATTTATGTTTTATTCATTTGATTTTGTGTTGGGGCACTAAAGATTAAACATGATCCAGTGATTGGGCACTAAATATTAAAATAAAGAACATCTAGGCAGCATTCTTTTAACATTTGGAAATATCTTTATGAGAAACCCTTGCGAGCAGACATGCAGTTCTCACATTCAATCTGGATTTGTGATCCACCTGTGGCAACTCCGTTTTGGGTCTTCTGTTAGAAGGGCGCGCTTTTCCTCTGATCCTTCTCCTCTGTTTTTCCCCTGAATTTTGAAGATGGAACCCTTAGGGAAAGTGAGTCGATAGCCACAGTGTGTAGCTATCGAAGTCAAAGAATTCAAAATAGTATACACACCGCTTTAGTAATTTTTGCAGAATGAATTCCCAACAGCTTTGGTGGCAGCCGTCATGAATTAAAAAGTGTATTTTTTTACTAAAATTATTCATTTTTAATGTATAATGTTGAATTTTGATGTGTAATTATAATGTATAATTATAATGTACATTAAATTTTAATGTTTAATTCATAATGTATAATTCATAATGTATAATTTAATTTCAATGTATAATGTATGTATTTAATTATACATTTTAATATTTGTTATTAAAATACGTTAGAGCATTTAGATGGTGTTGAAGTTTGCATCGTTGGATTGCAACGAAAGTTAAAAAAATTTTTTTGTAAGTTCTTTTTATTACAATCCACAATTTTTTTTAAATAGTATAAGATAGTGGATCTCTTATGAGGATAATAAAAACCGCTTGGGCGATGTGCTCACTCTGAATAGGCAGAAAAAGATGTGCGCAATAGCAAACGAGTCAACTTCCGTTGCAAACGAAAACGATGCAAACTTTAACATCATGCATTTAGTGGATTTCGCGGAAAACCAACATTGAATTTAATCTGAACTCTTCGGATAATTCTCGTCACTTCAATCTTAACCTGGCGTTTGTACTACTTGTTAAAATAAAATATTCCGAGATCTCAAGGTTGAAGAAAATGAGAATTAATCAGTAATCCATTTTTCTGGGAAATCACGCGTTTTTTTTCGACTGTGTTTTCCTCCAATGTTTTACCGCGAACAAAAATTCAAAGTAATTTGAGTTCTAGATAAGATTTCCCTTCGAAGTACGTACGGAAATAGAAAAATATCGATTCTCAATAAAGTAGTGCCAGTTCGAAAAAAATGTTTTATCGGTAAAAAGATTCGTCGAAAATATTTTTTTCGGAAAAAATGTTTAACGAATCAAGAATCGCCTACGTACTTCGATGTGAAAAGTTGTTGTGAAGTTCCGAAAAAAATTCCAGTCGATTGATAAAGAATTAGCGATGTAACGTTGCTAGCTGCAGCATACGATCAGACAAAGGTGTTTCGCTTCATCCAGCTTCAGCGCCGCTATTTTGTTACAAAATCTTGTGAAAACAATTATAAAAATACTTGCAGATATGTAGAACAAAACCACTAAACGGAATTATTATACTAATAACTAGGTATCCATAAAAATGATCCAAATTCACCTTTTTTCGAGCTCTAGACTGGTTTCCCAACACTTCATGCATCCAGCATAAATATTCATAGCTTGTGCGGCAGTATTATGGAAAAAAATTTGCAGCCATCAATCAGCTGAGCAAAACTTTAATTAAATCTAAGCTACGAGTATATTAATGTGTTGAAATCTTGTTTGATTCCAGTTAGGGATCATGATTATACACTACTTAGGTATATTAATATTAGTCATACAGCCCCAAAAAATCATAGCAGACCGGAATAAAATGGTGAAAATGTGTGTCCTTTGAAAGTTGGCTGCAGAGAAATAATTGCGAAGGCTTTTTGAAAAAGCGAGTTTCTCAAACATCGAAAGTATTTTCGATATTCGCGAAAGGTCTGTTTTTTCACATCCAGACACGTGATATGATACAGGAAGTAGTTTGGTATTTGAGGAATCAACACCTTGAACTGCGGCCCCATCATATATTTTCCTATATATAGGAAAATATATGATCATATATTTTCCTATATATAGGAAAATATATGATGGGGCCATTATAATGGCCATATTATGGTCAAGGGTTAACGCAGTTCCAACTGAACGAATTCGAGAATATTCGATAATGTCGAGACTATCATATGAAAATTCCGATATTTGTATAATATTGGGATACCGAACGCGTAGAACGAGACAAATTTATTGCATATTTTCAGTCCATGGAATTTGATGTTACTATCAAAATCAATGTATATTCGTTGCTACGATCGTTGCTACGATCGTTGCTACGATCTAGTTGAAATCTGCAAATTAAACTTAAAAGATTCCAGTGCGATATATAGCAGAGACTTTAAAAAACCCTAAGAAACATCTTTTGTTCATATGCAATGCTCATGTGAATACACACATGCGCATAGTTTCTTCATGTTAAATGTTATTTCTCTTAAGGGGTTACCCCCAATTGCGATTTTGAAGAAATCGTTTTTTATTGCATTTTTTTGAAGTATAAGTATCTGAGAATATGTCCTGAAAATTTCAAGTCGATCCGAACAAAATTGACTGAGATATGAGCGGTGAAAGAGAAGAATCCGTTCTTCGTGTAAACTGAAATTGAAACTTTAAACGCGTTTTTCTCAAAATGGCATTTCTGAAGTCGGTGACCAAGATTACTCGAACACTAATGAACCGATCTCCTTGAAATTTTGCAGGCTTATTTAATACATAAAAATGTAGTCTTTAAACGTTCGATTTTTTTTTCGAAAAAAAAATGGTCGTTTTATAGCCAAAAAACGGCCGTTTTTTTCGTTAAAATCGAACCATTAACTTTGACTGTCCGCCATTTTGTGAAAAATGAATATTTTTTAAAATCCTTCGATTAAAGACTAGTTCATACTTATATTTGACTAAATCCATCCGCATTTTTTTTTTCAGATGATCCACTTCGCCGCAATGTCGGTCACCGCAAACCGTGTATATAAAAACATTATTTCATTGACGGCCATTTGCCACTAAACAATGTAATATTTTTCAATAAAAAAATTACTGAAAGTTCTTCAAGATGTGTTCTTTAAGATGGTATATTGATCGATTGAAAAAGTTTTGTAGTTATCTTTGAAAAAAAATCATGAAAAAGGCCTTTTTTTGCGCTACAAGTGGGGGTAACGCCTTAAACCTAATCACACGCACATGCTTTTGAAGCAATCATGCACGGTTTTTGCTTTTATATTTTATACATGTATATACAAATAATATTTACATTTTCATTGAACGGCCCGATAAAAGTTATTTAGTCTTTCTTTGAAAGTGTTCAATGATTATTTATGAAAGATCCGAGAAAAATCTATCCGCAAGTATATGGAGAGTGAAAACCACATCTTATCATACATATTTGAGGCGAATTTCTATACGAAAACCATATGTTAGATCATTCCATAAATAATGCGATTCTTCCAATTGCATTTTTCTTCACGGACTAGAAAATTTTGGGAGAGGGGCCTTGAAAGTCTCCTAGAAAGATGGAAGAGTATCCTAAAAAATTAAAGAGGGGATATTATAGATTAAAAGATAAATTTGTAAATAGAATTACTATACCTATATATCATATAACACTTTTATACAACTTTTCAGTCCCATATTCAATCCTATTAAATTCTTATTTTCATGTTCGTACTGGATTTCACTAGATTTTGGTTGTAGATTTTTTATAAAAATATCGTAAAGCTTATTCGAACACCCTTGCGAACCTGAACGATATCATCCCTTTCAATTTAACTCTCCCCTGACACTGCAGTATTTCTAGTCCTTGGAAGCTAGCCCCCCCCCCCCGTGTTGTCTGCTACCATTCTTTTCTAATGCACTACTGTATCGTATTCACGCGAGCGCACAATTGACGTCCGGTAAATCTAGGTCGCCGCAAGCGGCTATATTTTATGGACTTGCAGTTGTAGTGTGAAACTCAGCAAACTGCTTTTCGCTTGGTAGTTGATGGACCAGCCAGTGTGCAGCTAATTAATCGGACACAAGGCCACAATATGACAAATCGTCGAAACCACATACCGATTACACATCCGCTATCATTGTTCTTTCATATATACGTCCTAATTTTACGCGTTTGCTTGCCAACGCTACATACAATGTATCCTAATGAAAATCTTGTCACTCAACGGCATTCCGATGCTATATAATTACGCAGAATATAATTATTGATGTAGCTAGCGAGTAAATGGGATATATATTTTCTATCCAAACATACTCAGCGCGCGTATCATAATTGTTTCATTACTAATTGCCTGATAAACTTCGCTTTTTTATGATGAACCGATATTTTTTTCGAATTTCTGATTTCTCATACTTTTCGACTTTCTGATTCCCTTCACATAGTGAAACGTCGACAAAATGCGACGATACAATGACCATGTATGAAATTACGGCTTTTGCGACCTAGACTTCGAATTTCAGATTATTTAAAGGCGTAAGCGATTTTTGAGAAAAACTGCACTGTCCATACGCTTTGAAATCCATGGAAAGAATTTCTTTAATGCAATGCTGCTGTCGGTATATATAAAATTCAATTGTGACGTTTCTAAATTTAAAAAGTTAGAGGTACTCCGATTTTTTGGTAACATCGGAATTGAAAAGACCTCAATCCGTTTATGATTTTTTGCCAAGATTAACTGTAAATATTATTTACCTGTGAACCGTTTTACGGAAGAATCTTTAAATCATTGGCTCGTCTTCTATTCACGAATACTGCACTGAGAAAACAGTTTATTTATAGTAAGGAAATACATTTAGTCGGCACTTTTATTCAAATATTCATTAACGGTCATAAAATTTGTTAGTCGTTAAGAAATATTCGTGTTCTCGTGACAACATTTTAAAGCCACAGTATTTCTATGAAAAGAATGATTTATTTGATCACTTTTATTTCTCTCGACTCAGTAGATGTTGATGGTGATCGAATAACGAGTTGAAGTTGCGATATGATAATATAGTTCAAAGGAGTAGAGGAGTATCGTTCACAATTAAAATATTTAGATTTGGGGCCGTTAACGTATAGTTGCCGCGACTATCCTGGGTTCAATGCAAATGAACATGTCACAACAATTAACTGAGCTTCATTCAAAACGACTATTTCAACCGCATTGGAGTCAAGAGTCACACAGTTTACGCGACAACGTCTCTATTTAACATAAATAAGGATTTATTAACTATTAATGAATCTGTATTTACGATGTTGGCCCAGTAGTTCTTTGAGACAACAGTCGTACACTTTTAACAAACCATTATTTGGTAATAATTTAAAAATCTTCAGTCAAACCAAATATAGCCCTGTTAATAGTTAGCAAATAACTGTTAAAAAATCGACGACTCATCTCAAATAATGATTTGTTAATAGTTAACAACTCTGTACTCGAGATAAGTGTCGTACATTTGGCAAGACCATTTACTTCGTATGCTACATGGCCCTTTGTTGCGCAAGCTCTTTCGTACGCAGCCGCGACGTAGATTCGATTGAGGTACACTGAAGACGGTGTGACCGCATGTCCACTTATTTAGAGGATATCAGTTTGTGAACGTGAATTCATTCTCTGCGCCGATTCATCAATTAACGATTTGCTTGTTTTGTGGGACCTGCCAAATGTTTAGAAAACTTTCTAAATTATACATGTAGAATATTAAATTATGCATTAGAGTGGGGGTGGCCAAGACGTAAACCGTGGGCCCGGTCGACCGCCTATTTTCTATGAGAGTCGTTCCTCGCATTTTCTATGAGAGTTGTTCCTTGTAATGCCCACTAGGACTATAGTACCACATTGATTCAACTGCACATTCATCTACTGATAATCAACGAATGACTTTGTCCAAATCTTAATTTGGTAACTATACTCGAATTCTGTTTTGTGCGAATATAAAATATCGTTTACTCAACTATCCTTTATATCTGGGGCAACTGTTCCACTGTTCCCATTGAATAAACGCCTCTCATTTTCTGTGAGAGTTATTCCTTGTAATGCCTACTAGCACAATCGTCCTACATTGATTCAACTGCACATCCATCTACCGATAAGCAATGAATGGCTTTTTTCAAATCTTAATTTTGTAACTATACTCGAATTCTCTTTCGTGCGAATATACAATATCGTTTACTCAACTATCCTTTACATCTGGGACAACTGTTCCACTGTTTCCATTGAATTTAAAACGTCCTAGAGCAAAGAACAACTCTCATAAAAAATAGACGGTCGTCCGGGCCCGCGGTTAACATCTTGGCCCCCTACTATAAACGTAGTAATTTTATTTACTACCGGAACTGTAAGTATCATCACCTTTCTGTACTTTCTATGACCTTCAATAACCTTATGCTATAGGTCGTTGAACTCGTTTTAAGCTCCTCTTTCATGATACAGAGAAAAAAACATACCGATCCTTTAAAAAAAATGGAGTTGACCTCCAAATGTCCGAAGTACGTCCACCTGCAAAAAAAACTATTATCGCTATCGGATGACCCCTTTCGTACTGTGCAATTTCATTTCGGCAAATATTTCAGTGGACCTTATAGTTTCGAAGATATCCAAGGTGCTAATAGTTATTGATCCACCCTGTATATATGTGTTAGATTGTATAGCTTCTGCGAGCAAGCGACCTGACAATGAGCGCCAGCGAAAAATCTAGCGGATACGCGCACAGGTGGACCACGATTGGTCTATCTCCGGGAATCGCGTAGAGACCAGCTCCCTCTCGTTTTGCGAAAACTGTTAACCCGACAGATGTGCTCTCTCTTGCGGCATCGCGATATCTTTTTTATCTCGCGAACCGCCCCTTGTGGGCTTCTTGTATTCATCAGTAATAAACGTTATTCCCAATCTATCGACAAAACCCGTCCGTTATTCTGGCCCGTCCATATCATCTCTAATAATACGAGGTGTGGCTATTAAATAACCGGACTGATGCTGCCCCTAGCAAACTGCGAGCGTGCCGCGACATGTTTGAACATGACTGTGTGATGGTCCTTCCCCCACCCTAAGCTCGCTAGACGAGCCAGCGGATCGCTCAGTTTGATTGTAGCAGTCGATGGAATTAGTCTACGCACTAGCGACGCGTCGGAAAAATGCCAAGTGGTCAGACGGAGCAACGGGTTAACCTCAAGTTTCTTGTTAAACTAGGAAAAACTGCCACAGAAGCTTATGCAATGTTGAAAGAAGTCTACGGGAATAAATGTTTATCCCGCATACAAGTTTTTGAGTGGTTTGAATGGTTTAAAGAAGGGCGTGAAACGACCGAAGACGAACGGTGCCCAGGATGGCCCTCAACGTCAAAAACGGACGAAAACATTGAAAAAAATTGGTAAATTAATCCGCGCTGATCGTCGTCTGAGCATCCGAGGGCTTGCTGAAATGACAGGAATCGCAAAGAAAGTGTTCGATATTACCGGATTAATATACCAATTTTTTCATCACATAAGATTCTGTGGCAGTTTTCCCGAGTTTAACAAGAAACTTGAGGTTAACCCGTTGCTCCGTCTGACCACTTGGTATTTTTCTGACGTGTCACTAGTGCGTAGACTAATTCAATCGACTGCTACAGTCAAACTGAGCGACCCGCTGGCTTGTCTAGCGAGCTCAGCGTGGGGGAAGGACCATCAGATAGAGTCAAGTTCAAACATGTCGCGGCACGCTCGCAGTTTCGTGGGAGCAGCCTCAGTCCGGTTATTTAATAGCCATAGCTCGTATATATAAGGTGAATCCGGTGGACTTTTTCCCTGACCTCTGCCATGTCAGTTTATTTTTCCTTATCTGATTCCATTGACTCCAAAAGCCACCCTGAATTTTTTTTTACATTTTTCGAAACAGCCCTTAGTCGAAAATTTTTTTTTCCGAAAAAAGCCCCGTTTAAAAAAACTGAAAAAATTCCCGAACATCCGTGATTATATTTAAAAATGTTCAAGCTATCACCCGCAGTGAAAGTATTATTTTTTCTGTGTTGAATATGACTTCAATTGAAATTAATACCAGAACTTTTTGACCGCTAACGAAAAAATCATACTTCCACTGCGATGATAGCTTGAAAATTTGTGCACATAATCACGCATTTTTGGGAATTTTTTCAGATTTTTAAATCGGGGTGTTTATTCGGATTTTTTTGGACTAAGGGTTGTTTCGACAAATGTGAAAAAATCAGGGTGTTTCTTAGAGTCAATGGAATCAGATTAAATAAAAATCGAATTGGCGGGGGTCAGGGAAAAACTCCACCGGATTCACTAGGAATGCCTCATAGGTATGTATTCTTCACTAGGAATGCCTCATATGTATGTATATATGTATATGTATGTATTCTATAATTCAAATCTTTCAAGAGTATGTTCTTTGCCATCATTTAATTCTCCCAACTCCTTCATTTTAACTAACTAGTTAGGGGCGGCTGGCGCTTCAATAACTAACCAAAACAAATATTTTCTGCGATAGATTAGAAGATTGTATGTTAGGATGGCACAATTTTGAGCTGTATATTTTTCTTTTTTTCACGATCCAATTATCTCCTTTGAAGAAAAAAAAATTGTCTCGGAAGCTGCAAGCGGTCAAAAAACATGTAGATGTCGCTCAAGCCCCCCAAAAATTCAAATTTTCATTAAAAATCGTTTTTTTTTTGTTCTTGTCCGCTTTTCTCCCTTGAATTATACGCTTTATAATTTTGAAAGCGACCTCGCAAAGCTTTAGCCGGCCAATGAATATTTAGTGGTCGCTCAAGGTTTTCGAAATTCAGAATTTCCGCCAAAAAAAATCTCGCATGCACTACACTGCCAAAGAAAAATGTTGAATGTAAATAGAATCTATTTAAATAAAATATGGTTTTTCCTTGTCTCACGGCCTAATACGATCTTCCGCGTTTCGGAGATTTTGTTGTTTCAGCTATTCTCTTTAGTTATTAAATATATTCAAATTCAATAAACAAAGATTCGATTGAAATAAATCTAGATTTGCTAACAATATACGGGGTTTGTTAAAAAAAATGTGACTTTTCAAATTTCGCGAGCTACGTACATTCGATTTTCAATATTTTTGTGTTTTGTTGGTACAAATGCCTTTTGCATCGCGATAATGCACCTGCTCACACATCGTTGCTTGTTCGTGATTTTTTGGCCAATACCAACACTGTAGTCATGCCTCAGCCACGGTAGTCACTGGCTTGGCCCCCTGCGACTTTTTTCTGTTCCCAAAAGTGAAAAGACCCATGAAAGTACGGAGATGTGCCACAATTGAGGAGATAAAGACCGCATCGCTGGGACAGCTCAAGGCCATCCCAAAAAGCGCATATCAGAAGTGCTTCGAGGATTGAATAAAGCGCTGGTACAAGTGTATTATATCTGAGGGGGATTACTTTGAAGGAATCAAAATAGATATTGATGAATAAATAAATATTTTTCGAGAAAAATAAAGTAACCTTATTTTTTTAACAAACCTCGTACACTGTAAACTCAAGTGTACTACATGCATGAAATATTTCATAAACCCAAAATTAAATGAAACAATTAAGAGTTCTGCCACAATGATGTTGTATCGTAATCGTCATTCCCCGGCCTTGTAAAATGATTTATTTCGGAGAAAATATTTCGCGTACATGGAATCGAACCTCGAACCTACCTACCCATAGGGAAATCGGTTGATAAGTTTTCGAGTATTCGCTGGAACAAGGTCGAAAAAAATCAGTTTCGAGAAAAACGCGTTTAAAGTTTTTGTTCCGTTTTTCTTGATATGAGTTTATGTTTTTTTTAGAATATTTATACTAAAATTGAAGTATCTAGTCGCGGGCGATATGACGGTTCTTCATCTTCATTATATTTCACAAAATAATAAGAGCCTGCACTTTATCTATGTAAACGATGCCACACCTGTAGGGACTGAGGGCACTAACCCGTCGCGCTACCTGTACTCACTAAACTGATTGCAACTCCGTCAATTTTCGGACTTATAAATAAAAATGTTGCCAACATATTTATTAACTATACTTCGGAGAATTAAATAAAACAAAAAAAAAATTGTTTTCAAATGTTGCTTGGGGAAAGTGGGAGAGCTACTGTGCAAGTTCTTGCACAGTGACTTCCCCCCTTAACTGACATTTCGTATGGAAAACTATCAAGTTTTCGCAGTAAAATATCGAGCGATTTCAAATTCAACACTTGAAGATGCTGAAATTTTTCCTGTTTCTGGCACTTCCAAAATCGTGACGTAACGCAAACCTTGACACCCCCCCGTCCCCCACGTACGTAGACCGTAACGGCTCGCCGGAACTCCCCCCCCCCCCCCAAATTGCATTACGTAATTTGTGTACGCCTCTTTAGTTACGCACGCTATCCCTACGCTATCGAGTGCTTGTAACATTCTGGTCGCGGATGTGGCATAAGACATCAAATGAATTCATATAATTATTTGTTGTTTTACATAAACTATATCAATTAGTCAATATCATTGTGATAATGAGAGAGTTTTATCGAATAACATGCTATAGATTTTTCAAACATAACCTATATGTATAGTATATGCATATACACTACCGCTCAAAAGTTTGGATACATCAGTCGATATTTTTTGCCGCACTTGAAGTTGGATAACTCTGCCAAAAAAATACATCTTCGAATTTCCAGAGCGGCGTTTCAAGAAGGGTGAATCAGGCTTCAGTTTGCTTTTTAAAATATTTTTTACGATGTTTCTTCGACCCGGTGCGCACTTTGGTACGTGACCGGTTTTAGGCCTTTTTTCGACCATCGCGAACCAGGCGCATAATTTGAGAATATTTTTTTTAACTATGAAAATTTGAAAGGGAAGACAGAAGCTCCATCTTCCTGTTTGTAATAATTTTTTGCGATTTTTTTTCGTGAAGTTATCTTATTTTTGGGGCAAAAAGATACATTTCGAAAAATTCAAAATAACTCCAGAACGATAGGGTTTAAGAGAAAATGTCAAGGATACAAAAAGTTGCGTTTTTTTTATACTGGATCGCCTGGAATTTTTTCAGAATTTTTCTTTGGATTTTTCTTTTTTTGAGTATTTTTGGTCGAAACTCTCACGAGTGAGATTTTTTTCAGGTCGATAAAATGCTTTACGTCACTCACCTCATCTAGACCAGTTGTTCGTCGAAAAAGCCGCCTTTGGCTTTGAACACCGCGTTCACGACTCGTGGCATCCGTTCGATTAATTTATCGATTTGGTCTTTATTGAGACTCGACCATGTAGCCTGTCAATTTTTGCAGAGATCTCCCGTAGAAGGTGGACAATATTTTCTGATTTTCCGATCAAGCTCTTCGCACAGAAGCTCAATCGGATTGAGGTCCGGTGATTGTGGTGGCCAAACCATATTTGTTATGATCCCAATCTTTTTCTCTGGTTTCAACATATCCTCTGCACAGTCTGGAGCTGTACTTTGAATCGTTGTCCTGCTGCATGATGAAACCACGCCCAATGATTCGGAGACCGGATCGAAGAGCGTGTCGAACTAGAATTTTTTAATATTCTTCTTTTCTCATGATTCCTTCGACTTTGATTGAGTCTCCGGTCCCATAACCCGAAAAACAACCCCACACTATCATAGAGCCTCCCCCATGGTTTACAGTGGATACTAAACACTGGAGTGCCAATTTTTCTGCGGGATTCCTTCTCACGAACACTCGTCGACGAGATCCAAACACGATGAGTTTTGATTCGTCGGTCCACAAAACATTTTTCCACTGAGCTACTGTCCATTTTCGATGTTTTAAAGCCCACTGGTATCGTTTTTTTTTATTAAGGAAGCGCTGCAGTGGTTTTTTTGTCGCGATACAGCCTCCGAGTCCAGAATTGAACAGCCGACGTTTTACTGTCGCCAGTGATACCGGGGTTTCGTTGGATTGATTGTATTCTGCTCGAATTTTCGCGGCTGTTAATCGTCGATTCTTCTTACTGGTAAGGATTTTTTATCGCCTAGAGGACTTATTTTTGGCTGGCCGAAGCGACAACGATCCTGATGGGTCAATTTCCACCTCGCAATCGTTGTCTGGATCCCTTTCAATGACATTCTATTTTCTCTTGCATTTTCTCGATATGGAACTCCTTTTTTCCATAGCGCTAGTATTGCACCCCTTTTATCGAGAGGAATCTGTTTTCTCCGTGCCATTTTTGGAAAATCATTTGATAATTTTTGTGTGAAAATATGCGAATTTCGTTTTATTTCGTACTCGCGTTTGAAGCATTCGCACAGAACTAATTGTCGTCATCGACGACGCTTGTAGTATTCCTCAAAACTTCTCCTTTCTTCTTCGATTAAAAGTGTAAATAAATGTGAGGAGTGAGCAGAAAAGAACACCAATTTCACGTCAAAACGATTGTTTTCTTTTCCGTTCTTTACCGTCCTCAAGGTTGGGATTTCTGCAACGTTGTCGCATGAAAAAGAAAACAATCATTTTGACGTGAAATTAGTGATATTCTTTTCTCAGTCAGGGGCGTGAATATCAATAGAATTTTTCTGTCAGTATATAATTCCGCAGTTTTTTTAACGAGAACAACTATCGGACGTTTTACGAAAAAAACCACCTATATTTTTGTTTACGGACAAGAGCTTTGTATAATTATTTTATGAGAACAAAGATTATGATTATTGGGATAGAAGTGTGAGGTAAATGTGAAAAATCGTTTTCTGAAGAAGGGGATTGACTTTTTTATTATTTTACAATGCGTCGAAGTGATAAGTGAGAAGAGTAAAAAAAATCGGCGAAAATTAGAAATTTCGAAGCTCTTGAATGACCACTAAGTATTCATTGGCCAGCTTGAACTGTCGCGAGGTTAATTAAAACATTATAACGCGTAAAATTCATGAGTGAGAAGTGGGCGAAAAAAAAATCGTCTTTTTAATGAAAATTTGAAATTTTTGGGAGGTTGAGCGACCTCCAAATATTCTTTGATCGCTTGCAGCCTCCCCGACAATTTTTTTAAAGAAGATAATTGAATGATGAGTAAAAGGAAAAATAGAGCTCAAAATTGTGCCACCCTACTGTATATGCTACAGTCGTTCACATAAATTGAGATCAACACGAGTGGGCATAACACTGTGAGAGATATGAAGCAACCCTTCAATGAATGTCCTTATGGCAGTTGTTTTTTCTATATTTAAAATGTGTTTCCTGATTCGCTTATTCCTATAAACTCCATAGCGATGATTTCTCGTGCATCGAATTTTGCGTATCTCACGATACGTCCAATCCTCAAGTGAAATCAATCCTGATAAGTGAAACTATGTCCTGCTCTGAGTTTCCTATCGTTATGTTCCTCGCTTTGTCCCGCCCTGTGTATTTTTAGTTGTGCCTCCATTCCATTGTTTATCTTGTTGTGTCTTTCACTGACAGTGAGTACCTTTCGCTGCGATATTATTTGGTTGATTAAAAAACACAAATTTCGAGCACTATTTAGGTAATTAAAAAAATATTTTTTCATCCAATCACGCAAATAACTTGGGCGATCGAAAACATACTTTTCACTCATGATCAATTTTTCCGGTAATTGAAAATACATTCCTCATCAATCGCCCGTTATTTGCGCAATTGCAGTCCAATTATTCGTAATTCACGTCAATGTTTGGTATTCGGTCCAATTGTTTGTTATTCAGGTAATTGATACATTCTACTGTATATCAGAGGGCGAAAATTTATATTAATTACTCGGTCGGGCGGTGCTGGAAGCCCTCATGATATCGTCAAACGGATTATCTATTATCTGTGTAAATGCTAGTATTATTTCGGAAAAAGTTCATTTTTTCAGTTAATAAAAATTTACTTTTCTTTATTATCTACTATCTGGTATTCGATAATGTCATTTTGAATACGATAATTTTTCCAATATATTTAAACTTATTTCTCTTTATTATTTATTTTCGGCTAATTAATAATGCATTTAAAAGAATTATCAATTGGTTTTAAAATAAAAAATATCTAAAATAACATTCACAAAAAATGCTAGGCTAAAAATGAATACAGCAATTTCCGGAAATCGATAATATCCAAAATAAATTTTTTTTCTGGGATATTGATAACATTTTCTAATTGTAGTCTTCAAAATGTGACTACTACCCATCGTATCTACCCATAAATGTATCTATCTATGTACGAACTGTACTGTATATATAACAGCGCACGGTGCAGTCTTTAACGCTTATTTAGAAAAATATTAATCAAGCGGTGTCACGGCGCTGCCACACCTCTTGAAAGCGATACTTCTGGATGTTTTTTTTTCTTTGGAGATATGATTTTTTCAAGTTTTTAAATGATTGTGAACATATTTTTACCGAATCTTCCTGTGAAGCGGTAAATGTTGAAAATTGCATTTGGCCGTTTCATCACCTGCCATATTCCATGCCAGTGCTTAATCGTTATTTTCTGTGTCTATCGCTCGTGTCGCTATAATTTGGTACCGCAGATACCATGGGCTAAAAGGGTACTACAAAAAGCAAATACAATTCGCCCTTGGTACATAATGTCGCAAAAGCACGTGCTCAACCCATTGACGATTAATGGAATACTCCTATATTCCTTCTCTCACCAACCTCTTTTATGATTTGGACTGCCCACATTCATGCATAAGTGTGTGCGTTATCGGGGTTGAGGTTTGAACGTACTACTATTTTATTATACATTTTTATATGAACGTTTATAATAAATTGCTGTTATTCCGTCAATTTATCGGATAAACTACTTACGTTGGCTATTGAAGAAAAAAACTAGACCACCAAGTTATTGTTACCCTCGAGTACTACAACTTAGCTCGCACGATTTCACTTTAATTAAAATTAGCCCTCGTGAGCATTTATAAGGATTAAAAACAACATAATCGATCGATCTTGAAGTGCTCGGCGTAAATAATTAAATTTTGTTCAAAATATATGTTTTTCCCGATTTTCCCAATCCTTTTCGTAAACTCGCGCTTGATTGCTTATTGACTTGTTGAACGCATAAAACAAGTATGGTTAAACATGAATCATAGACTTATGTAGATTCTGATCTAGCGACTGAATGACGAAACCGTAATTTGAAATTAAAATTCGTTCCGATGCCTGGACTTCGAGGTATTATCCTCGATTCTAAGAGATATACTATTTTGCTTGCCTGTGTAAAAAAGGCCATATTTCGGCCGCGCGATACTTACAGACATCAATTCTTCGTTATTTGCGTTTGTTGCACAGATGGCTTCGTACATTTGACTTTTCGATGCTTAAGGATATAAATTGATCCTTCTGATACCTAAAGGTATAGGTAAATGTGATAAATCGTATCTTCGAGCGACGTAAAAATAGTCCATATTTTTGGCTTCTAGATGCCTAAAGATGCAATTTGTCACTTGTTTTCCAGCGAAGTAAGAAGGCACTTTTTTCGGTTCCTCCATTTTGTTTCAGGTCATTGAACAGATTGTGAAAAAAGTGACTTCTTACTAATATATATATATATATATGTATATATATATATATATCAATTCAAATCCATGTATTTCCAATGAAGGTAAGCCTCTCAGAATCAGTGAAAAGGTGAGACCGAATTCAGTGAACTGTGTGATCTGTATTTACGTGGATACAAACTTAGAGCTTAGAGCCTTCTGTTTCGAAACATACAACGGGAGACCTTTCATCGTCCTCATTCGGAGGTTCAAACTTTCGAATCTGCAATATATCTAAGTATTCGGATCTGCATGAGAAGCGAGTTTCAACGACCAAGCTTAACGACGAATAAGTTACGAGAGGGTTCAGAGTTTAAAGGGGTCCGAGAACTTTGCTACTGAGCGCTGTCTCCACTTTAGAGCAACACAAAAAGTCAGCTCTATCCCCCTGAAATTCTATCTCTAACCCTCGAGAGCCTTCTCCGAGTCCAAAGTTTTTCACCACAACAGGCATTTAGTCTAATTCCGTAAAGCGCGCGTGGTCTTAAGATGACTTCTCTGACCGAGGAAATCGATTGATAGTGGTAATGAAGAATACGTATTTTGTTAAAAAACAGTTTTAATCCTCATAGAAAAATGCCAAGAAAAAAATGCCTGATATACGCTATGCTCCTATAGAATGATTTTGTTTTGAGGCACAAAATATTCAATCATTGCGCCTCATGTATCGCAAATTTTGTTTTGAGTGCAAATTTCTTTTATATTGCGGCTCATGTATCGCATATACCCAATAGCCCTATAATGCGAGGCAAAATTGACGTTATCTCAGCATCGCGAAACGATTCTCATTGAACGATTTTCAACTGCAACAAATACAGGGGGCATAGTTCGGTGCCATACCGAAGAAATTTCAAGCAGTATTCCAGTTTTACAATGTAATGTCACAAACGGCTCCACCTAAACGTCCACGGTTGATATATCGAAACCCGTGGAAACCCTCCTGATGCCCCGCGTACTATACTATTTTCAGAACAAAATCATGAACTCGTATATACCTTGTTTTCAAATGACCTCGTTCGAACCATGACCCAATGGCCTAGTACTACTAACCCAATCTTCAAGCTGAGTATGCAGTTTTTAATTACGTGACACATCAGTTTGGTACTTCTGTTTAATCTGTTTACCCAAAGAAACATTTTGAGGATTTTCTTCTACCTTTTAGCATCCCTAACTCAATAAAAGGTTACTTGTTACGGACATATCAAAGTTTTTTAGTGTTGGTCCATATGACTAGATGATTTTGTCCTAATATTAGTACGATAGGTCGACATTCAATCTAGCCCTATTCATGGCCTCAGAAAGTTAAAATATCCAGATCTACCCGAAAAACGCAATCAATCCAAGAGAAAACCCTAGATGTTACAATACAGCGTGGAATCTTTTCATGACGCCAGCATGGCACAACATATAGCAGACAGTACTGAAGTTCTCTAAAACGCCTATGCAGGATGACGTCATACAACGTATGACGTCATTCTGCATCCTGTTATATGTTGTTGTGCTATGCGTTCTAAAACGTCCTCATAACATCGACACAGGTGAATCCAAGTTATCATCAATAGCGTATGGTACTTCACCATTCTTTTGTAACACCACGAAATGATAGCAAAAGTCTACGACTAAAACGCCAAAGCATGCCTGACATATGGTGCATTTTCAGCACCTCGTGAGTGTACATTCACTTGGCTACAACAGTTTTGGGTATCTGGGGATAGGCATTTAATTCCTTTACGCAGGTTTCCGCTCCAAAATTTACCTGGAAGCTCACGAAATGAAAATACTTCAACGTAAAAAGTGGCAAAGCTGATCTTAACTAAATGAGTCTATCTACTTTCCAAAATATGCATGTAATCCCAAGTAAAACACTAAAAGAAATTACATCACATGCAATATCGAGGCATATGTAATTCAAACAATAACTCCCCAGCCACACGCTATCAGCAATATATTATCGTATATTTTTATTCTAATAACAACAATCAATTAGGCCAATGTCAGTGATTTGGACCAGGCAATAAGTGCAAATTTACAGCTCTTTCGGATAAAACTCTTTGTCGAACGACTCTATAAAAAATATAGTTCTACCGGAAGGTAGCTCTGGTGGATGACATACCTACTGAATAAAAGCTCTTCCAGATTACAAGCCCCAATTACGTATCTACCGAATAAAAAAACCTGCACCATGATCGCTCTACCTGGCATGCGCGACGACTTATATCTGTGCCGCAAAATAAAACGCTCGAAACAACTCTACCGAGAAAGAAATATGCTAACTATCTCTCTGATTCGACAGATTTATCGGAAAAATATCCGCTAAAAGATTCCTTTATTGGTAGACTCTTTTCCGGGGGCTTGTTTTTTAGTAGAAATGCGAACCATTGAGCATTCGTGGAGAGGTATCGTACGATAGGCTTTTTATTCGCTAGAGCTGTCATTAGAGAGTTGTAATCTGGATAGTTTTTATACCGTTAATTTCTGGTCTGGTGCACCTATGTGTTAGAATCATCATTCGGACGAGCAGTTATTGCTCGGAGTTGTTATTTGGAATACGTGTCTGCGAAGAGTTGTTTTTACGTAGCATTGTCATTCGGTGAGTTTTTTCCGAAAAAGTTGTCAATGCAAAATTTTCAAATGTGCGTGCACATATATAATATTCCTCGTAGAAGTGTTGATCTGGAAAATGTCGTGGCTCCCCTGAATAAGGGCAGGCAATAGGCATGCGACCCACGTGGATTGGGTTGGTCATTAAATGAGTTTTACTGTTAGCGCAGAGCCCATTTTATTCTTCACCGCGCAGAAAATGATCGGAAACTGGCATAAAAATAGTTAATAACAAGAAAAACACTGCAGTATTTAAGGAACCCAATGCGGTCAATAATGAATAAGGATAAAAACGAGTATGCTCTCACGAAGTCTTGCCTGTATAAAACAAGCTATCATTATGATCGTCTGATTCTGAATAGCATTCTTTTTTCGAATGGGTATCTGGTCTAACATCAAGTCGGGCTTCTAGGGTGCGATTTGCTGAAAATGTGCTTAAGAAGCAAAGTATACGAGGGCGGTCCGATAAGTACTTAGCCTACAAAAGAAAAACGAACATTTTGGAAAAGTGGCTATTTATTTCTCAACATAGTCTCCTTTTAGCTCGATACACTTGAGCCAGCGATGTTCCAACTTCTTTAACCCGTCTGAAAAATACGTTTTCTGAAGGTCTGCAAAGTAGGTCTCCGTGGCGGCGATAACCTCCTCATTCGACTGAAATTTCTGCCCAGCGAGTGACTTTTTCAAGTTGGGAAACAAAAAAAAGTCGCACGGGGCCAAATCTGGAGAATACGGTGGATGGGGCAGCAGTTCGTAGCCTAATTCGACCAATTTGGCCGTGGCGACGGCGGAGGTGTGAGCCGGTGCGTTGTCATGGTGGAAAAGCACTTTTTCTTCGCCAAATGGCGAATGGCAGGATATGACCCATGCGGTCTTTTGAGATGCCTACTGTCTCAGCTATCTCGCGCACCTTCAATCGACGGTCTGCCAATACGAGATCGTGAATTTTTGTCACGTTATCGTCCGTGGTAGCCGTTTTCGGGGCACCTGGACGTGGCTCATCAAAAACCGATGTGCGACCACGTTGAAACTCGTTAAACCAATTTTTGACGGTCGCCATCGAAGGAGAAGAGTCACCGTACACATCATCCAAGCGCTCTTTGATTTCGCTGAGCGATTTCCCTTCCAAAAACATGAATCGAATCACCGACCGATATTGCTCTTTTTCCATTTTTCTAAAATCCGCGGACACGCTCGCTTCCACACGCAGTCAAAACAAAAGTACGAGTCCGATTCGGCTGAAATTTGCACAGTAGCTGTCTAAGAGAATGTACTACACGATAGAAAATTTATCTTGCGATAGTGGCGCCATCGGCCGATGAGGCTAAGTACTTCTCGGACCACCCTCGTAGTTGCAGTAATGATGCGACCAGCCGCACTCTTTAAATTATTGTATTACTTACTGGTTATGAACATTTGAACATACTAAAAAATGTAGTATATACATTGAAATATCTACTCCTTTTATAAACATTTATTCAAATAGATATACTGTTCATAAAATATCATTCGACATCTAATACCTCTGTTCTGCTGAATATACACGTTGTTTTTAGGATTTTTGAAGTAGGAATGTACTTTTTGGGAAATTTCAGTCAGAGGGCCAGAAATGCATTACGTACTGCATTACGTATAAATGCATTAGAAATGCATATGAGCATCCATTTCCACGCAATTTATTCCCGGCTAGAACACTGTCAAATCCCGACAAAGACAAACAGTAAAAAAAGTGTGCTTTAAAAAAGCCCGTTTCTGTCTCATGGAATTGCATGAAATCACCTCAAGAGGATCAAGAAAGCCTGCCCCAAAACGAAATTAATGGCGAGATAGCCCGATTGATTTGCTACGAGATATGCAAGGAGTTACGCACATACGCGGGTCGAAAGTAAATTGTACACATAGACATTACCATTCATAGGAGAGTTCGGTCATACTAAAGGATAATTGAGTTTTCAAATAATTCCTTTTAATTGCATCCACTATGACGTGTGTGGCGGGAATACGGAGTGGATGAAACATAGTGCGGGTAATTGCAGACCACCTCATCCCAAAAAAGAGCAGGTGTTTGTCGGGCCTGGGCTGGGGAAGCAACCCAAGACCGCCGAGAGATCGAGGTGTGAGGTTCAAATACTTGGACCGCCCTAATAGCTCCGGGGTTACAGGTCTTCCTTCTAAACTGGAAGGAGGGCGGCGGTCGACTCTGTCTCTTCTTATTCTCCTTTTTTAAATTCTTTCTCTCGATCTTTTCCTTCAGGGTCTGAAGGATGCCATAACATAGCTGCCAGGCAGCAGCTCGGAACTCTCGAAGAAATAACAACACTCTCGGAGCTGAGACGAACAGGAATACATGTGTGCTTTCCCGTATGTGGAGCCGACCACAGGATAAAACTTCTCTCGCTCTCGTGGACCTCTACACGCCTCGAGAGACGTTCTTCTCCCCACACTTGCATGTACACACACGCACGCATACGCGCGCGCGCATACACACACACACACACACACACACACACACACACACACACATTTATATATAAATATATATATGGAGTGTGTGTACGCGTGTATGCGTCCGGGACACTATCTTGAGGGGCCAGCGAATGCACGCACCATCCTACAGCAGTAACGCTTATACACACGACTATCATTTCTATCGGGTGCGGGTCCCGACTCGTTGCATGCACGCGAGCCGACAAATCGTACGATATTTTCGACGTGTGAAAATTCCGACGAAGGTCTTCACGTGCTTCTATTCGATCGGTCACTGGCGGAGAAGGCTCGTGAGTCTTTAATGGAGAAGTCCCGTTCTTCTGCACCTGGGTAATTATAAATGCATTTACGTGTCAACTTTCTGAAAAAACAATACGTTACATATCAACATAGATATGGTTATGTTCCATTTTAAATTGTAGACTATTCGCATTGGCCATTGATGTTGCATCGTCAGAATGCAATGGAAAATTCATTTTCTTAGAAAACCCGAAAGTTGTCTCGTGGATCTAGGCTAATAAAAGAGCTTAAATACTTTATAGAATCTCATTAAAGATCGATCAACTAGATCGATGAACAAATTTTGGATTGCGGTAAAAAAAAAGAAATAGAAGAAGATAAAAAGACATTTGATTGCATTCCAACGATGCAAACTTCGACCTCATTCATTTCGTCTTTCGCATTAACATAAAAACAAGTTTGAGGAATCTATGATTACGTTGAAGCTGAATAATGTAGTGTTGATCGCACTACTATGCTTCTGAAAAGTAATCGTTTAAACAATTTGAAGAGATATTTTATGTCTTATACGATTAAACATGTTTCTTCTCGAAAATGAATTATATTTCACCGTATCTCATCATCCATTGTAAGTAGAAAAGCACCACCTTGTATCTAGGTGATCTCACACAAAAAACCAAGTGACGTTTTGTTTAACAGCCCTATAATTACTTTTGGACTAAAATATAGCTCAAATTGAGGACATGGCCTTCATCGATCGTGCTTTAAATTATAAAAAGAACTTTATAAAAAATCGTCTTGATTCTAAATCCGATGATAAAGGGATCCTCTTCGAACACTTCGAAAACATTCGA